>CAUYUJ010014949.1:1030000-1035000 GCA_963575745.1 Prorocentrum cordatum | reverse complement strand
GACGTTTCGAGATGTTGCAGGTTTTGTTCGCCACGTCGGATCTCAGGGTCCGCATCCCGCCGCCGCATCGTCGTGCGTGGCCCGCCTCCCTGTGTCTCGACCTTTGTTGCCACTGCGGCCGAGGGCGCGTCGACCTTCTCTGCCACTGCGGTCGAGGGCAGCGTTGAGAGGGGAACGGGCTCAGGGGGGGACGCATCGACCCCCAATCTTCCGCTCATCGCCGTTCAGGAGGAAAAGAAACACACAGAGACAATTAATCCTCGATTCCCCAGAAAATATGGGAAAATATGGGAAGTGGGGGGGAAGACAAAAACCCAGAAAACATGTGAAAATATGGGGAATCTTTTTATTTGTGTGTATTTATTTGTGCGTCCTGGGGCCACTTCAGCCGTTCGGGGCCTGGATCGCCCACCCCGCCCAGGAACGGGCGGTCTCGCCACGGGGGGGGGGGGCCTGCCGCCGATGCATCGGGGAAGCATCGCCGGCTCCGGCCCGGTGCTCCTACCCCGCCCCTCTGTGCCGCCCAGGCCGATCGTTCTCCTCGTAATGGAGGATGACGATTAATAAATAACCGGGGGTCGTGTTCACGCGGCGGCGCCTGGGATGACGATTAGAAAAAATCGGCCGCGGGCTGGAAAACTATTTTTGTTAATCGTTCTCCTCCAGTCAGAAAATTGTGCAGAAATTGCAGGAAACCATTTTTTTTATCATTCCCCCCCATTTGTTTTATGAATCGTCATCCCGCACTACTGTGTCCCTGGATCTCTCGGCCCCGTCTCCTGGAGAGCTTTGCCTGTTTGCGCCCGCGGCCGTGCTCGATGGAGGCGCACGAGGGCGACGAAAGCGACGACGACGACGAAAACGACGACGAAAATGACGACGACGACGACGACGACGACGACGACGACGACGACGACGACGACGACGACGACGACGACGACGACGACGACGACGACGGCGGAAGACGGGCGACGGACGGGCGACGTGGCGCAGTGGCTGCCCGAGGCGAAGGGGTGCGGCGGCCATGGCAGAGCGGAGGTGGCCTCTGTGCGGGCACGCCGCCTCGCCGCGTGAAGCCGTCGCGGATCAGCCTGCACCTCGATCGCTCCAGGGCGCTGGAGTTTAAGTCGGGCCTGCCCCTCCACAGGAAGAATACGCAAAGATAGTACAAAAATTGGCTGGGGAAGAGTTGTCATGTATTTTTGGCTAGTTTGGGATAGTTGTGGACTATGTATCATTTGTCCTTCAAGATCTGCCTGTAGGAGGACATGCCCGACCTAGCGCTGGTTCGTGGGCGTTTTTCGGGAGAGGCGGCGCCTGGGCGAGCACACCCAGGGCCCTCCAGGCATGGCCTTGTCATCGAGGGGTCGAGGAGGTGGCATCTCCACCTCGTCGTCGTTGTCCTCGTCGTCGTCGTCGTCCTCGTTCTCGTCCTCCTCGTCCTCGTCCTCGTCGTCGTCGTCGTCATCGTCGTCGTCGTCGGCGTCCTCGTCGACGTCGTCTTCGTCGTCGTTGTGCTCGGCGGCGTCAGCGGAAAGCTTGCGGAGGCTGGCTGAACCATCGCAGGGACGGTTCGGCCAGCGGAGGCTGGCGGAAGCAGGCGGAACCATGAAGCAGTCTCCCAAGATATGCGGCGACAATGTGCATGTCCGTGTGCGTCGTGCAGCATCATGTGGTGTTCCTTGCCCGTGCGCTGCGACCTCGTGCCTGCCGCATCGACGGCATCGCTCGCCCCCGCCTCATGACAAATGGCAACTCTGCAGGACAAGCTACTCCGAAACAGCGTGCCTCGATGCATTTTGTGACGCCTGCGGATGAGAGTACGAGCGCGGACTGGAAGCTCCTGCCGAGGGTCAGCACCCCTCCTCCCACTTTGCTCGCGTGCATCTCAGCGCTGGGGCCATCAAGAAGAGTAGGAGTAGGATGGTGGTCCAGCTCCGTCGCTGTCCAAGGCAGGCTCCGAAGACACACAAGGAGGGCGTTGTCTGCGGAGTCCGTCTGGCCGCGTCGAAGGTCTGGCCCGAACTGGGAGCCAGGCCCTCTCGCTGGAAAGTCTGCCCTGGGTTTGATATTTGCGCGCCACGCAGGGCAGTGCGTCCCCTCCGTGTTGCATGTCCTCTGCATCATTCTCGACCAAATGTGCATGTACTGCCGACGCCCTAAATCAAACAGTCAATGTGTGGGTCTTTCGAAGATAGCGGCCCGGGATGGAACTGAGGTCCTCGGATGAATGGGTCGGGTGGAAGACAGAAGCCTGGAGGAAGGAGGAAGCCTGGAGGAAGGCAGAAGCCTGGTAAAAGCGCACCCCATTTAGGTGGCGTACCTGGTGAATTCGCAGGTGAAACGCAAGCCAGTGGCAATTCCTTGGTGAACTCCTTGGCGCCAGCTAGGGTGCCCACGTATGGAGCAGAACATGTCGACGGAGGGCCCCCTCGTTTTTCCCATTCCTCTCCCTCTCACTCGCCCTTCTTTGCCTCCTTGCCCCTCCTTGGCTCCGGCACTGCCCCCGGCCTTGGTCTGCCTCCCTTTGCTCATCCTGCCCGGTTTTTCAGGGGGCCGGTCATCCGTAAGCAGATGGCGGGATGGCCCGCGTGATGCGCTTCATCCCGACATCGCATCCGTCCCCGATTGGCAGCGCGCCTGCCAAGTGGGGAGCCTAGGCAGGCTTCGTATGTTTTTGATCGTGCTCGAATCTGCGGTATTCTCGTGCTCCGCAGCCTTCCTCCCGAGGTGGAGTACGTGTGAGCAGGCCGCCCCCAGCGTCCCAGTCTCCATCCTCAGCTCACTTTCTCCCTCCCCTCCTCCCACCACCCACCCCTCAACTAGAGCGTGGCATCAGCAATTCCTTTCGCGCCATCCTGCAGATTCCCATTTCCCCTTCGTCATCTCCCTTTCTCCCTCCTCATTATCCGACTCCCTTCCTATTCCTACGTATACGAGGATCACCCTACTTTTTGTTACGACTACTACTTCTACGGCTGTTGTTGTTTTTCCACAGTGGCTTCTACTTCCACGGCTGTATTTTCCAGTGCTATTACTTGGGGTACGATTGATGCCACTACTACTGCTAGTCGTAGTGGTAATAGTAGTAGTAGTAGTCGTCGTAGTAGTAGTAGTAGTAGTAGTAGTAGTAGTAGTAGTAGTAGTAGCAGCAGTAGTAGTAGTAGTAGTAGGTTTAGTAGCAGTGGTAGTAGTAGTAGTAGTAGTAGTAGTAGTAGTAGTTTTAGTAGTAGTAGTAGTCGTCGTCGTCGTAGTAGTAGTAGTAGTAGTAGTAATAGCCGTAGTAGTAGTAGTAGTAGTAGTAGTAGTCGTCGTCGTCGTCGTAGTAGTAGTAGTAATAGCCGTAGTAGTAGTAGTAGTAGTAGTAGTAGTAGTAGTAGTAGTAGTAGTAGTAGTAGTAGTAGTAGTAGTAGTAGTAGTAGTAGTAGTAGTAGTAGTAGTAAGTAGTAGTAGTAGTAGTAGTACTAGTAGTAGTAGTAGTAGTAGTAGTAGTAGTAGTAGTAGTAGTAGTAGTAGTAGTAGTAGTAGTAGTAGTAGTTGTAGTAGTAGTAGTAGTAGTAGTAGCCGTACCACCTTTACGACTACAACTTTTTTGTTTGTTACTACTGCTACTACTGGTACGACTACTAATGATACTGCTACGTTGACGACTGCTGGTGCTATTATTGCAACAACTACTACTTGTATTACTATTACTACGACTTCTGAATCTATGTCTTTTACTATCACTAATACGGGAACTATTCTTTCTACGATAATTGTTATACGACCACTACTATTTCGACTACTACTACGACTACTACCACTACTACCACTACTACTACTACTAATAATACTACGACTACTACTACTACGACTACTACTACTACTACTACTACTACTACTACGACTACTACTACTACTACTACTACTACGACTACTACTACTACTACTACGACTACTACTACTACTAGTACTATTACGACTGGCACGATTACTCTTACTGCGGCGATTTTCATTATTCGTGCTACTACTTCTACTACTACTGCTGCAACTACTGCTGCTGCTGCTACGACTGCTTTTAGTATTTTGTTTTTTTATAATTCTTATTTGAACTGCTACTGCTACTACTTCCATGGCTCATACTACTACATATACCTTTACTACTACCATTACTTGCATTTAATTTATCATTACTTCGACGATAAGTGTGATTAATATCATGACGACTACTTGTAACATGCTTTCGTATTTCTTTTTTGCGGATACTACCACGACTACTACTAGTACGACTACTACGACTACTCGTACTAATAGTACTACTAGTAGTATTTTTACAACTGCCACTACTACTACGACTACGACTACTACTTTTGCAATTACGACTACCATGAGTACTACGGTGAAGCCTATTACATTTTCTATCAGTGCGACCACTACCATTACTACCACTACGACCACCAGTAGTTCGACTACTACTACTGTGATATTCTCATTACTAGTAGTACTGCTACTACGACTGCCCTTATTTTTATTATCACACCTACTGCGACTGCTACTGCTACGGCTATTACTACTACTACTACTACTACTACTACTAGTACTACTACTACTATTACTACTACTACTACTACTATTACTATTTCGGCTGCGACTACTACAACTACAACTACTCCTGCTACTACTACTACTGCTGTGTACTCGTGCTACCCATAGTGGCACTGCTATTACCACGAATAGCCATCCTACTACTATTTTTGTTGTACTACAGGTTTTTCTATTACATCTACGACCGGTGTCTTTTCACCACTGCTACTTCCACAGCTGATTCCCCATATTCTTATCGCTGACGCGATTGATACCAGAACTATCGCTTGTAGTAGTCGTATTATTACTACTACTCTTACCACTGTTATTTGACCGGCTACTACGACTACTACTACTACTTCTGGTACTACCTCAACTATTACTCCTAGTTGTAGAACTTCTACATCTATTACTACCATGATTATTGTTTTGTC
>CAUYUJ010014949.1:987500-1025000 GCA_963575745.1 Prorocentrum cordatum | reverse complement strand
GGCTTCGTGTGGCAGGTCTCTTGTGGTCGGGCCCCCACTGTACCCGGGCCCGTCGGCAAGCGGCTCGGGGTACGAAGCCAGTCTGGGGAGGGGGGCCGAGCACTCCGGGCTTCAGGTTGGGAGGGGATGCGACGTCGTCTGGGATCCAGTTTGGAGGCTCCGCGGCGGCTTTCGAGGGCCCCCCGACGGCAGACCCGAGGCCGACAGGTGCTCGCGGTGGCAGAGGCTGGCAGAGGCTTGGGGTTGTGACTCCCGCAGGTGATCCCGAGTGCGACCGAAACTTGTTGTGATCTGCGGCGCCTTGGATCCAAGGTGCGGTCGAGCTTTGGCAGGGTTGCTGCTGATCGAATTAGGCGCAAAGGCGGAAGGGAGCTGCGGGAGGGGGGAAGGGGGGGGAGTGCGGCCGCAGCACGCCAATTCCAGGAGAGGGAACGCCCTTGGGGGCGCCGCCAGAGGCGGCAAGGGGTGTTGCGACCGTCCCAAAATTTTGTCGAGGTACACCCACGGCAGTCAATAAGGAAGTGATGTTTCGCTCTAGCCCCTGCCGTTCTGTTATTGCGAGACCTGGTTTGGCATGTCAGCGGCTACTGTCGTTTTTTTATCCCCAGATCAATTGTGAAATGTCTTATCTCATAGATTTCGTTTTATTGGCAGTGGGAATATGGTGAGGCCAGCCTGGACTACCCTTCGCGAGCATCCAGCATGCAGCCCTGGACATCGGGCGTCGTGATTGTCTCAAAGAGTAGGCCTCAGGAGCTTTCGACCTACCAGCTTTTTGCCTGGGTCGTTTTCGCCTGCTCCTGGCGACTGACGTAAGAATGACCCAACGCCGGATGGCGCCGATTACTGCATGCGATGCGACAGCAGCAGGTTTCGCGCCTGGGTTTGCCCCCCCCCCCCCCCCCCCCGCGACCCCCAAAGCCGCGCACCATGACTCTGGCCTGGGGCCACTCCTGCGCGTGGCCCGTCCTGGGGCCCGAGCGAGGGCATTCGAAGGCCCTAGGTGTAAAGCAAAACCGCCGCACAGGCATATACACAGGCACCCTACAGTGCATAGTTCCGGGGTCTCAGGGACGGGCGGCGCTGTATGAATCACCACTGAGGGCTAGCGACTTTCCACACCGCCGCCCTCCCTGAAGGCAAGTTCAACGTTCGTCGCAGGGTGTCCGTTTGTGGCGTATGTAACTTTGGCCACTGGTGAGGCCTGGGAATGTCGAGAACCACGGACGCAGCCTCCCGGACCGCGCCGTTGCGGCGGGGACCTTCCTGGCATGTAGACGGCGTGGGCAGGCTGCCCTACGGGGGCGCGCGCGGGCGCTTCTACTCTCGAGGTGCCCTCCGTCGGCGCGGCTCTCGTGGGCGTTGTCGAGGGACGCGGGCCCTGCGACTCTGAAAGTGGAGGGCGGGAGCGCGCGGCGATGGTCTCGATGGAGCTGGGGGGGAGGGAGGGGGGGAGGGAGGGAGGGAGGTGGGGAGGGAGGGAGAGGGGGAGGAGGATGAGCTGCTTAGACGTAGTTGTCGTCTTCGCTGTCCGCCCTCCGTTAGCGGCGACGTGGGTCACGAATCGCTGTGCAGCAGCGGCCGTGTTTGCGGAAGAGCGCATGTTGTGCATTTGGATTTGCGCGAGCAGAATCGTGCGTGAGATCTCTTTCCTTGCCTGGCGGAACTCTGCCGCAAGTGGGGTTGCCGCGGGCTGGTCGGTCCCGCCGCTGGGGGCACCCAACTCGTCCCCCAAGGCGACCAAGCAAATTGTTGATATGGCCCCCATGGCGGCCCACTACTCCGATGAACCGCCCAGGGAGGCTTCCGAGACTCCCAAGAGTGGCTTGAGGGAGTTCCCGCGAGTCCCTTGCGAAGCAAGATGCATGGATTTCCTTGAGGCATGCAGTCCTATGTTTCGGCTTCTCACGGAGAGATAATCATGATATTGGGCTTGCTGGAAGCGAGACGCTGGGTGGTTGATGCTTGAAGTGTTGACGAGGTGCGAGCGAGGGGCGGAAGAATTGAGGCACGAGGTCGGGGATGATAGTTCAGAAGCAAAGTGAGTTACATGAGTTTAATAAGCGAGAAGGGGAGGATAGGGAGGGAGAGGCAGGGGCCGAGGGGGCGTAGGAAGTAAACGTTGGAATGGAGGAGGGTCCCCAGAGAGGGGGGAAGAAAGTGGAGTATATAGGGGCGTGTAGAAAGATCGGAACCATAGAGGCAGCACCGTCTGGTTGAAAGCTGGCACTGTTGACAAGGAAGCGGTGACGAGGCGACGGATTGGGCGGGAAGCTGGCAGGAGGAGGGTGAGCCTGCTTCGGGCCCGAGCACGCGCGTGCAGCTCGCGAGCGTTTCTCGCTCCATCTCGCTCTGCCCTCCGTCGCCCCGAGCCGCGGCAGTGATGTCTGCACCCCTCGCCCCTCCCTTTGGCTGCCCGCCGCGCCCCGCAGCCCTTTCAGGCCTCTTCCACGCCCTGTTTTCGTCAGCGTCGTCGTCATCGTCGTCTTCGTCGTCGTCGTCTCCGTCGTCGTCCTCTCCGTCGTCGTCCTCTCCGCCGTCGTCGTCGTCGTCCTCGTCCTCGGCCTCGGCCTCGGCCTCGGCCTCGGCCTCGTCTTCTTCTTCGTCGTCGTCGTCCTCGTCGTCGTCCTCGTCCTCGTCCTCGTCCTCGTCGTCTTTCTCGTCGTCGTCCTCGTCGTCGTGGTCGTCTCCGGCCCCCCGTCGAAGGGGGCGCGGCCCCCACGCGCGCGGGCGGCCTCCTCCCCGCGCGCGGGCGGCGCCTCTTTCCCCCCCACGGCCGCCCCCGCGGGCCCCCGCCGCGCGAGAGCTATCAGGCCGCCGGGAGTGTGCGGCGCCGCCGCTGCAGCCGCAGTCGTCGAGGGAGGGGGAAATGAGGTCGAGGAAGAGGAGGAGGGGCAGGCGGAGGGGGAGGAGGAGGACGAGGAGAAGGAGGAGGAGGAGGAGGAGGAGGCGAAGGCGGAGGAGGAGGAGGAGGAGGAGGAGGAGGAGGAGGAGGAGGAGGAGGGGCAGGCGGAGGAGGAGGAGGAGGGGCAGGCGAAGGGGGAGAAGGAGGAGGAGGAGGAGGAGGAGGTGGAGGAGGAGGAGGAGGAGGCGGAGGAGGAGGCGGAGGAGGAGGCGGAGGAGGAGGAGGCGGGGGGGGCAGGCGGAGGAGGAGGGGGAGGAGGGGGATGAGGACAAGCTGAGTGCGCTAGCGTCACGTCTGGCGTCCTTCAGGCGGTCGCAAACATGGATCAAGGGTCCGTGGATCAGCGACGGGGCCCGTTTCCATGGGAAATCGCGGATTTCCGCCGCCGAGCGAGGCGGCACCGGCCGCATTTTCGGGAGGGCACCTCCCCAGATCCACGGTTTTGGCGACCGCGCACCAAATCCATTGATCGTTAATCCATGTGTCCGCGCCTCCGAGAGGAGGCGGAGGCGGAAAAGGAGGAGGGACAGGCGGAGGGGGAGGGAGAGGATGGGGGAGGAGGACGAGCTGGGCGCGCTAGCGTCACATCTGGTGTCCTGCACCTCCACTCCCATCATTCACCATGGCGTGGATTTCTCTGATCTGTTCTCACAGTCGGATGTCGAGCAGGGGAATTGTCCCAAGAGGGTTCGCGATGGATGGAAACACATGGCGTAGAAGAGCACAGCAGAGCATAGCATGTCATGGCATGGCGAGGCATTGCGCAGTGAAGCATTGCATCACAAATCGTGGCAACGAAAATAATGGCATCGCACAGCGGTGCACAACACAGCATCGCATTGCATGCCGTGACATAGCACCGGATGGCTTGGAGTGCTAGTGGCCCGTCTACGAGAGGGCAGGGCCTGTCCGGCATGCCGGCTCCATGTCCTCCGCAGCCGTGCCTGCCCGATGTGGGCGCTCTCGAATGCCAAATGCCGTTTGGAGGCGCGGGATTGACGCCAGCGCTTCATCGGGAGCACGATGTTGAATGACCGAAGCGTGGAGATTGAAGAAGCACATCGCAAGCACCAAATACCGAAATCCTGTGTGCAAAAGTGCAATGCGCGGGGAGGATTTGAGACTCTCCACACAGAGTCAGGGGAGAGGAGATCGTAGTGTCCACGTTGTACAAGTGTGGAGGAGGCAGAGGAGGATGATGAGGAGGAGGGAGAGAAGGAAGGTGAGGAGGGGGAGGAGAAAGGGGAGGAGGGGGAGGATCAAGAGTTGGTGCAGGAGGAAGAAGAGGAGGAGAGGGAGGAGGAGGCGGCAGAGGTGGAGGCGGAGGCGGAGGCGGAGGTCGCAGTTCCGATGTGCGAAGTTCCTGGCGGCGCTGCCTCGTCTTCGGGGCCAGGCGGGGCCCGCGTTGCGCCAACGACGCGCGAGGCGGAGGAGGCGGAGGAGGAGAAGAGGATGAGGAGGAGGCGGAGGAGGCGGAGGAGGAGGCTGAGGAGGAGGAGGCGGAGGAGGAGGAGGAGGCGGAGGAGGAGGCGGAG
This sequence comes from Prorocentrum cordatum, assembly GCA_963575745.1. NCBI lineage: Eukaryota > Dinophyceae > Prorocentrales > Prorocentraceae > Prorocentrum > Prorocentrum cordatum. Next base: position 1,020,560 of record CAUYUJ010014949.1, on the reverse strand, counting down.
GAGGCGCAGGTGGCGGAGGAGGAGAGGAGGAGGAGGAGGAGGATGCGCGCTTGGCATGCTTCGGTGCGAGATCTGGTTTGTCCGCCGCAGTCGGCACGTCGGTGCCCGTCTCGCCTTGCGTTCGGTAAGTGTAACCACCCCCCTGGTCTCGGTTCGGGTTTTTCGAATGCTGGGTAATTTGCAGAAATAATCCGGAAGTTTGTCCAGATGCCATCTCCGCAATTTCTTGTTCAAGCAAGTACCGGACCCTGCCAAGCGCATCACGACGATGAGCGGAGTCTGGCAACGTGGCGCTGAGCGGCATCACGATTCAGACTTTACGCACTTATGTGAGGCCAGTCCCTGAGCAGAGCCCAGCCATGTGCTGATGACCAGGGGCACGACGCCGACAATCACGTCCTCCGAGCAACACCGCGGGGGCCAGCAACATCACGGGAAGTACCGAACAGCGCGAATCTTGGCACGTTCTCGGCGCAGGGTGATGACCAACATGATGAGTACCAACCACCTCTAGGTGGTGAACACCATGTCAACGGAGGATAGCAGGTTTCTACATTCTACTGAGCGATACAGTTCACATGTGACAGTTGTCGTCCCCAGGAGAAGATGGACGATGAGCAAGGGGAGCAACGCCATCACATGGTGCGCTTGTCGTCTTCATGAAAGAGGAGGAGGAGGAGGAGGAGGAGGAGGAGGAGGAGGAGGAGGAGCAGGAGCAGGAGCAGGAGCAGGAGCAGGAGCAGGAGGAGGAATACGAACAAGGACGAGGGCGAGGTGGACGAGGGGGCGAGGAGGTGGCGGGGGATGATGATGGCACATGAGATCGTGAGCGCTTGAATTGCGAAGAGAAGCTGGAGGAGGAGGAGGAGGAGGAGGAGGAGGAGGAGGAGGAGTACGAGGAGAGAAGGAGTACGTAGGAGGAGGACGATGACGAGTAGAGAAGGAGGCGGAGGAGAAGGAGGAGGAGGAGGAGGAGGAGGAGGAGGAGGAGGAGGAAGTGAAGGCCGCCGCGTGTGATACGTGTCGACCCAGGGGGAGGAGGAGAGGGAGGAGGAGGAAGAGGATTTTTCTTGCCCTGTACCTTTTGGAGAGGAGTCACCGGCGACACGTTTTTCCGTGTCGTTTCGGGGTGTCTCTCCTCGTGTTCAGCGTCTTCTGCCATTCGATCATTCTGCCTTGTCCATGCTTCCGCATTGCGACGGAGCCATGGGCCATGGGAGTCTCCTGGGAGCCGCTTGTGGGTCCTGTTGCCTCGTAGGGGCCTCTTGGGGACCTCTTCGGGGCTGCCTGAGCCATCTCAGGGCACTCTGGGGAGCGTGGGCACCTGTGCCGCTGGGTGCCCTCGTGGCGCCCCAGGAAAACACGCGTGTTGGCAGCCCATTCGTCACGACAGCCCGACGGGGCTGTGGCAGAGAGTCTCGCCCTGTGGCTGGCCAGCCACAGGAAGAGCGGGCCCGCCGCACCACCCCTGAGAAGCCCGATGGGATTACTCGAAGTTGTCCCCCCACCAGGGGGGCGCGGGAAGTAACTGGGGGACCAGCCAATGAACAACTCGGAGGTCTGCGCGGATTTCTCGGATCGGCGCTGGGGCCCCATGGCGGTGCCTCCAGCGCCGCCCCTGGCGCACTCCGCGCGCCAGGGAGGGGGGTCCAGCGCGGATCCAAGAAATCCGCGCGGACCTTAGAGTTACCATGTTTCTGTCATTTTTCGTTCCCCTAGCAACGTCCTCGGGCAGTGGGGTCTCCGCTGCGTGAGGCCCGCGGCAACGTTGGGGTGGTGCCGGTGGCCGTGTCTCGGGGTGGTACCTCGAGGCGCCTCGCATCGGCGGCCCCGGTGAGACGCCTGAGGCGTGTCTGTGCTGCCATTCATGGTGCGAGGTCCGACTGCATGTGAATTCGTGCAAGCACTTTGGGCACATTCCTTCGGGTTGTATCGTCCAGGTGTTATGTCCTGGCAACAAAACACTCTGGGAGCGTGGGTCCGTCGGGGGGCCATTCTAGGTTGTCTCAGGGGCCTTCTCGGGACCATCGAAGTCCGTCTTATGCATCTCTTCGGCTCCCATTGGCTCGTTTTGGGGCCATATAGCAAGCCCCCTGACCCATCGTGGGGCCGCCTTGGCGCCTTCTTGGGCCGTCGTCGAGGCCTCTTCAGCCGTCTTGGGCCGGCGGAAGCCCGAAATGACAAGCGAAAACCAATGTCGGCACCATTAAAAAACCCATATGAGTTTGGTCTCTGTGGGCCATCCTCGGAGTCAGCCTCAATCCCTCTTAGGCCGTATCGGACGGCCTCCTGGGCCGTCTTTAGGCCATCTTTGATGTTGGAGGTAGCCTGGGCCTTCTTAACTGCACTGGTCGCCTGCCAGGGCCACCTTGTGAATCAGAGTGGGCAGCCTCGTGACTTGGAGGGCGCGCGGTTCAGTGCGACGGTCGTCGCGCACGTTCCTTCTCATCCTTCTCCCCTGCTTCCCATCCTTCTTGTCTCCTCTCTGCCCTGCATCGTCGTCGCCTTGCGCGCGCCCGCCCGTGAAGGAGTCCGGGCGCGCCATCGGAGGCTTGTTTTCCTTTCGGTCTGGGCCAGGGGTCTGTTGGTAAGGTGGGTGGGGGCCCGACGCAAGTTCAGAAACCTTACCAGACAGAACGACGGATAATCGCACCACGATGTTGACCCGCACGTCGTGGAGCAGCCCGACCTATGTACACGACACGACTTTGAATGCGACGGGACCCTTTGGAATAGCCTGTCTTACCTGTGAAGGTGTTAAGGTGTTTCTTCGGTGTGCGGTGGAGCTTCTATGTTTCAAACAACGATGGTCGGGGTCTCCGTGAGTGCGACCCCGTCAGCGGCAAGCTCGGGGGAGAAACTCGGCGTAGTTCCCTCGTTTTTTTCCGCTGATTTGTGCTCACTCCCTCTCTCTCTCTGTATATATATATATATAGATATGTATATCGGGATCTGTTTTTTTTCACCCGTGCATGATCAGGTGCCCCAAATCTATGTGCGTTTCTAGTTCATCGCGCGCCGCTCGTTCGTGCGGGATCCCGTTGCGGGCTCGCATGCCAGTCCGGCGTCTTGGGCCAGTGGTCTGGCACAACGGCCGTCTCTTCATCGCTCTTCGGGACCTACACACCCATACATAACAGTAATGGACTGTTGGGCGCGTGGGGCCACCTGTGGCTGTGCTCGAGTTGCCATGACCTTGCCTTTCCCCTCCCCCCGCTGGTCGTTCGCCGACTTCGTCCTGCCCACATCCCTGCCTTGCCGTTTTCCCTTTTTGCTTTGTGTTAGGCCCCAGTGTTCTCGCAGCCGTGTGAGGTGCGAGGCGGGGCCCACTGGCTTCTTGTCGCCGCAGCCGCCGTCATCGCCATTGCCGTCGTCGCCGCTGCCGCGACCGCCGTAGCCGCCTCGGCAATCCTCGCGGCGTCGTAGTGTTGTTGCCGCCGTCGTCGCCACCGCCGCCGTCGTCGTCGTCATCACCGCGGCCGCCTCCGCCTCCGGGCGGCCGAAGGTCGGGGGGCACGGCAGCGCAAGCGGTCTCACCCTCGGGGCGCTGGCCCGCCGACCCCGATTGCGTTGGCCCCTAGGCCCCCTGGGGTGGCGGCGCTCGCAGTGGGGCGGTCATGGCCCCGAGGGGCTTCTGACCGCATGAGCAGTCCAATGAGCAGTCCGCCGCCGCCGTTGCTGCCGTCGGCGTCGTCGGCCTGCCGCCGCCGCCGTCGCCTCGGCCTTCGAGGCTCACGGCGGAGCTCTCGATCGAGGAGGATGGCTGCCCTCGCCGCCGCCCAGCCCCGGAGCCATGAGGCGCCGCCACGGGGGAAACGGGTCCTGAGGTGAACGGGTCCTGAGGTTTTTCCCTGTTCTCGGTCGCTCGGGGCCCTCCTCGGGCCCGCCCGGGACTGTCAGAAAACGGCCCGGGATGAAGAACTCGTCTTGGGGAGAGGCCCCAGGGTCCAGGACCCGTTTCTCTCAGGACCCGCTTCCCCGATATTGATCCATCCGCTGGGGCGTTTAGTAACGGGGAAGACAATTCGGGAGCGGCCAAGAGTGGGGTGATGATTAGGAGGGGATCATGGCCAGGGCCACGATATCTCCACAGATTTCGTGGCGCCAATTCTTATCTTGATACGTCCCAAGTTCCCCCTGGGCCGCGCACGTGCCTCTGGCCATGATCGGCGAACCCGCCTCTTGGACGCCCCCCTCTCGGACGCCTCCGAGCAACGAATGGGGGGGGGGGGGTCGCTGGCAGAGAGGGGCCCCAAAGAGGCCCCCTCATGGGGGCCCCGAAGGTGCACGAGAGGTGCACGTTTCTCCCCCCCCCCCGGCTCAGTTCGACGGCGGACTCTGAAGCCTACCCTCGCCGCTCAACGGTTCGCGCCACTCGAGGGGCGGCGGGGGTGTATAGGGGTTCGGACCTCGTCGAGCACGTGGGGCGAAACCCGAACCCGACCCCCCCCTCCGACCGATTCGGGATGCCGCCCCCTGTCGCTGCCCCTCGATTCGGTGACCCCCGACGGCCGCGCCGTGGGCCCGAGAGGAGCGAAGGCGGCGGCGCAGCGCAGCGCCGACGGCGAACATTGTGCCACGACGACGACGTCGAGGAGGACGGCGAGAACGACGGCGACGACGACGTGGGCCAGGCCAGCGAACAAACATGATATCCTATCCTATCCTCGTCGTCTTTCTTCCTCTCCCCTCCCTTCTCCCTTCTCCATCCTCACTTCTCCCTCCTTCCTCCCTCTCCTTCCCTCCTTCCCCTCCTCTCCTCCCCCTCCTCCCTCCTCACTCCCTCCTTCCTCCCCTTCTCTCTACCTTCATCCCTTTTCCTCCCTCCTGTCCTCCTCCCCCTCGCCCGTAATGCACTGTAGTGCAATGTACTGCAATTGCAATGCGAATGGCATCAGGATGCAACACAGCGCACTGCAAAACAGTGCAACGCAACGCTTCTCAATGCAATGCAATACGTCATTTGGCAGCGCAGTGGGAGCCGAACAAAAACATTATCATGGAGGCGAGCAAAAAAAATACTATCCGATTATTCTGCTCGTCTTTCTCCCTCCCTCCCCCTCCGTCCTCCCTTCTCCCTCCTCCCTCCCCCCTTCCTCAGGCTTGGCTCGAGCGGTTGCACAACCGGTTCCGCGCCGATCCCCGCCGCGACGCCCTATCGGGCCGCCATCCGCCAGGCGAGACGCCTGCCTACTCTCCTCCTTCCTATCCCCAGCGGCCTCGTGACGAGCCCGCTCCTCATCGTAGAGCGCGCAAGCAGCGCGCCAACGCCCGCACACTTTTAAGGGTGCACAAGGCCGCGATGATGCTTTCACAGCACCACTCCTTTCAGGGCATCCCCCAGCAAGGCGCTGTACCTCCTACCCTACCCCCTCAGCATGCGCCATCATCTGGGCTGCAGCAGCACGGCATGGCTACTTCTCCCACCCAGCGCTTGGCTGCCCCTCCCTCACCGTCTCTCTATGCCACGCGCTTGCCCTTGGATTTTTTTTTCCTCCACCCCAGCAGCCAGTGCAGCAGAAAGGTAGCGCCCCGCCCGAGTTCTGGTATTGCCTGCAATGTGGCCGGGCCAATACCGCTTTGGATGCCTCATGCCCCAGCTGTTTTCCGACTCGGGCCGCGGGTCACCAACAAGCGAAGGTCGGCCCAGTCAAAGGTCAGGGGCAGCACAGGCCCCTGCATGATGGAGGCGCGGGGCCGGGCCACAAGGTCCCTCGCTCCTTTTCAGGCAGCACGGGGGGAGCGCACCAGGGCAAGGGCCCCGCGCCGACAGGTGCGCCGTCCTTCGACCAGGTGGCTGCATGGGCAGCGGAATACGGCCTGCTCCCCGCGCCCCCAGGAGATCATGCGGTCCAAGAGGCTGGGATCTCCAACAAGGAGCGCAAGAAGCGTGATAAGGACGACGCTCGCAGAGCTCGCGAGTACCAGCGCAGAGACGGGGAGCAGCCTCCATTGAAGGCTCCTGGCACCCCACACGGGGCCATGGACACAGGCGTCATAGGGCAGTCTCCCCAGCCACTGCCTTCCCCTTTTGCGCCTCCTCAAGACGGCGTGGCCACTCCCCCTACACTCTACGGCCCTACCTCTGTACAGCAGTCTCCTTTCCTCGCGGCCGAACAGGCCTCTCCATCGCTTGGTGCGCTGGATCCCGCCACCGAACTCTCGGAGGCGGAGCTCACAGCGCATTGCCCTACCCTTACCCCAGACGAGGCGCACGCTCACTCAGCCTGGCTTTACCCCCCGCTTGAGCCCGACCGCCTGTTGGAGCACCGCAAGGCCCTTGCAATGAGCAAGGAGGCACTAATCCTGCAGCTTAGGGCCTCAACTCTCCTAGGACACTCCGATATGCGTATCACCGAGATCCGTAAGGAGATTTCACTAGTTAATTTTCAACTGGCCAACGCGAGGGATCCGCTGGCCAAGATTAGCGAGCAAGAGCACGTGGTGGCCTCCCTGCAGGCCAATTGTGAGCAATTGGCAGCCAAACAAACGCAGGCGGAGGAGCACGTGCGCAACATTGCCCTGGCCCTTCAGACCGCACAAGCGGACCTCAGCCAGGCTGCCATGCTACTAGCTTATTTCAAGTCGCAAGCACCGCCAGTCGCCGCCATCACTGACTCGCTCATGATGGGGGACGCGACGGAGGAGCCGGGTGCAGTACAGCGCACTGCGACACTCTCTGCAACGCATACAGGTGAGGAGCAAGCCGACCCACACGACCTGGGAACGGCAACGCCCCTCACAGCAGCGCCGACCTCTCCCCCACTCCTCCATTGCCCAGCGCCCATTTCAGGCATCCAAGGATTGGAACAGCCTTGCATCACTTCACTCTCTGCGGCCATGCAAAGTAACGCCGAGGCCATGGCCAGGGAAGTTGCCACCATTAAGGCAAATTTTGACTCCCAGGCCCAAGCCATGCGCAACTCAGTAGAAACCCTAGTCTCACAGATCAAGGCCGGGCAATTAGTGCCAGCCGCCGCCCCTAGCCACGGCGCTACGGTCCGAGGGGGGACCACAGCGCCGTTAGGTTGTGAACAGGCCCGCGCTTCCCCCAAAGCAGGCCCGTTATTCCGCCTAGGTTTCGTGCCCAAACCCGGGCCAGCGCCAGTGCCCAAGTCGCCGACAGGGGAGGCGATCACCACTGCGCCCTCGTTTCAAGATAGCTCTGTTAGGGAAGACGCTATCAATCAGCAAAGCCCGGCATCAGCTTCCGTAGAGGATCCCAGCGGCATGCCCCCACCTACCCGCTCTGCCAGCCAGATTGGGTGGGACCTCTCCGATGAAAAAGGCGAGCCAGTTTCCATGGCATCCTCCCGCCGCAGCGCAAGCGCGCAGGCCAGGGGCAGACCCGCACGTGCGGGTCAGACCGAGCAGCGCGCGCTATCAGGCATCAGCGAGGAAGATTTTGTAGCTAGGCAGGCAGCACGCAGCAAGAGCCCTCGCGGATCACGGCGCCCCAAGCCCGAGACAGCCGAGGATGAGCCAAAGGCACGTGCAGGGGCACCCGCCTCGTCCACCCCACGCAGCCCGGCAGATGCAATGGCAGAAGCAGAGGCTGCGGACCTCCGTGCCGAAGCCGAGGCCCACGCGGCACAAGCTGCTCAGGACGACTTAGCCCAGGCAGCGCGCGACGGCACGGTTTTTCAGGTCACTCCCCCGGACACTGCCCACGGGTGAACCTGGGGGGACGGCAAGGTATACGCCGCAGCCCTCTCCCGCCCATGAGGTGGATGCTACCGGTGCTCACGGCTACCTCCATACAGCTGGTCAGGGACTTCGATGTCATCTTTCCAGCCCTCCACTCCTCCTCCATCCCCACATGGCACAGCTTTGTCTTTGATACTCCCTACGCGGATTTTGAATCCGCGGATATATATACCGATGCCAGCGGCGGGGCCTCCAAAGGAGATCTTGCTGGCCCACCAGCCTGGGCTTTTCTGGTCTTTGCACGGCTTAACGGCACTCGACACTTTCTAGGATTCCTAGGGTGTCCTACCCCGGAGACTATGGGAGCAGATAGAGTCTCCGCGAAGGCGGAATTCGATGCCGCCACTTGGGCGGCGCTATGGGCTCTACAGTCCCCCCTCCCTCCCGCCGTTCCTATTACCTTTCACTCAGACAACATGGATGTTGTCGCCACCGCCAAAGGCGGCACAGTGGCTGAACCACTAATGGAGCATAGAAGCCGCCTCGACGGTCTATGCAAGATACTGGGCCTAAAACGCCACTTTACATGGCAGCACGTACACGGTCACCAAGCCGACCCGCTCAACGAAATGGTTGACACGGTTGCCAGACTTTACTCCCTCGCACTCCTACCTCCGCCAGTGCTCCCGCCCCTCATGAGCTTTCTCCAAGACAATGCGCACATTTTGGAATGGCTCTGGCTTGAGTGCCTGCCTCAGCAACAGCGTGCGCTTTACCCGCCAAGCCATCAAGTTAGACTCAATCCTCCTCTCCCCCCGCGCACCTCCCTTGCTGATGTTTTTTCCAGGTCTCTTCAAAGAGGCAGCCCCGATCGCAGACGCCACGGCATCATGCTGTCTCAGGCTAGCCTCAGCCAACATTCTCTCTCTCACTCCTGCCTCGCGCATCTCCCAAAGAGCCCGGCTTACAGGCGTGGCCGTCAAAGGACGCCTCCACCAACTGGCCGCCGCTTTTCAACGCAACGGGCTCGACGTTATCGGTATGCAAGAAACGCGAGTCACAGACACGGGCTCTGGTAAGCGCCAGGTTCCCCCGTACGTAGTCTTTTTGTCAAAGTCTCAGGCTGGCACTCATGCCTGCGGCTGTGCGCTATGGGTCAACCTTACCACGCCCGTTTTTCCCAATGCCAAAGGCATTCCCACTTTCCCTGTTAAGTCTCATAGCGTGCGTATTGTACACCAAGACCCGCGCATTATTGCGGCAGTCATCAGTCAGAACGGCCTACGCTTCAGCATCCTCGTGGCACATGCTCATCACTCAGGGCGTCCTCTCCACGAACAGGTCGCATGGTGGCAGCACCTAAGACATGTGCACGACCATATTTTACCGCAGCCTACGCCTACTATTGTCCTAATGGACTCCAATGCTGCAGTGGGCACGCAAACATCAGCGGCCATTGGCCCACAACACGCGGAGCAAGTTAACACGGCTGGCTCCTTTTTCCATCGCTTCTTACTTGCATCTAAGCTCTGGCTGCCGGCCACCTTCGTGCCACACCCCATGGGGGCAGGCACATGGATTGCGCCAGCACGTGACCCCGCTTTCAAACAGCACTGGAAGCGCAGGGACTATATAGCTATACCTTTAGGTGCCTCTGCCAGCGAATGCGAAGTCAAGTATTCTCTTTCTCTAGCACTCGCAGTGTTAGACCACGCTGTTCCGTGCTTATTATGCCAATTCAAGCTGCAGCTCCGACCTAATGAGGACCAGGGACGCCAGGTCATGCGCATCCCGCATGACCCCAATGCATACCTAGACCCGTCGGCCAGACAGCTTTTTGAAGACACTTTCTCGCCTCCCCCTGAAACTTTAACTTTCGACCTGCATGCCTCAGACCACGCGCTCATATTAGACAGGGAGGCGCGCAACGCCATGCTTCAGGCATTTCCCCAACCCCGCACGTCTACAGGCCGCGCACCTTCCAATTCCCGCGTCTCCATGGCCACCCTTAGGCTCATGGATGCCAGATCTTTAACTGTCAGCCAAGCCGACACGCTTCAACAGGAAGCACGCAATCTTTTCCTACTGGCAGCTACCGCGGCATGGAAGCGATATGTGCGATCCAGGCAAGCATTTACTCGTCCTAAAGCGGCATTGCGCCATCACGAAGAGTTCTCGCTGATGCCCGCGATCAATAATGCTTTCGCCAAACTTGCGGAGCTCGGCGCTGCTCTCCGCGGCATGCGGGCCAGCATGGCTGACCCTAATGCCTCCATTAAATGGAAGCCCAGAATTCGCATGGCCTGCTTGTATCAGTTTCTAGCATCCTCGCCTACTCGCGTTGCTAAAACTCGTTTCCCTCATGCTTGCTCAGCGCCTACCATAGGCACCGCGCACGCGGCTGCCATCCAGCTACGCGCACGCGCAAGCGCCATCAGGGCCATCGTCCTGGCTCAATTCACACAGGCTGTACGGTGCTCCGTCGACCTGGATGCCGCCTTTCACCTACAAGGCATTGCAGCCGAAGTTCACGAGGCATGGCAGACCTCACAACAACGCACTGCCTTTGCGCGCTTACGCACGTTGGGCGTGGGCTCCAAAAAGAAGCTGCGCTCATCTCCCCTACCTATCCTCTCCACGGCTGCGGGCACCTTCGTGGTGGACGCCACCCAAGCGGCCGACACATGGCTGTCCCATTTTGCTCGACAGGAGCACGGCGCGGTTATACCGCTCAAGCACGCCAAGGCCTACGACGCTAGTGCATCGTATTTGCCCGCCGACCTTACTGTGGATATTCCCCCTCCATACTCCCTTTTCACCCTAGCGCAAATCGAGCGCGCCTATGCCAGAACCCCAGACTCGGCAGCCAGTGTGGATGGCTTCAAAGGAGCCTTTGTCAAGTCGTTTCACCGTCTACTTGCGAAGCAGTATTACCCTGTCCACCTCAAGGCGCAGGTGCGCCTTGAGGAACCGCTGGCTTGGCGGGGAGGATACAACTTCGACATTTTTAAGGGCAAAGGCAATCCGGCCATAATGGCCAACTCCCGCTCGGTAATGGCCTCCCCCCACTTCTCCAAGCGGCATCGTGCCCTACTGCGTAAAGAGCTGGTGGAATATCTTCCTCCCATGGCAGGCGCCTCGCAATCAGGCGGCATTGCTGGACGGGGCACGGATTTCGCCACGCTCGCGGTCTTAACGCACCAAGCCCACGCAAATAGCTTGCGTATTTCCTCAGCGTACATATTTATAGACGCCGTCTCAGCCTTTTACAGGGCCCTCCGGCAGCTCATATTTTACTGCGACTCGCAACAAGCCGACCTATACTACTTAGTTGCCTCCCTTGATCTCCCTCAGGAGACAGGGGAAGAGCTAATAAGACACTTGCTCTCTGCCCCTCCTATTCTGCAGGAGGCTGGTCTCCCCCCGCATCTCCATGCTCAAATCTCGGCCGCATACGAGCATACTTGGGCCTTTTACCCGGGAGCCTCAGGGGTTGCACTCACATTACGTGGCACCATCCCAGGACAGCAGCTCGGAGATGTCCTTTTCAACTTCCTCATGGCCCGAGCCAACAACGAAGCTGTCAAGCAGCTCACCGAATCACCGCTTGCACACCTTATTCTCAATGTCCAGGTGAACAAGGATGCCCCGCGCTCTTTTTTCGCTCATCACAAGGACAATCTTGCCTCCGCAGAGACAGAAGTGCACCAATATCTGGACTCATGCTTTTTCGATGATGGTGCATATGCTTTCCTTGGTCCCACTAAGGAGCTATTTGACGCCATGCCCGCACTAATGGCCACCATAGTTGAAGCCTACGCGCTCTCAGGCATCAAGCTAAATTTTCAAGCCAACAAAACCATGTGCCTTTTTCAGTTTAGAGGGGAAGCTTCCATATCCCTTCGTCGCAAGCTCTGGGACCCCCAAGGGCTCAATGGGCACATGCTAGTCTCACCTGCTCTAGGGCATTCGCCTTTCTCCCTCCACTTCGCCAGAATATACGCATATCTAGGCACACACCTAGACGAAAAGGGCAGTATAGGCCCCGAGCTCGCCCATAGGCGATCGGAGGCGGCCCCCAGCTGGCGTAATCTAGCCAGGCAATTTTTGCGCCACTCTTCCAGCACCTGGCTTCATGAGCACTTGCATTTACTGGACTCCCTCATCCTCTCTTCCCGCCTTTTTAATGCAGCTGTTTGGCCATTGCTCACTGGGCCGCAAATAGCCCCCTTACAAGGAGAACTCATGAGAATGTACAGGCGCCTGCTCCACCTCCCAAGGTGCGACAGCACGGCAGAGCGAGACTCATTCATCCTGGCCAAGGTCTGCAGACCCCCTCTACCACATATCTTTAGTGCAATGCGTCTGCGCCTCTTTGGCAGACTCCTCCGCACGGGACCCCCGCACCTTACCTCCCTGCTGGCCAAACTAGCCACAGACGTCCCGGATTCGTGGCTTGCCCTGGTGCAGAAAGACCTGCAGTGGCTGGGCGAATTTTCAGCCAATCTCGAACAAATGCCCTCGCCAGTGTCGCATTTGGACCAATGGGAAGCCCTAGCTCTCCAGTCCCACACAGGATGGAAGCGCCGAATTCGCAACGCCCTTACAGCGGGAGCACAGCATTTCGCTCGCGCAGCACTCGCTGAGGCAGCTGCCAAGCACTTTTTTACCATTACTGTCCCATGTGGGATCCCCCTGCCGACGGACCATGTACAGCACCCGATCGAGCAGCAACGCATGGCAGCGCACTACCCAACGGTGCTCACTTGTCCTTGGTGCACGCGCACATTCTTAAAATTTCGAGGGCTAAAGCAACACGTTGCCCAGGCGCATTGGACCTTGTCCCACAGGGTCAAGGTCCTAGTACCGGACACCCAGGTGTGCCCGGCATGTAGCCTCCCCTTTGGCTCACGCGCCAGTCTCATGCAGCGCCTATGTTTCGACTCCTTCATATGTGCCCTCTACCTCCTCTGCCATTCCCAACGCCTACCCCAAGAGCAAATCACAGCGCTTGCTATGCAACGCTGCGAAAATGCTAAGCTTCAAGTAAAGTCGGGCGTAGGTCGATGGCGTGTAGCAATACCGGCACATCGTGCCAAGCGCGCTACCACACAACACTTTCGCGACTTTGCCAAACACTTGTCTCAAGCGGATGCGCGCGCCATAATGGCGGCTACAGACTACGCGCTGGATTCTGCAGCCGTCGCTCTACTTTTTCCTGCCGATGTCCCTCCGGCACTACCTCCTCCTCTCCCTGCGCTGCCTGAATGGCCATTCCAACCAGACGAGTATTCTGGTCTAGCGACCAGAGAAATTCCAGCCCGTATAAAGCGCAAGGAAATTTTCATCCTCAATCTTTTCTCTGGCCGAAGGCGCGAAGGAGATATCCAGCATCACCTGGAATCTTTTGCGCCTGACCCCTCTATAGAGGTACATATACTGTCGGTCGATATTGCTATCGACCCCGACTTGGGCGATCTCACCAAGTCGGAGACCATTAGGCTATGGCAACAACATATTTATGCCGGCAGAGTAGTTGTTTCAGGCGGGGGCCCGCCGTGCGAAACTTTTTGCGCGGCCCGATGGAAGCCCAACGGGCCACCGCCGCTGCGCACTGCCGAGCACTACTGGGGCATCCCCAACGCAACTCCCAAGCAATCCCGCCAGCTGCAGATCGCCAACTTGCTACTCGCCTCATTGGCTCTGCTTTTTGCCGCTCACTTGGAAATGGGCACCTCGGCATGGATGGAACATCCATGCCCAGCCCACTGGGAACCCAGGGCGCAGCCTAGCTGGATTTGGAGACCATTAATGGCCCTGGCTGCTGCTCCGGCTGTCCGCGCCACGGACATCGACCAGTGCATGTTCCAGCCGTCTTGCCGACCTCCTAACGAATTCGGCAAAGCCCCCGCGCGCTTGCTATCGCTACGTCTTCCCTCGCTCCCAGAGCTCTTAAATAACCGTCCCCAAGGGGCCAAGTGCACGCACCCACGGGGGTCACATCGTACACTGCTAGGTAAGGACGAGAATGACCGCTTTTTCACTGCTGATAAAAAGACCTATCCTTCTGCCCTTTGCGAATGCCTCGCCCAGGCTATATATCAGGACGTCATCTTACCATTGGTTGACGACCCACAGGATCCTTTTCCCCAATCGGACCCCTCGGTCCTGGCTCCCCTCCTCCGCTTCTCCGCTTCCATGACCAGCGACTTTTGGCTAGGCTCAGACTTTGTTGATTCCTCCGCCCCTCGCACCCGTGCCAAGGTAGATGGGGAGCTGGACCGCTTCCGCAGGCTTTTGGCTCTCTCCAGGCCCCGCGAGCCGCGGCGCCATAGCGACCTCCCCGCAGAGGCTCACGAGCAGCCTGATCCCGCAGATCAGGACTCGGAAGCGGAACAAGAGGCCATGCACTTTTTGGGCACAGCCCCCATTTTTCCCTCCACCCCCCCTCCGCCGCCACCCCCGCCTTCCCTAACTCTGGATCAGAAAAGGCGCATCCAGTGCAATAAGGAGCGGGCCAGGCAAATCAGGGCCGAACGTTCCCGTCAAGCGGCACGGCCCGTCCCGCTCACGGGAATTTCTTTCTCTCACATGTGGCACCCCGCCTCGCCCGCCCCGCAGGACTTCAACGCCGACATCTTCGACGCTTAGCTGACATCCCTCCCATGTCCAGACGGCCATGGGTGCTGGTGCCGCGTGAGGCCAGGCCTAAGCATCCCCCACCGGGCCAATTTCGGTCCGCCTCAGCTCCTCCACCTCTCCTCTCGCCTGCCCAATTCGCCCAGGTAGCCAAAGCGGTGCAGCGCTCTATGTCCAGCACCCCACCTGCCTCAGATCCCCCGCGGCCGCCTGGCGACTTCAGCGGCCCCCCCATGGGTCGAGGCAGGCACATCTACGGGGCCACTTTTCGTCCTCCGCCACCTCCGCCAGCCTTGCCTCCCTTGCCGCCCCCAGAGCATCCCAGGGTGCCTGCTAAAGCAGCCATTCCGGAAGGATGGATAGGCCAGGCAGCTTCTCCTTTTTCTCCCCCCCTTTCAGCGTGCACCTCGCCTCCACCCCTGCGCGAGCCTCGCAAACAGTCCCGCAAAGCTGTGCCATACAAGAGCCAGCCAAGCAAGCCATCTAGTCCCCCAGCATCGCCTAGAAGGCTGGATCAGGTGGACGACGCCTCATATTCCTCTGCCTCCTCACCATTTCCTCCGCTCGACTCTCCAGAGCCGGCGGAACAGTCAGTTGCGCCCCGCGCCTCTGCAACTCGCAAGCGCAAGCAGGTCTCATTTGCGGATGAGTTCTCAGCCAGGCCTCTCAAGGCGGCCCATAATTCGCGCTTACGTAACGAGCCGCGCAAAAGCGCGCTCAAACAGTCTGCGCCAATACGCAGGGAATCTGCTGAGGCACATAGCAGCCCGCAGGAGTCCCTTGGCACGCCGACACCTCCAGCCTCTCCTCTCCCTAGGCACCATAGAGCTCGCAAGGCCAAGGCGCACCGCGCGGCCCACGCAGCACAGCGCTCACGTTCGCCTGCCAAAGCGTCCGATGCAGCCTCGGACGAGCAGCCTAGGCCACAGCGCCGAGATCCAGTAGAGGCTCAAAGCAGCCCGCAGGATTCCCACGGCCCGGCCTCGTCACCAGCCTCACCTCCTACAAGGCATCACAAGGCTCGCAAGTCTCACCATTCTGGCCATGTAGCTACGCGCCTGCCGCCTACAGTCGCAGCTGCAGCTGCGTCAGCCGCAGCAGCGGACGAACAGCGCAGCGCATTTCTCAAGGAGCATGAGAACAAAATTGCTCAGCTCAAAGAAGAGCATAGGCAGGACCAGCTCCGCATCGACAGGATACACAGGGAGCGCCTCAAGATGCAGTTGCGAGATGGCGAAGGCCTCTCGCATTGCGGTCAGCGTCTGTCGCCCAGAAGGCCGCGCAAGCCTCATGAAGGAGGAGAGGCTGCCAGGCGCTAGACCCTTGCCAGGCAGCTAGCCCCCAGCCCAATCCCAACCTGTCCCTCTTTCCTATATATGTTCCCCTTCCTGCCTCATCCCCATCAGGCCATGAGGAGCGAGCCCAGTAGCCTGGACAACGCTGACGCAGACGAAGACGTGCCAGCTTCTGAGGTGTACCCCGGGCAACAATTAGCTCCGCGAAGCATCGCGCATATAGCCTCTCGCTCGACTTCCTTATGGAAGCATCTTGCTGAGCGGCTTCTTTTGGCTCACCAGCAGGTCTACCGCTTTCTCAGCGGCGGCGCAAGGCGCCACGCACTCATTCTGTCTCCCACCACGGTGTACCAGCATAATGCGGTACCCCAGTGGCAAGCCACATGGCAGCTCGAGAGCGGGCCGCCCACATGGCCACACGCGCGCTCCGTCGTGGGCCCTCTGCTTCACTTAGATTTGCCCACGGCCGTTAATCGCACACTCGAGCGCTGGCATGGCCGCTGGCGCGAGGCTAACTCCCCCAACCTACTCCACATCTACCCCCAATGTGCTGCGGGGGACGGTCCCTACGATGCCCGTTTCTCACCCACCATGGGGCTAGTTTCAGTTTACGTGCCGAACCAACTTTTTCTGGTCCTACTTCAATCGGGAGCCTGGGAGCAAGCCTCCCTCAGCCCTCACAGGCTTTTGCAGGATGCAGCGGCTGGCAGCCCCATCCTTATAGACTTCCAGGCCATGATCATGGTTCGGCCATTCTGCCTCCCGTTGTCCCACCTCGCTCGTATCCTCCGCCTCCCCGAACCCTAATCCCTCAGGCCATGCCGACCCCAGCGGGTCCCTATAGACTCCGCACCAGGCCAGGAGTGCATCAGCCGGCCCGTCAGGAGGGTCCTCCTACACAGATGCTAGCACAGGCCAGCTAGGTTTCACTCACATCTGGCCGCCGTTGGCTTATGGGCTATTTCTTTTTGCTTCCTCGGCACTCCCCCCCTTCTATCAGCGCGCCCCACGCCGCCATGGTGCCCATGCCTCCCGCGGGTGGTTCCGCTGCGGCCGCGGCGGAGGCAGGAGCGGCCGAGGCCAGCAGGGCGTCGCCTGACACGCGGGAGCTCTTCGGCCTCACAGGGGACACCTATGCTGGTTCGGCTTGGCAGGGTTCCCAATGCACGGCCGCCACGCGCGAGTTCAAAAAGTGGTGGCCCTCCACTTACCCGGGCGAATGGAAGATGCCTAACGGCATGCTATACCCGTTCGTGTGGAAGCTCAAGTCGCTGGACGTCATCGACGGCCAGGTCGTCGAAACCTGGGACTGGGAGTGGATCGAGACCCCAGGCCTGGCGACCATCTCTGAGGTGGAGGCCATGCTGAGGAGCCACTACAACCAGCAGCAGGCTGCCGCGCAAGAGGCCCAGGCGCGTGCGGCGGCGACAGCGGCAGGTCTCTCGGCGCTCTCGGCTGCCGCCCGCTCTCTCAACCCGTCGCCCTTCAGCGCGTGAGCGAGCCACTTGCAGCGGGCATAATTAGGTGGTGGGCTCGCCCAATACTTTCCCGTCACATCCTATCAGCTTTCTTCCCCACCTCGGCAGCCCACCACCTAAACAGCCGGAGCCATGCCGCTCCAACTCAAGGTCGGTCGAGCCGACCTGCATAGCTGAGTTATACGCCACGCGAGTCTAGCAGCACCCAGCCCTTCCCGCCAACAGCGAGGCGGCTAGGCGCCGCTCACACATATCAATTCGCAGACTCGTCACGACCGAGTCCTCACGCATAGGTGGTGGGCTAGCACACTGCGCAGATCCTAGTTTGCCTGCAGCCCGCCACCTATTCAGCCCAAGCCTTCTTCATTCAAGCCAAACTCTTATAAAGGAGACATCGCGTCTCCAATTTAAGGCCGGCCAAGCCGGCATATATTCCGCTGCAGTGAGGACTTCAGCTGCACACTCTCACTGCAGCCCTTGCGGCACCATTCGACACCATCTCAGCCTATATGGGATGGGTGCCCATGGCGCTACCGTAAATGTGCCACACAGGGGCGTCCGCCTAATACTTACTTCGGCAGCCCACCTAGCGCTCTTTTCTCTCGGCCCCTCTTTTAGAGGGCCCTGTCCATGAGTAGTCGCCACTCATGGGCGCGACTTCTCACTTTGCTGCACTAGTGCAGCCAGCGCAGCACATTCTAACAGCCTCGCTAAACAGCGATCAGCTACGCTCACTTAGCAATTCGCAGACTCGTGCCTCATGAGAGGAACATGGCCTCTGCCCCGACGCATCTCTTTGGCCCCCGTCCAGGTGTAGCAGGGTCCCCCTGGTCCCTGTGTGCCTGTGAGGGGCCACACGGAGGTGGGTCTCTGTTGTCTGGTCTCGGCTAGCGCCCAGGCACACCCACCTCCCCGTCGCGGTCGGCCCGCACAGGCCTTTTTGCTGTAGCTGCAACTCTTTCAGCGCACGTAAGGCCTTTATATGTGAGGCATCCAGTCGGCACCATCTCAGCTAATATGGGATGGGCGCCCATGATCCAACTGTCAATGCGCCACACAGGGGCGGGGCCAGCCTAATATATACCTCGGCAGCCCACCTAGTCACTCTGCTTTTTACCGCCCCCTCTTAGCAGCCTCGCGGCACTTCTTTGCAGCCTCGCTACACAGCGATCGGCCTTGCTCACACAGCAATTCGCAGACTCGCCACGGCTGAGTCTCCTAGGTGGCGAGCTGGCCTAATACTCTTGGCTCGCCTTGGCAGCTCAATACCTAGACGATGCTACGGCTCAGCCCCGCCGAGTAACTCTCGGCTAAGGCGGCCAGCGAAGGTGCCATATATGCAGACAGGCACCATGTCCCAGTGCGTCTTGGCTGTGCGGCTGAAGCAAGGCCTCGGCAAACATATGTACCTCGTGAAAGGAACGCGGTACTGGCCTTGGCTTGTCTCTCTGGCCCTCGTCCAGGTGTAGCAGGGTCCCCTTGGTCCCTGTGTGCCTGTGAGGGGCCACACGGAGGTGGGTCTCTGTTGTCTGGTCTCGGCTAGCGCCCAGGCACACCCACCTCCCCGCCGCGGTCGGCCCGTACAGGCCTCTCAGCTGCAGCGTACGCCCTGCAACACGGCCATGCCATCACGGCCCTTCTTCCTCCCCCGCCTCTCATGACTTCCCTCGCTCCTCCTTCAGTCCAGATCTCCTCCCCAGGAGGTTTGGACAGCCGCTATGCGGCCTGGCCATTTTGGCCCTCCGTCCAGCTCTTCCCTCTTAATAGCAGTCCGAATTCGGAAGGCACTCCCAGGCAGGTCTTTTCTTTTTCTTGCCTCGCACTGCTCTCTGCATCGAGGGCTGCCCTTCTATGGGCAACGAAGCAGGGTGCCGCTGATGTCTCTCTTCGCACGGCGCAGCTATCTCTCCCTCCTTCATTATGATTCCTCTCCTCTCCTCCCTCTGCGCCAATACCTCTCGCCTGACAGTTTTCGGGACGAGAGCGGAAGCAGCTCAGCGTCCATGCTCTCGGGCTTCTCGTGTGCAGCCTGTGCCAGTCCTTTTGGCCGCTGCGCTCAAGCTAACTTGCAACGAGCTAAGTATAGTCAAAAAAAGCCCCCCTTCCTCCCTCTCCCCCTCTCCTCCTCCCCCCTCCTCCCTCCTCACTGCAATGCAGTGTACTACTCCTCCCTCCTGCTCCCTCTCCCCTCCTCTCCCTCCTCCCTTCTTCGCCCTCTCTCGCTCCCCTCCTCCCCGTCGCCCGCAACAGCTGCAAGGCAATGTAATGCAAACGCAATGCTAATGCGACACAATGCAACACAATGCAACGACACAGGATGCGATGCAAAGCAACGCAACGCAATTCAACGCAACGCAGCGCAACGCGTCGCAACGCAATGCGATGCAATTCAATGCAGCGCGGATGCAACGCCATGCCATGCCATGCCATGCCATGCAGTGCAATGCACTGAAGCGCAACACAGTGCGCCCACTCTGTATGGGCCCAGCAGTGTGGGGCATCTCGAAAAGTGCAGCAGGACGGAATGGTTGGCTGGTTGGTTCGCTGGCTGGCTGGATCCCCGGCTGCCGGGTGAGCCAGCGTCCAGAGGCCAATTTGGGCGCTCCCGTCACACGGATCGCGACCAGGGGGCCGGAAAACATGTTTTTTGACCTGAAGTAATCTGGAGGGGAAAAACCACAGACACAATTAATCGTCCACTCCCAGGAAAATATGGGAAAATATGGGAAGGGGGGGGGAAGACAAAAACCAAGAAAATATGGAAAATATTGTTTTTTTTTAATTGTGTCTATTTATTTGTGTGTCCTGTGGCCGCTTCAAGTAAGTTCGTTCACCCGTATAACAAAGAAGGTCTCTTCTGACCGGAAAAATGAAAATTGCTTGACCCGCGACCCCCGAGAGATGTCGACGCGTTTGAATTCAGGGATTCCAGCCTCAGACGTCCATCGCATCAGGAGCGCGACCATGTCTGCATCGCCTTAGCAGCATATTGATCCAAGCTTCCGAATCAACTGATTTTCACCCGTCCTCGAAAGATTGGTTGGAGCTGACGCTCAGGACGCTTCCAACATTTCATTCCCCTCCTCGTCCCCACCCCTCTGCCGTTTCCTCCTTCCTCTTCTCCCTCCCTCCTTCATATTTTGGATATATTGTGTTGTTGTTGTGGCTCAGAGGCCCCGCGATGCATGTGGACACCCATGGAGGCCTCCGTAGGTCTCCGAGCACATGCTGCCCAGTTGCTTGCGGCAAGTCCCTCCGCCGTGCAGGCCGAACATTCTGTGTGCGGGAGGCCGTCACGTGTGACAACTCGTGTCTCCAGGCTTCGGAGAGACGTGATGATGATGTTGATGATGAAGACGAAGATGCAGGTCACGATTAATACAAAGATGAATCTGAATGTGAAGAAGAAGACTAATATGATTATGGTAATGGTGATGGTGGTGATGGTGTTGATGGTGCTGGTGATGCTGATGCTGATGCTGATGCCGACGAGGATGAGGAGGAGAAGGAGGAGGAGGAGGAGGAGCAGGAGGAAGAGAAAGGCCATCACATGTGACACTCTTCGGCTTCGCGATTTGAGGAGCTCTCAGGGGACTCGTTTGGGGCGTCTTGTGGCTGCCTTGGCCTCCTGTGAGGCAGTGTTGGGGTTTCCTTGGGACCCTCTTGGGCCGACTTGGGGCCCTCTTTGCCGTATGGTGGGTGTCTGGGGGCTGTTGTGGTGCCATCTTAGCGCCGGCGTTGCTGGGTCCCTCGGCAGGCCCTCTGGAGCCGTCTGGTGGCCGTCTTGTATGCCTCTTGGGCCCTCAAGGGGTCCTCTTGGGTCATCTTTGGTCCCTCGTGGGGGCCTCCTGGGTCGTCTTGGGGCCAACGTGGAGGCTTTATGAGACGTCTTGGGCTAACGGAAGCTCGAAAACAAGAACATGCGGAACTCATTCAACAGCCATTGAGGGACTGCTTGTGGCAGTTTCGCGCCCTGTTGGAGGTCCTGCGGTCTCTCCGTTGGGCCCCTTTGGATATGCATCTTGGGCAGTCTTGAGGCCAGAGTCGGCCTACTCGCGGCCATTTTTGTCCCGTGTTCGATGCCTCGTTGGCCATCTTGGTGTCCTGGGTTGCCTGCATGGGCCGTCTTTTGGGAGTTCGGAGCGCGGGCCCGTGGGTTTTTTGTTTCGTTCACGGGGGATCGCTGGCCTCGGGAGCGCGGGCCCATGGATTTGTTTTTTCTGCGGGGGGGGGGGGGGGCGTGTCGTGGGCTCGGCCTACTCGCGACCAATTTTGTCCCGTGTTCGATGCCTCGTTGGCCATCTTGGTCTCCTGGGTTGCCTGCATGGGCCGTCTCTCGGGAGCTCGGAGCGCGGACCCGTAGTTTTTTCGTTCACGGGGGATCGTTGCCTCGGGAGCGCGGGCCTTTCTGCGGGGGGGGGGGGTCGTGGGGTGGGCTCGGGATGGGGAGGATGCAGGCACCACGTCGTGAGCAGCAGGAGGAGAAGGACGAGGGGGGAGGGGGAGGGGGAGGGGGGGGGGCGGAGGAGGAGGAGGGGGCGGAGGAGGACGAGGAGGACGAGGAGGAGGAGGAGGAGGAGGAGGAGGAGGAGAGGAGGAGGAGGAGGAGAGGGGGAGGGGGAGGGGGAGGGGAGAGGAGAAGGAGGAGGAGGAAAAGGAGGAGGGGGGGGGGGCGTGCGTGACTGGACTGCACAGAAACCGTAATGAGCAGCACCTGGCGTTCTAGCACTCGCGCGGGCACGTTGTCGGATGACCTCCTCCACACGCTCCTCTCGGCGGCGGCGAGCTGCAGGGGGACGTGGGATGGAGAAGGCCTTCTCGGAAGTCTCGGAAGTCCCCCGGTCTTCTGAGACGTTTTGAAAAACTGCTCCGAAGACAAAGAACTTGTCTGAGAAGGCCGGAGGGCATCCGAGAATCCGCGCCGCTTTCTGAGAGGGCAATATCCTACTCGTTTCCCCCCCCCATCGCTCGCCGCTGATACTCTCCATGCAACGCAATGCAACTCAAGGCAAAGCAAGCATGCACAAAAACCAAGGAATGTCATTTCACAGCAATGCGAAGCAATGCGAAGCAATGCAAATCACACAATCCGAAGCAGAGCGTACAATGAAACACAGCAAGACAGCAACACAATGCAATGCAAAACAACACATCACACTTCAACGCAACGAAAAACAATGCGAAGCAAAGCAACGCAATGCAATGCAAAGCAATGCGATTGCAATGCGCAGCAACGCAAAGAAGTGCAACACAATGCAAAGCCATGCATCACGGTGCAAGGCAACGCAACGCAATGCGAAGCAACGAAATGCAACAGACTGCACAGCAATACGAAGCAACGCAAAGCAATGCAACGCAATGCAAAGCAGTGCGAGCACAACGCAAATCAACCCAAAGCAATGCAATACAATGCAAAGCAAGGCATCACGCTGCCAAGACGCAGGGCACTGCGAAGCAGTGCCATGCGATGAAACCAGCCTCCCGCGGGGCCGCAGGGCACTCTGGCCTTCAGGATTTTGTCCAGCCCTCCGGGGGGGGGGTCCTGGGGAGGTATTGTGAGATCGAAGTGATATGGTGACCTTAGTGGGCCCCGGAAACGGCAGGGCCGTTTTTCTCATCGTTTCCGAAACATTGTCCCTTTGAATATGGAAACGGCAAAAAAACGGCGACCCGGAACGGCAACAAAAACGGCTCCAGGATTGGAACCGGAGCGGGAACCCGCACAAGAACGGCGACGGAAATTAATGACAAAAAGTTGCAAACCCGAACCGGTAAAAAGCAGCCCTGCCGTTGCCAGGGCCCACTAAGGGTGACCCCCCACAAGGGAATAGGTTTCGGTTTCGAGTCGTGCGCGCGGACGGGCGAGGCGAAGTTGCGTGGGCAAGCGAGCGGACTGAACCTCGCCGTTGCTAGGGCGAAGCGTTGCCAATTGTTGCTGTCCCCTCCAGGTTTGGCCAGCGGAGGGAGGTTCGGGTTGGCTGGCGGTGGCTTGGGTGCGTTCCGATGGTGTTCCGATGCTGTCCTGATGGTGTCTCGTTGGTGTCCCGATAGTGTTGCGATTTCCCGATGGCGTCGTGGTGTCCCGATAGTGCCCCGATGGTGTCCCAATGGTGTTCCAATGGTGTCCAAATGGTGCCCAGATGGGTGTTTACATGGTGTCCCGATGGTGTCCACATGGTGCCCCGATGCTGTTCCGATGGTGTCCAAATTGTATCCTGATGGTGGTGTCCCGATGGTGTTTTCCATGGTGTCCCGATGGTGTCCGATAATGCCTCGATGTTGTCCCGATGAAGTCATGTATTTGCCCCCGCAGTGTCTTCAGGTGCTCCTCCCGAAATTGTTTCGATGGTGTCCCGATTGTACTTCGATGGTGTTACAGAGGTGCCCCAGTGGTCTCTAGATGGTCCTGTGGTTGTCCCGCGTTTGTCTCGCAATTGTCCAGATGGTTGTTTGAGGACTCCGATGGATGGTGGTTGCTAAATGTCACCATCATTACCATCAGCATTACCACTATCATCATCACCACGATCATCGCCATCATCCCAGCATCGCCGATGATGATCAGCCGTAACCGCAGCAGTCTGACTCAAGCACTCTGCAGGAGCTCTCGGACTACTCCACACGTCGCGCCTTTTCACCTTCCCCTTCTTGCCGATGATGACACTCGCCATGACGCATCGTCACCAAGACCGCTATCGTGCATCGTCATCAGCTCGCGAGCGCATCACAGGAATCGTCACCATTACAATCATCGCGGATGTCATCACTTGGCCCCCCCCCCCAAACAACATCCTTCTCACCCGCAGGGTGGGCAGGCCAGGGAAGTTTTAGAATCCTCCGAATCCATCTGGATTGACAGACCTCCCCAGGGTGCCCCAGTCCTCCCCAGGGACCTGCTCAGACGTCTCCTGCCCCTGCCGCGACGGCTATGGCACGGATGCGCTCGAGCGGCCCGGATCTCGCGGACCCAACACGTGCACGTGTCTTGCCTCCTCGGTCCGCGGACGAATGAATTGGTTGTAATCAGTTGCTCCGCGCGCTCGCCGGGGCGCGCAGCCTTGCCTCCTCCGTCCTCCTCCTCCCCTCCTCCTCTGCCTCTTCCGGCTTCCCTGCGCTCTGTTGTCACCCGTTCTTGCCGCTGGGCCCCCCATGGATGGTAAAACGTGCGCGTGTCTGTGCCCATCGCTCATGGCCACCCCGTGAACGAACACCCGGAAGCCGTTGTCTGCCCTCGGGGCCGCCTATAGCGACAGCTTCGGCATGAAGAGCCGGCCTCGGGGCAAGAGGCGAGAGCCTCGGGTCAAAAGGGAGGGGGAGGAGGAGGAGGAGGAGGAGGAGGAGGAGGAGGAGGAGGAGGAGGAGGAGAAGGAGGAGGAGGAGGAGGAGGAGGGGACGCGCCCATCACCACAGAGCCCTCACGCTCAGGCCCATTTCGGGTCCAGATCTTGGGCCTTCGTGGATGCAGCCCAGGAATGGAGCAGATCTTCACGTTCCGCTTCTCCCCTTATTTCGGTTCTCATGGAGGGCGAAAGAAAGTCAGGGGGGGTGATACGTGTCACGACGCTCTCCTAAGTAGTGCTCTGCTCATTCTGATTCACATGCGACGGGATGCATACATAGCCATTTGGGCTCAATTGCGTCAGTCAGAAATGGATTTGCGCGAATGCCCTACAGATGCGATCAGCCACGATTCAAGTTGACCGCCCGTTGTTCGGCAGTGATGGCGCACCGCCATGCGCGCAGCAGGCCGCTCTTCAGAGCCAGACGGAGCCCAGGGGACGATGCACACCTAACGGGCACCCGCTGCATCAGACGACGGCCAGGTGCGAGGGGACCTGCGACAATTGCGGCTGCTACATATTGCAGGGTGCCTCCATTCTGGCCTGCGAGTGTGAGTGGTGGCAGTGTTCGGAGTGCCGCGTGCACGCCGCCTCCCCGAGCTCGCGGCTGGACGAGAAGCTGGCCTTCTTTCGCAGTCGACTGGGCGAGTTTCCCGGGGTGCGCAGCTGCACCACGAGAGCCAGGCCCATGGCATCTGGCCACTCGTCCCCAAGCCTTGCGCTGCCTGCCAGCCCCGATCCGGGCACCTGCTGGCCGCCGCCCGTGCCCAGGGGCGCCGCGCAGGAGCCGCTGGCAGCGCCCTCCGACAGGCCGTCCCGCAGCCCGGGACCGCCACGGTCTTGGACCGCGCACCCGCCAGCTCGACCACTCGTACGAGTGACCTTTCGCCGGAGTGACCTTTGGTGCGGGCCCAATGGGGCCCTCCGCATGCCGAACGCGATACGGCAGTGGCGTCTTGCGCGCTTGTACTTGGCCCCCCGGGCGTCCTCCAGATAGCCGCACATTAAAGGTTCCTCTTGCCCATGGTCACTCCTGCGTGTAGCCGACCAGCGGCAACGTGGCCGGCTTCTCCCGAGACGCCCCCTGGAGGCGGCGACGCCGACGCTGCGCTGGCCGCTCGGGCTCGGCAGGCATGGACCCGCGGCGCAGTGGAGCCGGTGGCGCAGCCTGCCGCGCCGGGCGGCGCCGTGGGCAGGGGGCACGGGCCGCGAGGCCGTGAGTCGGGCGTGTCCCTACTGGAGGAATGCTCCAGAAGAGTAAAACAACTAAAACAAATCAGGGGCTGATTTTTTGGGGGGCATGCCCAGCCTGACGCGAGGCCTGACCGAGCTGGAGCAGCACCTGCAGCAGGTCAAGGCCGAGGTCCTGGCAGGCAGGCGGGGGCCGCAGAGCTCCCAGTGCCCGCAGCGCCCGCCAGGGCACGAGGGGCCGGCAGGGGCGAGCCGTGCGGCCGCTCTGCTGGCCCCGGGGCCGAAGCCATCCGCCTCCGCCTCCTCCGCCGCCTCCTTCTCCTCCTCCTCCTCCTCCTCCTGCCCCTCCTCCTCCTCCTCCTCCTCCTCCTCCTCCTCCTCCTGGTCCTCCTCCTCCTCCTCCTCCTCCTCCTCCTCCTCCTCCTCCTCCTCCTCCTCCTCCTCCTCCTCCTCCTCCTCCTCCTCCTCCTCCTCCTCCTCCTCCTCCTCCTCCTCCTCCTCCTCCCACAGGAGGCGCGGGGGCACGGGGCGGAGACGCCCCTTGCAGGGCTGCCCTCGAGTCAGCGCGTGCAGCAGGAGGTCGGCTCGGGGTCCCCTGTCGGCTGGGGCGAGTCGCTCGAGCACCTCCGGCGCGAGCTGTCTCCGGATGCTCCGAGGCATGGGGAGGGGGCCCAGATCGACGGTCTGAAGCAGGCGCTGGGGAAGGCCGAGGAGCACAGTGCGGAGCTGCTCGGCGAGAGGGCCGCTGCGACGGAGGCCTTGCAGCAGGAGCTCGTGCTGGCCAGGCAGGCGCAGCGGTTTGAGGAAGACTCCCTCGCTCTGGGCGCCTCTGTCGAGCACTTGCGGCACGAGCTGCAAGTGTCTCGAGACGCGCAGCGGCATGGGGAGGGGGCCCTGGCCAGCCAAGCGGAGGAGATCAGAGATCTGAAGCAGAGTCTGGGGAAGGCCGAGGAGCACAGTGCGGAGTTGCTCGGCGAAAAGTTCGCTGCGACGGAGGCCTTGCAGCAGGGGCTCATGTTGGCCAGGCAGGCACATCAATTTGAGGAAGACTCTCTCGCTCTAGGCGCCTCTCTCGAACACTTGCGGCACGAGCTGCAAGTGTCTCGAGACGCGCAGCGGCATGGGGAGCGGGCCCTGGCCAGCCAAGCGGAGGAGATCAGAGATCTGAAGCAGGCGTTCGGGAAGGCCGAGGAGCATAGCGCGGAGTTGCTCAGCGAAAGGGCCGCTGCGACGGAGGCCTTGCAGCAGGGGCTCATGTTGGCCAGGCAGGCACAGCAATTCTTGACGCTTCGCGTGTCCCCACCAGCCACTGCTCGCCGCCGGCGCTTCCGCCTGCGGCTGTAAACAAGTGTCCCCCCCAGCCCATCCGAAAACGATGCCCAGGCGAATTACGGTGATCAGGGAAGTGAGGGAGCATACAGAGTAGCAAAGGGCTGGGGGACCCGTCTTACCCAAGAGGGCGAGGATTGAGGAGGAGTCGGAGGAGGATGAGGAGGAGGAGGAGGGGGAGGGGGAGGAGGGGCAGCGGTGGGAAAAGTGGGAGGAGGGAGGAGGGAGGAGGGGCAATAGGCGGATGATGAGGAGGAGGGGGAGGAGGAGGATGAGGAGGGGGAGGAAGAGAAGAGGAAAGGAGGAGGAGGAGGAGGAGGAGGAGGAGGAGGAGGATGAGGCTGATAAAGTGGAGGAGAAGGAGGAGGAGTAGGCCGACAAGGAGGAGGAGGAGGAGGAGGAGGAGGAGGAGGAGAAAGATGAGGAGGAACAAACACAATGACGTGCACAAGAGCCTCCTAGGATGTCCCTTGGAAGTTGTTTTGGAGTCCTCTTGGAGCGCCTGGGGGATTCTTGGATGCCTCGGGGATCCTCTTGAGGCCTCTTGGGGGTCTAGGGAGCCTCTTGAGGGCCTCTTGTGGACCTCTTGGGGCCTCCTGGGCGCCTCTTCAGGCCCTCTTGGAGCGCTCTTGGGGCCATCTTGGAGGAGACCGATTTAGCGTCCCCTCTCGGGAGCCTCTAAAATCGCCTCTTGGACCCCTCTTGGGACGCTCTTGGAGTGCTCTTGGGCGCTCTTGGGGCTGTCTTGGGGCCATCTTGGGCCCCTCTTGGGGCCCTCTTGGGCCCTCTTGGAACCATCTTGAGGCCTCGAATGGCCATCGGAAGCGAAAAGGCGAGAAAGCAAACAACAATGCTTTTCCATAGGTTTTGGAGCCATGTTGGCCTCTTGGGGGGCCTCCTTGGGAGGCTACGTGGCTAATTGGAGTCGTCTTGGGGCGGTCTTGGGGCCTTTGGGGGCATCCTCGGGGCCATCTTGAGGCGTCTTGGGTTGTCTTGAGCCATCTTGGAGGTCATCTTGGGCTCTCCGAGGCCCTCTTGGAGCCATCTTGGGCCATCTTGGACGCTCCAACTACCAGCGAAACCACCCGTCCAGGTACAGGGGAGGGGGTTAGGGGAGGGGTAAAGCCTCCCCGAAGGGGAAGAAGGGAAGATGGAAGAGGAAACTCCCTGAACCACCTACGCCCAGAGGGCTGGTGGGATTTAAGGAAGACTCCCTCGCTCTAGGCGCCTCTCTCGAGCACTTGCGGCACGAGCTGCAAGTGTCTCGAGATGCGCAGCGGCATGGGGAAGGGGCCCTGGCCAGCCAAGCGGAGGAGATCAGAGATCTGAAGCAGAGTCTGGGGAAGGCCGAGGAGCCTAGCGCGGAGTTGCTCGGCGAGAGGGCCGCTGCGACCGAGGCCTTGCAGCAGGGGCTCATGTTGGCCAGGCAGGCGCAGCAATTTGAGGAAGAGTCCCTCGCTCTAGGCGCCTCTCTCGATCACTTGCGGCACGAGCTGAACGTGCCTCGAGATGCGCTGTGGTATGGGGAGGGGGCCCTGGCCAGCCAAGCGGAGGAGATCAGAGATCTGAAGCAGGCGCTGGGGAAGGCCGAGGAGCATAGCGCGGAGCTGCTCGGCGAGAGGGCCGCTGCGACCGAGGCCTTGCAGCAGGGGCTCATGTTGGCCAGGCAGGCACATCAATTTGAGGTGGACTCGCAGGCTACTCAGGGAGTTGCAGCAAGGCTCCCGTCGGTCGAGCAGGAGGGGCAGCCGGTGCAGCGGTCCCCGACGCAGGCGATCGCGGAGCGTGATTCCGTGCAAGAACAGGAGGCGCAGCAGTTGGGCGAGCTGTCCCTGACTGGCCACGAGTCGTGGCTCCGAGGCTCGGGGGCGGCAAAGAGGGGGGTGATGACTAGGGGGGGTGGATGTCATGGCGTGGGCCATGATATTTCCCCTGATTTCATGGCGCCTCTTCTCATTTCATTACGTCCCTGGCCCCCCCGCTGGGCCGCGCACACGACGCCGGTCATGATTTGCACCCCCCCCCTCTTGGACACCGCCTCTTGGCCGCTCCCGAGAGGCCTGAGGCAGGAGCTGCAGGTCGTCAAGCTGCGGAACGAGGAGACCCTGACCATGTACGGCACAGCGGTCCGTGCGCTGCTGCAGGAGCTGCGTGGCGCCTACCGGCGTGGCGCGGAGGCGCGTGGCCAGGGCGCGGCCCTGGCCGAGCGCCTGAGGGAGGAGGTGGACGCCTCCCTGCAGGCGCAGCAGCTTGGCGTGGCGGCGCTGGCGGAGCGAGAGGCCTCCTGCGAGGGCGCCCTGTGCGAGCTGCAGGCGTCTCGGGAGGCACGGATGCGGGCCGAGGAGGCCCTCGAGGCGCACGAGAGGGCGCTCGAGGGCATGCGGCAGGAGCTCGGGGAGGCGCGCCGCGGCCCAGGGCGGGACCTCAGGTCTGTCGAGCAGCTCGGCGCGGAGGCGCTGGCCGAGCGGGACGCCCTGCTCGAGGCCGCGCGGCGCGAGCTGAGGCAGTCGCTAGGGCGTCGAGGCCTCGGCCAGCTCGAGGCGGCGCGT
Source organism: Prorocentrum cordatum (assembly GCA_963575745.1). NCBI lineage: Eukaryota > Dinophyceae > Prorocentrales > Prorocentraceae > Prorocentrum > Prorocentrum cordatum. Next base: position 991,092 of record CAUYUJ010014949.1, on the reverse strand, counting down.
GCGCTGCGCCAGGGCGACGAGGCCTCGGCCAGCCGCCAGCTTGCGCTCGAGGGCCTCCAGCGGGACCTTGAGGCCGCACGGCAGCAGGGGTCGGCGGCGGCGGAGATGCATGAGGCCTCGCTCCTGTCAATCCGTCAAGAACTACAGCAGGCCCAGCAGGCGATGCAGCGGGGGGGCGAGGCGCTGGCCGGGCAAGAGGCAGCCCTGGAGAACTCGAGGAAGGGCCTGCAGCAAGAGCTCAGGTCGGCGGAGGCGGAGCTGGCCGAGCGGGACGCCTCGCTCCAGAGCCTGCGGCTCGAGCTGCAGGGGCCGCGGAGCGGGCAGCGGCGTGGGGAGGAGGAGCGTGCCCACCTCGAGGAGGCCGTCGAGCATCTGCGGCAGCAGCTCCTGGCCGCACGCCAGCACGGCCTGGAGCTGGTGGAGCTGCAGCAGGAGCTGCAGCAGGAGCTCGAGCCCATCGGCCGGCCAGGGGATCTCCGCGGAGAGGCTGTCGCCGATGGGGGCGGCTTGCTCGGAGAGGGCCTGCAGCACGAGCCAGGCCTGGTCGGGACGGCACGGCCGCCAGGCTCCGAGGCGCCGCGTGATGGGGACGCTGCGCTGGAAGCCCTGCGGCGAGAGCTCCGCGAGGCGCAGCTGGTCGGCCGCGCGGTGGCGGCCGAGCAGGGCGCCTCGATCTTCTTCCTGCAGCAGGAGCTCCGGGAGGCCCAGCTCGAGGCCCTGGCCGGCCGGGAGGCCGCGGCGGGAGCACTGCCAGGCGGGTTCCCCGCAGCGCCCGGGCACGGTGCCCGGGAGGGCGCCGACGAGCTGCGGGCGGCGGACGGGCTGCGACAGGAGCTCCAGGAGTTCCAGGCGCTGCTGCTGGGCGCGGAGGCCTTCGCCCAGGGCCAGGCCGGGGCGCGGTGACCCTGCCGCGGGAGGGCGCGTTGGCCCCGCGAGTCGCCGCTGCGGCAGCGGTGCCTGCGGCAGGGGCCTGCGACGCCGCTCGGGCCGAGCGCCGTGTGGTGCGGCGGCGCCCCGGTGGCGCAGGGAGCGCTCGCGCCTCCGCGGCCTTCCAGGCCTCGGGAGCGGGCCCCTCGCCCGAGGGCGCCCGAGATCGCCTCTCTCACCACCCACCAAACAACCCCAACCCAACCCGAAGGTCTCGATCTGCCCTCCATTTCCAGTTGGGGGGGTCGGGGAACATCGAGAAAACGCAGATGGAACCCGTACCCCCCCCAACCCGCAATTCGGGTCTTCGGGTTGGGTTGGGGTTCCTCTCCGAGCACGGTCAATGACCACCGCCACCAGGCGGTCGTGGAGGCGTCGCCTGGTCGGGAAAAGGGTGCGCGAGTCGTGTTGGTGCAGCTCGGCTCTTGCGGGGGCCCGCTGTCGCAGCCCCACCTGCGAGGACTGCCAGGGCCCCCACCCCGCCTCGCGCCCGAGGGTCGGAAGAGGGGCCGTCGATACTTAACGTTTTGGTGGCGTCTGTACGTTTTTTTTGCGAGGTGGGCCGGCTTTTATACACCACCAGCAGCGTTGAAGAGGCCAGTTCTGTTTCGGGAGTTTCCCCTCCCGTGGCGCCCGTGAGCAGCGCTGGACTCCTGTTCACTGTGGGGTCGCGGCCTCGTCTGACACGGCGCTAAATTATGTCAGTTTCTTGACGGGGCGGGTCGGGCAGTGGTGGTCGGGTTCGTATCCTCGGACCCAGACCTCCGAGTAGATGTTCTTGTGAGCCCGCGGCCCCAGAGGTCCCGACCCCTTCCCTTGGGGTATCGGGCCAAACGAAAGGGGGAAATGGGGAGAGGGGGGGTTACGAAATCTGCTGCATGCAACTGGTTTCGGCCCTGCCGCCGGGCCCATTCCTCGATACATGGGCGCCTCCCGGCGCCGAGAGGCGCTGGGAAACTCAGCTACGTGAGCTGATTCTCTACCCTACCCTTTGCTATCCCCCCCTTTCGTTCCCCCCGAGGGTAGCTCGCCTCCCGGATCCATGTTTGATTGCCCCGCGTCCCAGCAACGTGCCCCGGAGGCCGCAATTGAGGAATCATCCAGGCAACGCACCATCATAGCAGTGAAGAGACGTGTCGAGGATTAGGAGATCGACGAGTGGCAACGTGCATCCTCAGGCGTCCCTGGAGATTCTCAGGGAACGCACGGTCACGTTCACCCCCGTGTATTTTTCCAGGGGGCGCGGCCGTCCGGGCAAAACATGTAGCCGCCGTCGATGCGCGAGCCCGCTCCCTGGCGGCATTGTGAGAAGGCCTCGGGCGAAGAAGACGGCTACCAGACTTGGCGCCCTGAGGCGCGTCGCCCCCCTTGTGGGCCTCCCTTCGTGGCTCCTCTCAAACGAAGCGCTGCTAGTCGGTCGCCAGGGCGAGGACAAATCCGCTCCAGAGCGTCATCTGGCGGCGCGAACAAGGGGGTAGGGGAAGGGGGGAAGGCTTCTCAGAAGGAGGCTGCTTCTTGGAAGCCGCCGGCCCTACATCTGTAGGTAAGGCCCGCGCCTTCTTTGAAGCAGGGGTGCTTCTAAGAAACCTTCCACCCTCCCTCTGCGCGCCGCCAAGTTCTGGGACGCTCTCAGAGCGTCCCAGAGCGCTCTGAGGAGGCCGCGGCGCCTGAGAGAGCTTCCACAGCCGCCGGGGCTTAGAGATTCTCGTTTTCCCCTCCCCCGACGTATCCTCGTCCTGGCTTCCTCTTACACGCTTGCCCTGCCAGCGAGGCCGCGGGGGCAGGTACCGCCTGGAGGTTCTCGCCAGAGTCGTGGTCGTAGAGGTCGTCTGGGTCGCCGGTTACAGCAGGCGCTGTAAGTGACTAGGTGTCTGGGTCCTCTCAGATGGTGTCAGACTGGATGCGGTCGGAGGATCGCGCCGCATCGCCGACGCCTTGGCGCTGCTGCTCGATTTGGAGCCCGATTTTCGCCACGCCGACGTCTCCGACGCATCGCCGACGTCGCCGACGCATCGCCGATGCATCGGTGATGCATCGAAGACGCGGCGCGGTCCTGCGACCCGGAGTCCTTCGAGCCCACTTGGGGGGCCCCGCTTGCCTCGGCGTCGACGACGTCGGCCAGCGCATATCTCCGCTGCGGCGCCCCGGGGCCCGCAGCAGTGCAAGCGCTCCGGGCGCCAGAGACGGGGGGCACAGCAAACGGGGGCATGGGGATACTCCAGATTTCGTAATAAAGGGAGGGGGGTCGCGTTTCGGGGGGGGGTCTCTTCCAGGCCATCTTGGAGGGCCCTGGGGGGGTCTGGGGACGATGTTTTGGAGGGTTCTCCCACGGGGGGAGGTCTGAAATGGCTTGTCTTGGAGGGTCCAGACCCCCTCCCTTTTGTTACGAAGTCTGGAGTAGCCGATTTCCACGTCTGGCTGTGCCCCCGTTCAGGGGGCCCTGGGCGCCGCCAACGGGGGTACAGTAACCGGGGGTGCATGGAAAAGCCTAAGCCCCCGTTTAGCTAAACCCCCGTTTACAAGGCCCCGAAGCGCGCAGCTCCGCTCCCGCAAGCTGGCCCCGTTTAGCTAAACCCCCGTTTACAAGCCCCAAGTTTGGCTAAACCCCCGTTTACGAGGCCCCGAAGCGCGCAGTTCCGCTCCCGCAAGCTGGCACGGCGCCGCG
>CAUYUJ010014949.1:865000-985000 GCA_963575745.1 Prorocentrum cordatum | reverse complement strand
TCCCTCTTCCACAGGGCGACGATGACGTCCACGACGATGGCAACGACGTCGGCCAAGACGACGCCGGCCTCTAGGAGTCTCGCTGGAGGTCCCCCGAGGTCTTTGGCTCGCCTGGGCGGGCCCCTCTGGAGGCTGCAGGCTTCCCAATAACCCTCGATTCTCGAAGATCCCTCCTTTGACCTCGATCCTTTCCTCGATCCTCGAAGTTCCCAGTAATCCTCGATCCTCGAAGTTCCCTCCCTGGACCTGGGCCTTCGGACATCCGTCCTGATAGCAGGCCTGCTCTCAGCGGGTCCCCAAGCCCCTCCCGGGCTCCACTTCTGCCCGCCTCTGGGGCCGCGCCGTCGACGGCGACAACGGCTGCGGCGAGGTCGGGAGGACGACGACGACGACCACGCTGCGACGACGAGGAGCCAGACGTCCTCCGGCGTGTTTTTCTCCATCCGCGGCCCTCGAGCTCCAGACCCGTTCCCCGTGGCAGTTTTTCGCCCCGGTCCACGCTTGCTGGCATCGGGACCCGATGACTGGCCCCGGGGGCCGAGATCGAGGGAAGACGCCAGGATTGTCAGAATCCTATCGTGGGAGATCCTGCGACGACGATGACGTTGACGATGCGATGACGGCGACGACGACGATGGCGACGGCAACGGTGACGGCAACGGTGACGGGGAGGGCGACAGCAACGGCGATGGCGACCGCGACGGCGACAGCGAGGGTGACGGTTGCGGCCGCGACCACGACGACCACGACCGCCACTGCGATGACGACAACGACGACGACGACGATTTTGACGACGATTTTGATGACGATGACACCGACGACGACCACGAAGGCGGCGGTCGGGCGGTGCCCGCAAGGCAGCCGCAGCGGTGGGCTGCCACGGCGCCAACCGCAGCGCCCGTGGTAGCCTGGGCAGCGCCTGCAGCGGCTCCTTCGGCTCGACAAGCTCAGCGGACGCGCGCCGGGCGTTGGCGTCGTCGTCGCCATAGTTGTCGATTTCGTCGCCGTCGACCTCGTGGTCGCCACCGTCGTCGCCGCTGTCAGGGAGGGCGTGATGCGATCGTTGCCGTCGTCGTTGCGGTAACTCAACGACGACAGCATTGGTCACCACCGCGTCGACGACGGCGACGTCGACTTCGACGACGGCGGCGACTATGACGTCGTCCTCGCCCTTGTCATAGTGCTGTCGTCTCAGTCGTCGTTGCTGCTGTGGCCGCCATAAGGATAGGACGAGAGGGGGGGGAGAAAAACGAACGGGAGGAGGAGCAGGAGGAGGAGGAGGAGGAGGAGGAGGTGGAGAAGAGCCACGTTGCCCAGAAAACGTGGCAGAGCGCCAGCCCTAGGGGGCCAGCCTCGATCGAAACCTGTTGTTCCCACGCACCATCTCTACATTCCCGACACCCTTTTCACCTTGCACATATCTTGCAACTCGTTCTATTACATCTCGTTTCGGGGGAATGAGGCATCACGGCTACGACCTCAGCCAATCCAGCGTGGCATCGACGGCTTCGTGAACAAAGAGCTGAAGCCGCGTTTCCTTACGAGTCGCCGCTGCACGCGAACCCTTTGACCACGGCATCCAGCACAAGCTCCACACAGCACGCCAGCGACTCTCTGCGCGCAACATCGCACAACCGCCACCGCGACATCCAGCTCAAGTTCTAAGCATGACGACATCATGGAGTGCAGCCGCGAGCGGATCGGGAACGGCAGTACCACCGTGAAGGTCCACATCGAGCCGCCCACGAAGCAGGCCAACTACGCCAAGATCCACGAGACAGGCATTTGAAGCGGGCCTCGCACGCTGGGAAAACCACAACTAAACGAACCAGTAGGCCAAGGAGCATCCTGAAAAGAATTGGCAGCTATAACAGCCACATCCACAACGGCCAGGGCAGCAGCCACAGCGATGAATACAGATTGCGAAAGACGACGTCGAAACAAACCAGCAACCCGACAGCGAGAAGCAGAACACGAAGAAGGACGACACCCAGAAGTACAGGAGGAGAAGGAGGAGAAGGAGGAGGAGGAGAAAGAGGAAGAGGAGGAGGAGGAGGAGGAGGAGGAGGAGGAGGAAAAGGAGGAGGAGGACGAGGAGGGAGAGGAGGCCGAGGAGGATGAGGGAGTGAGCAAGGACGGAAGCGCGGCACCGCAGGACAGCGCGGAGGCCAGCGCGCCCTGCAGGACACCGATGTTGCCACAGGCGGCCTTGCCTCGTGGTTTTTGTTTTCTTCCTCGTTGTCGCTGACACGGTCGTCATCGTCGCTGACACGGTCGTCATCGTCAGCGGCAATCGAAGGGGGGGGGAATGGGAAGGCGATTGCCCTCGTAAAATTCAGCGGGGCTTCTCAGAAGCCCTCCAGCCTGACAAGTTTCCCGTGTCTTCGGGGAACAAGTCAGTAAAACTCGCGGAAGGCCAGAGGACTTCCGAACCTCCTGAGGAGGCCCGCCCCCTCTCGCTTCCCCCCAGGTTCGCCGTTTAGACACGGTCGTCATCGTCGAGCGGATCCCCCTCAACAGCGATTCTCGGACCTGTCCAGTGGTTCGAGGAAGCGCAAGCATGGTTACGGTGCATGGATTTGTGGCGGGTCCCGCTTCAGTGCAGAATCGGCGTGTTCTGTCGCCAAGTCTGTCTGTACAGGCTTCGTGTTTCGGGCCATACTTTTCCCGATCCGTGGATTTGGCGCCCACGCGCACGCGCCAGATCCACTGATCGGGTGCGCGCCCGCGTGGTGGGCGCTGACTCGGGTCTCGAAGGGAACCGAGCCGCGGCCACGTAAAGCTTCGAACCCTTTCGAAGTCGCAGTTGCCGCCACCGCCATCGTCGTGCCTCCACGGCGGAGGTCATCAGTTCGCTCATCGGCACGAGGAAGCTGCCGGAGACACGCCGGAAGAGCAGCGCCCACGCGGGCCCGCACCAGGCGCGCGTTGCCATGTCGGCGGTGCCGCCGTCGCCGTCGCCGCTGGTCGTCGCGTTCTCATCGTCGCCGCCGCCGGTGGCAGCGCCGCCAGTCGTCGAGGCATCAGCGTCGTTTTCGCTCGTCGAGTCGTTGTCGCCGTTGCTGCTCGTCACGTAGTCAATATCTCCCGTCACGTCATCGACAACAGTCGTCGTCAATGTCGCCTCCTCTCCTTGTCCACTGCGCTCTTCCCTGGAGACATGGTCTGGAATGAGGATGAAGAGAGTGCGGCAAAATGCGGCCCGCCAGCCCTGCAACGGCAATCTTTCCTCGGAGCAATTGCGTAGTGCCGAGGTTGTGCGACCCTGTCACCCCCTTGAGGGCGCCGAGGCTCTTGCACCTAACCCGCACGCGATAGCGCCAGTAGAAGTGCGAACGAAGTGGAGTTCGAGTTGCTGTCGGTACCGCTCTTGTGAGGAGTTGGTTATTCCAGGAGTTTGTCCGAGTTCGGAGGAGGGGTGAGACGGAATTCACCACATTCAGGATACTGGTTTCGGTTTCGATTCGCGCTGCGCGTCCGGGCGAGGCGAGGTTGCGCGAGGGCCGAAAGGACTTGGCCTGGCCAGGAGCATGTCACGTCGGACTATCCCCCCCACGTGCCCGGCACGTATGCTCTACGGATGCGCTGTGCGCCAAAATCTGGGCCGCGCGCGGGCGCCCTGTGATCATGGGCTGATGAAAAGGACGGTGGCGGCGCCCTCACACTTCCCGTTCTGCGCAGGCCCACGATGCTTGTCAACACACAATGCGAAGTATTGTGGCACATTTGGTTCATGCGCGGCCCCCCCACGATCATGCTGCCTTGGTCTTTGACAGAGGGGCGGCAAGGGAGGGGCACATATTGTCTGCTCTGCGTCGGCCTCCCAATGCTCCGAGCTCCCGGGGCCCTCCAGAAGCTTCCAGACGAGGCCAGAAGCCTGGAAAACCAATGAAACAACAACAGCAACAACAACAACAACCCGTTTACCCTCCTGCGCGATGCATCCCACACGAAGCATGCGACCATCATGATAACCATCCCCATCACGGGGGATTATTGTTTTATATCGGGGTCCGTTATTCCCATTCCCAGATCTCCCGCTCAATGAGGTCTTGCAAGCACCTCCTCCGAGGAATTCTAACATATCCCGCCTCGGAAACGCATGCCCGCGCCTTGCTGCGCCGATGCGAGACCGCCAGTGTCGCCCCAGCCAAGGGTAAAGCACAAGGAAGTATCGAGCGACAGGATTGACTTGGTGGGGATGGGGGCTGTCGGCGGCGAGGCGAGGGCCTGGCCCTGAATAGAAAGGGAGGAAGTATCGAGCAGGGCCGCTGTTGATGCCGGGAGCGGCGTCAATGCTGAACAGAGTAGCGCGTTAGTCCAGCAAAACAAAACGAAGTCTCGAGCGGGAATGCTAATTGATTGGGACGTCGGTTGTCGGCGGCGCGGAGGAACACCGCCTTGAGTAAGAAGGAAGTCTCGAGCGGGAGCCGTGGTTTTGTCGGGGCCAGGGCTGTCGGCGGCGAGGTACTGCACAGTCCTGAGGAAAAAGGGAGGAAGCCTCGAGCGGGAGCGTTATTCTTGCTGGGAGCGACGCCAATACAAAAGAGAGTATCCAGCGTAAAACGGGAGGAAGTCTCGGGCGGGAGCGCTGGCTTTGTCGGGTCGGCGGTTTTCGACGGCGAGGAGGAACACCGCCTTGAGAAAAAAATTGGAGGAAGTCTCGAGCGGGAGCGTTGTTGTTGCTCGGGCGGCGCCGATGAGAGAAAGAGTAGCGCGTCAAACCAAGGTAACACGTGAGGAAATCTCGAGCGGTAGCGCTGGTTTTGTTGGGACGGCGGCTTTTCAGCGGCGGGCAAGAGCACCCCCTGAGTAAAAAAAGGGGAGCTCTGGAGCGGGAGCGTTGCTGTTGGGGGGCCGGATGTGGCGCCCCCCCAAGCCGCTCGAGCGTGAGCCTCAGTTTCAATGAGATGTAGCCGGCACCGAGGCGAGAACGTCAAAGCGCGTGGGGGGGCTCCAACAACAATAACTGTTTAGTACTTAGGGTAACATTCAACAGCAATAACAACAACGACAACGACAACGACAACGACAGCAACAACAAACACATTCATTCTCGGTGGATCGAAAGCAACAACCAACCCAAAGCGCAGATTCGAACATACAACACAGCAACATTGGTTCGGGATTATGTGTGGGCACGCGGCTTCAAGGGAGAACGAGTTGTAAGTTGGTGCGAGTGCACCGGGCTCCCCCATTCTCATTGAATACTCGGCCATGCACTTCCGAGGGGGGCTGAATTTATGAACTCATTGGAATCAGGGCCCTAGGCTGGGTGCTGCCTATATGTGCGGATGGCGGATTGGAGCGAGCGATGGGATCCCGATTCCCCAATCGTGACCCCCCGTCATAGCCCCACATCGTCACCCCCATCCTGGCCCCATCGTAGCTGTGTAAAGTTGTTTCGGCAGTTTTGCCGCAAGGATGTCATTTCTTTTCGGATGTGGTGCTGTTCAGTGGCGTCACGCAAACGGGGGTGGCGCGAAAGGGGTCGCATTCTGAGAAGGCAGGGGACTTCTTAGAAGCCCGACTGCTTTCCGAAAAGCCTTCATCGAAGCCTCCAGACTCTGTTCTGCCGTCGTAGACAGCAATTTGTTTTTTTCGCCACAGCTCTTGTACTCGCCGCCAGTTGAAGCCTGACGCTTGAAATAAGGTCCTCTTCGGTCTCGGAAGGGACTCGGGGTCCCCTGGGTCTCTCAGACATCTGGGTGTAAAACAAGGGCTAACATGGGTTTCGCTTACATCAGGTACGTCTCTATATGACAAGACCTCGGCTGTACCCTTGTGCTGGTCTGTAAGATCCTATATATGATTGGTCCCTGGCTTAGTTGCCTCGATACGCGCGTTTTGAAACGCAATACGTCCCGTGTTCAAGACGTCCGTGTCAATACGTTGCGTGTTGGTTCCACGTATTGGACAATGTTTTGGCGAATGTATTGCGTCGGACCTACATTTTCAGCCTACGTGCTGAGTCCGTATGGATACGGTACGTGTTGCGTGTTGCGTATCGGGGCAGTTAAGGTCCCTGGGTGCCTCTGCTGCTTGCTCTCCCCGTCATGCAACTCCAATTCAAATGCCCGGATCCAGCCGGATCCTCCACAGGTCAGGCGGGGGAGTTCGCAAAGAACATGCCCGTTCCGCGCGTCTCGGGACCTGGGCCGTAGGGCTGCCCCTCTCCGTGGCGTAGGCATGAAACAAGTACCAGGGCCAGGTCCAGGGCCAGGTCCCTTCGGGGCCCGTTTGCACCATGATCCGCACGCTTTATGCCACCATGAGTGGCAGAGCTGGGAGAAGATGGAGGAGGAGGAGGAGGAGGAGGAGGAGGAGGAGGAGGAGGAGGAGGAGGAGGAGGAGGGGGAGGAGGAAGGGGAGGAGGGGGGGGGGGGAGGAGAGGAGGGAGAATAGGTGGAGGAAGTGGAGGAAAAGGGGGATCAGGGGGAGGACGAGGACCAGAGCTGCCCGTCTCCAGGCTGGCTGCGCCCGAGCGCGACACCGATCGCGCCCCGCGTTCCGCGCAGCGCGAAAGTATAGTTAAGTCGTGCACGTCCCTCTACACGAGGAAAATTCAAAAATAGTAAAAAAATAAACTTCGGATGCTTGTTGGTGCTATTTTTCATTTTTCATTCGAAGTCCGCCTGTAGGGGGACATGCCCGAGCCAGAGCTATAGAGGTTATGTCTGGTGCTTCGGATTCGACCCCAGGACCCCTCCAGAGGCTCATGCTGAGCTGGATTTCGAGGTCCTGTGTTCTTTGTGTTTCCTCTCCCTTCTTCCTCCTCCTCCTCGTCCTCCTCCTCCTCCTCCTCCTCCTCCTCCTCCTCCTCCTCCCCCTCCTCCTCGCATGGCATTGTTTAGCAGGCACATTGGTCGTGAACGCTTGAGCTTAGACTTGTCCCGCCTACGCGCCGGACGGCGTGTGGCCAGTGCAGTGCATTGGCCACCCAGACGTCGTGATGAGAGCACCCACAGAGGTCCACCGCGGCGCCCCAGGGCGGCCCGAAGCCACGATCCTCTGCTCTCGACCGCAGGCTCTCCGCAGGAGCTCCGCCAGAGGTCGCCGCAGGAAGCGGGAGGAGGCCGAATTCGGGTGGTGGTTGTCCGTGTGCCGAACACGGGTGGTGGCTGTCCGTGTGGGAAAGACAGCGGCCCTCGATTCTCAAGGACTGGTGGTCGCAGCACTCACAGAGGCCCATCATGCCTTCCCCAGAGCGGCCCAAAGCACAGACCTACCCGTGACTTCCATCCTCTGCTCACAACCGCAGAAGCCCCGCCAGAGGTGGCCGCAGGCTGCCGCAGGACGCCGAACACGGGTGGTGGCTGCCCGTGTGGAAAAGACAGCGGCCTTCGATAGGGGGCCACATGCGAACCCTACCCCATACCCCCCACGATTTCTGAGGGGGAGGGTGGGGTTCACGTCGTTCGGGAGCTCCCAAACGAAGTGAACCCCACCCTCCCCCTCAGAAATCGTGGGGCGTATGGGGTAGGGTTCGCATGTGGCCCCCTACTCGATTCTCCAGGTCTGGTGGTGGTCGCAGCCAGGATCTCTGGATCAACTCCTGGTCGGGCTGCGCCGCGCAGAGGTCTCCTTCGCGCACGTCCTGCCGGCCGCGCACTGGCACACCGACCAGAACTGGCAGGTCAAGTGCGAGGAAGCCCTGCGGCCCCTGGCCCCGTGCGGCACCAGAGTTTTTGAAGCTTCGGAGGGTTGTGGTCCTTGCTTCGGAGGTTGACAGACCTCCTACCCTGACCCTGTCCACCGCCGATTGCTCTTCATGTTCCTCATGCTTCTCATCCCTCTGTAAGGCCTTCTGGAGGCCTCCCGCCGAACGGGCCTGCACCTCCAGAGACTTCCAGGGGTCTTCGGAGACCTCCCCCCTCAGACAGGGATATTCAGAGACCTCCTCCAAGCCCTCGACCTCCACCTTCCGCGCCTTGCTGTAGCTGATGGCGACAGGCTGCCTGAAGGCCTAGACGCTCTCGGCCGAAGGCTGAAGGAAAGTCGGAGGTTGGGGAGTGAGATCGCAGTGGAAGGGAGGGCTCCCTCACCGGCCAATCGGATTCGGTTTCGTGTTCGTGCCGTGCGTGCGGACGAGGTGAAGCTGCGTAGGCGCGCGAGCAGAATGACCCCGCCGTCGCTAAGCGATTCGGACGCAACGGACCGCGCCTCCGCCCCTGGTGGGCGCGCCCTGTCCTGGGGTGTCCCGCCGTGGTGTCTTGTGGTGTCCCGTTGGTGTCTCGTCGGTGTTCTGTCGTCGATGGGCGGGCGGTGGCTGCGGGTGTCCCGCCTTAGTATCGATAGTGCGGTCGATAGTCAGTGATATTGATCATGAGATCGCTAAATTGGGATCGACAGTGAGATTGGTTATAACATTCGTTGTGAGATCGGTCGTGATATTGTCATTGGATTCGATCTCAAAACCGATAGTGAGATCGAACGCGAGATCTGCAGTGAGATCTGCAGTGCGATCTATGGTGAGATCGATTGTGAGATCTATAGTGTGATCGATCGAGTGTGTTCGATCCTGTGAGGTCGATAGTGGGATCGATCGTGTGAGATCGAAAGCGGTGACGATCGTGACATTACATCGCAGCGTAACATCGTCACACGCGTCGTCGCTAACTCGAGGGCGCGTCACCAGCATCGTCATCATCACACCCCTCGCATTTGCCATCAGTTGGTCCTCTTTCACCCCACCCCCCAACCTCCTTCTCACCCGAAGAGCTGTCGTATGTTATTAGTAACTATAGGGCTAATGAGAAACAGCCCTAGAGCAGCCTCGTGGCCACCCCAGGGCGAAGTCAAGTGTGAACCGCCCCGCATGGCAGCTCGCAGCCGAGGAGGAGACTGCGGCCTCCGCACTTCCGGGCCCCCGTCAGTGCGCAGGGAGCGCAGGGGGGAGGCCCCCAAGAGTCAGGGCTATCACCTTTGCGCCGATAAGACATGATAAGGGCACGCTTCGGTGCCAGCGGGAATTAAGTTTACGCGTCAGATTTGGGTGAGCCCCAGAAGAAGATGGCGACGACGAAGACCCCGCGTAACACAAAGCACCCCCCTTCTCAGTTGCAACCCTACGCAAGCCGCCTCGGCAGATAGCAATGGCGGGTTCCGCGCACCTTCTACCCAGGCTCCCCCCCGGAAGGGATCCAGCAATCAGGTGTCGGCAGAATTCGCACACCAATGCCGTAAACTAAGACAGGGCGCAGGGAGGACAAGAACCGCCAATGTACCCCCTGCGCAAAGGAGCCCAGCGCGCCGCACGGCTCCTCCCCCAATGGCCCGGGACCCCAAATCCGGAGTCTCTACGGCAGGCCCTCCTCTGGCCGCCAACGACAGGGCAAAGCCCCAGTCCTTGACACGCAGTGGAGGCAAGGGCCGTCTCCGGATGCCGCTGAGCGGCTCTGTAGACACCGCGCTGCGCACAGCCCCGGCCCTCCGCAGGGGCTCAGGGGGGTGGGGCATTGGCGTGCCTGCCCGCGGCCGCTCAGCTTGCGCCGAGGAGCCGCACGTCCCAGCTGCCCAGGGCGTTCCCACCTTCCGCACCTGCTTGCAGTTGTAGGTGACAGGCTGCCACTGGCCCGCTGGCCAGGACACCAACGGCCAGAGGTCGAGAATAGTAGTGGCAGGTGGGGAAGATGCGACTCTTGGCCCGGAGGGCTTGCAGGCCAGCGCGGCGGGGCGGCCGCAGCCCCGAGGGGCATGCCAACATATGGCGAAGGCCTTCCAGCCGGTGCTGCCGACCCTAAGGGGGACGACGACGCCCCGAAGGGCGTTCCCACCCTTGGTTTCCTCCTTCCGCACCTTGCGGACGGCAGTTGCCGCGCAGCGGCCGCTGCCAGCGCGGCCGCAGAGGCGGCTGCTGTCGAGGCCGCAGCGGCGGTCTCGGCGGTCGCCGCGGCCGCGCCGCGGCGGCATTTGCTGCGCGGATGGTTCGGAAGGTGGAAGTCCGGGGCAACACATGGACAGTCCAGTTGACTGTCCTTCCGTCGCCCTCCCCGTCCAGGACCTGAGGGCCCGCATCGCCTCGCTCTTCAACTGCCACAACCTCAGCGACGTCACCTTCGTGCTCGAGGCCGGCCGCCCATTTGGCATGCACGGGCCCTCGCCTGCGAGAGGTTCGCAGATTCGCCCGCCCTTCGCCGGAGGCTGTGCGAACAGCCCCCCTCAGGCGTTCCGTCACGAGGGGCGGTGAAACAGGGGGGAAGTTAAATACAGGTTCTCCCTTCGTGCACCTCATGGGGCACGAACAGTGCAAGTCTCTTCACCCCCTATGTATCGCCCCCCCCCATCAAGCAACGCCCAACCCTTATCGCCTCGAGGATAGTGGGTCTTGCTGCCACTAAACGCCACGCCTGAATTGATTCGGAATGCGGGCTGTTGTCAGTAGGCTCTGGGGGGTACGCGTCGACCCCCAATCGCCCACTGATCGCAGATAGGGGCCTGATGGCCCACCCCGCCCAGAAGCGAGTGGGCCCGCTATTGGGGGCCATCGCCGATCTACTGGCAATGTATCGCCGATTCCAGCTCGATGCTCCCTCCCACCTCGTTGCCCGTCAGGTGGTGTCAGCGTCGTTCTGTTCACAGGCCCGCCGCTCCGCGCAGTGAGTCAAGATTTCGGAGTTCCGTTCGCAGGAGAGGTCCGTCGGGGCTGCAGGGGCGTTTCCGCCGCGGGCCACCCGTGCCCCCGGTCGGCTGGGAGAGACTCGCGAAGACAAAGTATGGAGGTGAATCAGAGATCACGTGCGCTGGCTGCAGGCTGGAGGGGGGGCGCTTCCCACCTTGCACGACTCTTACACGAAGCCTGAGGTCGCAGGCCTAGAGGTTGACATCAACACCAAGATCGGCAGTGTGCCTCCACCGAGGGAAGACGATCCCGATCTCGGTGATGGTGGCAATATTCTGGCTTCCAAGGTGGCCGAAATATTGCCACCAACACCGAAATCTTGGATCGTCTTCTCCCTGTGGAGGCACCCCCCTGGGCTGGTGCTGGTGCCAATTTCCAGGCCTCCAATGAGGCCGCCGCACTGATCACGAAGTCCTCCGTGACCATCTCCTACGGCCGGACCGGGGTACAAGATCGAGGTCGGATCGGGGAGGCCAGCTCGGTGTTCTTCGTGTCCGTCGGATGTTCTCTTGTGCATCCTGGGAGAGGGCACCCTCGAACGTTCTTCAGGTTGGGCCCGTGGAGGGCCTCACGTTCTTGGAGCATGTTCTTCTGTCCCCGCCTTCCTGTGTCCCCAGTTGGCCGCCTTCCTGTGTCCCCAGTTGGCCGCCTTCCTGTTCTCCTTTTTATGTGGCCGCCTTCCTGTGTCCCCAGTTGGCCGCCCCCCGCGCTCGCTACCGCCGCGACTAAAAAGGGAGGGGGCAGGTGTTAAAGCCATTGGTCTTCAACACCTTTTGGGTTTCATATGAAATCAATTGAACAAAAACGAACTCTTGAGTGACATGATTCCGTCCAAAACCTCTTCCTTCTCGAAAGCCCTTTCCTTCTCCCCCTCCTCACCCCCGAGGCCGCCAGAAAGGGATGGGCAGCGCAGTGAGCTGCAGAAGCAGGGCGGCGGCGGAGAAGGAGGGGAGAGGGAGGACGGAGGGAGGGGAAGGAGAGGGCAGTAGGGGAGAGGGGAGGAGGGGAGGGGAGGGGGAGAGGGAAGGGAGGAGGGAGAGGACGGGAGGGGATAGGGAAGGACGGAGGGAGGGAGGAGGGGAAAAGACCAAAGGGGGAGAGGAACAGGGGTAGGCAATGGGAGCAGGAGCAGGAGGCGGAGGAGGAGGGGAGCGCACGCGGCCTGAGCGGTCTCGGCCCGCTCCTGCGGGCTCAGACCGCTCAGGCCGATTGCCCCCCATCCGCCAGAGGGGGGAGAAGAGAAGGGGCCGGGGAATGAAGAGGTCTCGCGAGAGAGCGAGCGGCGGTCTCGCAGGTCAGGTCAGAAACCGCGCATCATTGAGCTTTGTTGTGAGTAAATCTGTGCGTATATATATATATATATATAGAGATATATGTGTGTATATGTATGCATGTCTACCTGTATATGCACGTGTCGATTCACATGCACATGCATATGTGCATGTACTACATCCAGGTTCGTATATACACAAACCGTCGAACACAGTTACATGAACACACGTCTACCCAGATGCACGATCACGCACATATCTGTACACATATAGACATACAGATATACATAGATGCATGCACGCATACATACACACATACATACAGACATACATACATACCGACAGACAGACAGACAGACAGACATACATACACTTACGTTTCAAGCTCCATGGCGCGCCCTCCGCTCTTGGCTGACCGTGACCCTGGTCTCCAAGTGTGAGATGCGCTCGAGGATTGCTGGATGACCGAGAACGGTGTTGGCGGCGTCGGGGGTGGCGACGAGGAGGGGGAGAGAGGGGCGGGGGAGGACCGAGGCGGAGGGGGGAGGGCGGCGGCGACAAGGATGCTGATTGCAAGGTGCCCCTTCTCTCCGGCGCCGCCCGCCAGGCGCGCGCCCTGGCAGCGGGGATACGGGCGCCCTCATGGATTTCTACGCTTGCGACGGCCTGACGATTTGCGATATCCATTGGCAGCGACGGGCGTTTGGCCTTCCAGGGCATTGCCAGTGCTGTACGCGAGCGACAAGCGGTTCAGTTTGTCTGTTGACCGCCGCTCTTTCATGTTGTCGTTTTGGTTTTCCATCGCCCTTCGGAGTAGTGCCGCCTTTTTTCAAACGTGCATCGTTTCGCTGTGTTTTGAACATGTTCCTCGGCGGTTGGCTGTATTACGTTCGCCAGTGCTTTTGAACAGTGGTCAGGGGCATTTTACGTTTTGCAATGATGTCTAGATTTTCCAGGCGCCCAAAGTGTCCCAACATTTTTGCATTGCTGCCCACAGTTGTCCCAGGCGCCCCAAGTTCTCCCAATTTGTTTCCTGGCGCCCAGGGTTTTCCAGAAGTTGCCCCAGGCGCCCAAAGTTTTGCAAATGTTTTCCCTGGCGTCCGAGGTTGCCGCACGGGTTTCCCGCAGTTTTCGGCCGCTTATCTTCACGAGAAATGAATTCGTTCAGATAAACATCAATGTTCCATAGAATGTATTGTTTCTCACGCGTATTGGAAGGCAAATCACACATTCCCAAATATTCTCAAGATGTGTCATTTGTTTCAAGGACATGTCGAAGATTGTCACCAAAAGCTCAAGCATTCGAAAACTTCCAAAAATTTGTTTCAGAACCCCCCGAACATGTTCATAGGCGGTGCGATCCGCCAAAGGTGCCACCTGGGGTCCTGCTGGGGTCTTGCTGGGCCCCCGTCGGCGCTGGCCAGCCGACTTCGTGATTGCGCGGGGCGGAACATTGCGGAAATTAATGAACAGTTGGGAACATGTTTGGGAATATAGAAAAACCGGCACATGTTTCAAACTTGCATTGGAAAGTATAAGGAATTGCTTCAAAAATAAGCGAATACCTGTTCAAACTCTTCAACGCCGTCTTTACAATAACAACAAGAACTTGTTGTAAAGAACCGAATAACATTGAAAGCGCACGCAAAACATTAAACACAAAAATCACGATCGGAAACGACGGAACAGCCGCGGGAAAATTTTGGGCGCTTAGGGAACTGTTCGAAACATGTGGACGCCTGGCAATCTGTTTGGCAACTTTGGATGCCCGGGAACACATGCTTGAAAACTTTGGGACGCGTGGGAGAACGTTGGGCGGCAGTGTAAAACTTCTGGGAAACTCTGAACGCCTGGAGAATCCCGAAAGAATTGTCAGCGATGAAACGCCCATGACAACTTCTCTAAACCACGGGCAAAAACAGTTAACACCGAATCACATGTTCTAAGCACAGCGAGGAAGATTAACGCTTGAACAAAAATGACACAATTTCGAAGGGCGATGGTGACAGCATCGCTTGTCGCGCGCGTACTGCGCTGGCAATGCCCTTGAAGGGCGAGCGCCCGTTGCTGCTTCCGCGGTTGCGTTTTTTTTTGTTTTGTTTTTGTTCTGTTTTTCGTTTTCATTTATATGTATATATATATACATATACATATGCATATAAAAAACCTGGTCTCGCAAATCGTCAGGCCGTCGCAAGCGTAGAAATCCATGAGGGCGCCCGTATCCCCGCTGCCAGGGCGCGAGCCTGGCGGGCGGCGCTGGAGGGAAGGGGCCCCTCGCAATCAGCATCCTTGTCGCCGCCACCCTCCCCCCTCCGCCTCGGTCCTCCCCCGCCCCTCTCTCCCCCTCCTCGTCGCCACCCCCGACGCCTCCAACCTCGCCCTCGGCCATCCAGCAGGCCTCGAGCGCATCTCGCACTGGGAGGCCAGGGTCACGGTCAGCCAAGAGCGGAGGGCGCGCCATGGAGCCTGAAAGCCATATCCCCATTCCCCTCCTCCAACTGCCCCCCGACCCATTCCAACCCCCCAGCGCCCCTTCTCCCCATCCTCATCCTCGGAGGAAGGGGGGGAGGGAAGAGGGAGTGACGCATAAAGAAAACGAGTGTGCGAGATACTGTGAGTCAACGCCCCCGTTCTTCCCCTTCCTTCTCCTGCTCCCCGCCCCCCGCAATTCTCTTCCTCGGCGCTTCCAGCAGGCCTCCGCCTATGGAATGCTCTTGAAGGCCCTCGTGGAATGTGCGTATCTCTATGACCGTGTTTCACAACGCGTATATCGATTTACTTGGATTCGTCGGCGTGTGACTGTACGTACGCCCATGTATTACATGTGAATATACACGTGCATGTGATCCCCCAGGAGCATCTACATGCACACGTTTGTTTATGTATAAATGCAAATGTATACATATATATATATATATATATACAGATTCATTCGCAAAGCTCACTACTGCGCGGTTCCTATCCTGACTGCGAAACCGCCGCTCGATCGCTCGTGAGACCTCCTCCTTCCCCTTCCCCTCTCCCCCATCTGGTGGAGGGGGAGGGGGGGGCAGTCGGCCTCGTCGGTCTGAGCCCGCGGGAGCTGTGAGAGGCGAACGGTTTGAGCCCGCAGGAGCGGGCCGAGACAGCTCAGGCCGCTTGCGCTCCCCTCCTCCGCCTCCTGCTCCTGCTTCTGTTGCCTTCCCCTTTTCCTCTCCCCCTTTGTCTTTTCCACTCCTCCTCTCCCTCCCCCCCTCTCCTCTCCCTCCCTCCCTTTTCCCTCTCCCCTCCGCCGCCGCCCTGCTCCCGCTGCTCACTGCACTGCCCCTCCTCTTTCCTCGTGGCCTCGGAGGCGAGGAGGGGGAGAAGGATAGTTCTTTTCGAGAAGATGGAGGCTCTGGAGGGAATCAGGGGCTCGTGTCACCCAAGAGTTCGCGAGTACAGGTTCTTTAGATGATTCCATATGGAGCCCAAATAGTTTTGGAGAACCATGGATTTCACAGGGGCAGGTGCTCTGAGGAGGTGCCTGCGGAGGCTCCCAGGGGCAGGGGCCGGCGAAAAGAGCATGCACTTTTTGGCGTCGCGGCCCCGCGCGCGGCGACGGGGCACACCCCGGACCTCCACCTTCCGAACCTTCCGCGCAGCAGGGGCCGCCGCGGCGCGTCCGGGATCTCGACGGCGGCCGCCTCTGCGGCCGCGCTGGCGGCGGTCGCTGCGCGGCACCTGCCGTCCGGAAGGTGCGGAAGGAGGAGGCCGAGTGCAGAAGGTCGGAAGCAGGCAGAAAAGCGACGGTTCGTCGAGCTGGCGGCCAAGGAGGCGGCCTGGGCGTCGGTGGTGTTGTCCCCCGGGGCGGGCGCAAGGCCCGTTGCGGAGACGGCCTGGCGGGCCGTTCTCAGCAGCCACGCTCCGCTACCAGGTCGCGGTGGTGCACTCCTGGCCGAGCACAAAAGAAACGCACGCACACACACAAATACACACACACACACCTGGTTCGGCGTTGTGGCAACGTGCGCTGCGCCGCGACGCGGGGCGAGTCAAGCGCAGGGCAGCGCTTGGCTCGGGCCAGCTCACGCAGCGTGGAGCACCACGTACACACTTGGCTGACACGAACACACACACACACACGCGCACACACACACACACAACCACACACACACACACACACACACACACGCGCGCAAACGCGCAAACACACAAACACGCACACACAACCACACACACACACACGCGCACACACACGCACACTCACACACACACACACACGACACACACACACACACACACACACACGCACACACACACACACACACACACACACGCGCACACACGCACGCGCGCACAACCAAAATCGATCCGCGGGCTCTGGATCACCTTTCTCGATTCCCGTAGCCAGAAGGCCTTGGCCGCAGTGGGAGGTGGCTGCGAGGATGGCGAGTCTCCCAGACCATGGGCGCACTCTGTTTTCTGTTGTTCGCTGGGGAACGGGGGGGGAGGCGCGGGTCCACATCCACGTCCTCCTCCCCTCCTGGCGTTTTGGCATTCTCGCGTGAACCTACAGGCGTTCTACTTCTACTCGCAAGGCGAGAAGTGGGCGAGCGAGCAAACGACACCCTGTCCACCTCCACGACCACTTGCGTCTCTGGCACAGTAAGGGCAGCGTTGAAAGTTATAGTGCAGATCTAGTGGGATGTAGATTTCTGGGGCCTCTGGTGGCATCCCGTGGGTTCAGGCACCGTCTGGGATTCAAGAGGGCAACACATACACACACACACCACAAACAATCGACAACAAGTCGGAGGTTGAGGGGTGAGATCGCAGTGGAACGGAGACCCCCAACCGAGAAATCGTTTCGTTTCGTTCGTGCCGTGCGTGCGGTGCGAGGCGAAGCTGCGTGCGCGCGAAAGAGGAATGAACCTGCCATTTTTAGGGCGAAGTCAAGACAAATGTTTCTCCTCCGTCTGGCGGTGACTCGCGGTTTCCCGCGGTGTCCCGCCGTTGCTAGGGCGAAGTCAAGACAAATGTTTCTCCTCCGTCTGGCGGTGGCTCGCGGTGTCCCGCGGTGTCCCGCCGTTGCTAGGGCGAAGTCAAGACAGATGTTCCTCCTCCGTCCGGCGGTGTCCCGCGGTGTCCCGCCGTTCGTTGCTAGGGCGAAGTCAAGACAGATGTTTCTCCTCCGTCCCGCGGTGGCTCGCGGTGTCTCGCGGCTGCTAGGGCGAAGTCAAGACAAATGTTTCTCCTCCGTCCGGCGGTGGCTCGCGGTGTCCCGCGGTGTCCCGCGGTGTCCCGTGGTGTCCCGTTGAGTGAGATCGGTGGTGAGATCGATGGTGAGATCGATAGTGGGATCGACGGTGCGGCGTCCCGTGGCTTCCCGCGGCTCTTCCGCGGTGTCCCGTGGTGTCCCGTGGAGTGAGATCGATAGTGATATCGATAATGAAATCGATAGTGAGATCGATGTGGTGTCCCGAGGTGTCCCCTGTTGTCCCGTGATGTCCTATGGTCCATGGTGTCTCGTTGAGTGAGATCGACAGTGACATCGATAGTGAGTCCGATAGTGAGATCGAGGTGTCCCGCGGTGTCCCGTGGTGTGCTGTGGTGGCCCGTGGTGTCCCGTGGTGTCCCGCTGAGTGAGGTATCGATAGTGAGATCAATGGTGACATCGACAAGTGTCCCGTGGTGTCCCGTGGTGTCGGTGTCCCGTTGAGTGAGATCGAAAGTGAGATCGATTGTGTCAGATGTTGGTTCCCCCCCTCTTCCCCCCCCACAACCTCCTTATCGCCCGAAGGGTGGTCGTATAGGTATACTTCTGCTCTTCCTCCTCGTTCTGCTCGTGCTCCTGCGTAGTCATTTTGGCTCAAGAGTTGTGTTGGTCCGGGCTCTGGTTTCACAAAGTTGTTGCTTTCTACACGGCCAGCTTTGAGTAATGAGCCTGATGGCTAAGGTCTTGTTGACAGGCTTCTTAACAGCACGCAGCGCCGAAGTGGGGCCTCAAGAGGCCACACAGAGCTTGACCGATCTGAGAGCGTATTTAGCGAAGCATGGCAAAGAAGGCTTGACAATGCCAGATCCTGCAGGCATGCGCCCTGTGCATTGGGCAGCATCCGGGGGCAACATGCAGGTAATGCAAGAGCTTGTCAGACAGGGCGCAGACCCCTGGGATGGCACTGCCACTGCAGAAGAGCGCAACGCGCTGCACATGGCCTGCAGTTCGGGTCATGCCGACATGGTGAAGCATCTGCTGACGGAGCCATTGCTGAAAGTGCGCTCCAGAGGCGCATTCACGAAGAAGCAGGCTGCGGACTCGAGGGATAAGCGGCAGACGCCCTGCGTGCACCTGGCAGCACTCGCTGGTCACGAGGACGTGTTGACCGTTTTGGCGCAGGCAGGAGCGGATCTCCAGGCTGAAACAGAGCGTTCGGGTACACCACTGCATGCTGCTGCGGCGGTTGGCCAGCAGGCGGTTGTTGAGATTCTTGTGAAGCAGGGGGCAGATCCCTGCGCCAAGAACGCAAAAGGGAAGACACCAAGGCAGCGCGCAGAGGACGAAGACATGGACGAGGTGGTTCCCGTGTTGAAGCAAGCGGAGGCGGCCAAGGGATGCGCACCGGCGAAGAAGGAGAAGAAGGATACGAAGAATAAAATGAAGACGGTCACAAAGAAGGAGTTGTGAGTCTACTGCCATCGGCTGTATAGTGTCTGCTCTTGCTCCTCGTCCTCACCCCCGTCTCTCCCTCTGCCTCCCCCTTCCCATCCTCCTTCATCCTCCTTCTTGTCTTCGCCCTTGTCCTCGCCATCCCCTCCACTCTTCGCTGTCGGGCGCTGCTCCTTTTCAGGTGAATTATGTTGAACAGTATGTTTGGTCTCTTCGTTTCGTGTGGCCTCGTCTCCCGAGGCTTTCGCAGGCATCCAAAACTTCCCAGATAATTCTGGGGACCGATGGAGGCTTCCGCAGGCATCCAGAGACTTCCCAGAGACCTCTGGGGACCTGTGGGCGCCGCTCCCGAGCATTACCTCCTCGTGTCTCCTCCCTGCCCCCCCTCCGCGCCATGAGACATGATAGGGTAATTAGGTACACCACGGCATCGGAACACACGCGGGCGCAATGCGCGCATTCCTTCGCCCCTCACCGTCATCGCATCATGCCCTGTGCACTCGGACGACCCGCGAACGCTGAACTCTTTTTCGTTGTGGTTGCTGCTGCTGTTTTTGTTGAACTCTCACTTCTGAAGAATGATTATTGTTGATCCCCCCCCGTCCGGTGCACATTGCTTTTTTCAAGTTGAAGTGCCCTTCCCGGGGCTCGCACCCATTTTTTTACCAGGGAACGTCTTGAGGGTCAAACTGCGTTGTTGGCCCCCGGTTTACAACAACAATGGCTCCCGCTTGGTACGTCTTCACAATGTATTGAAGTATCGCGCTCTCGCTTGGGACTTCCTAGCAATTTGCCATCTGATCGCGTCTCCCGCTTGATATTTCCTTACAAGGTATTGAAGAATCGCGCTCTCGCGTGGGACTTCCTTCAACGTACCTCCGAATCGCGGCTTCCGCTTGATATTTCCGTAATATGTATCCAGATGCCGCTCCTCGACGCTCAGGAGTCGCTTTCCCGCTACATATCGTCTGGCGGTTCAAGCACAATTTACGCTTCAACGACCCGCCCGCTCGAACCGCCCGTCTGGGCCTGCCCGCCCGACCAGCCCGTTAGGGACTGCAGTCGCCGCTCGCTGCCCTTCGCCCGCCTTCGATGCCCCTCGCGGCCCGTACTGGTTCCGCGGTCGCCTTCGCTCGCTGCCCTTCGTGGCCCCGTTGCTGCCGTTAGTGGCCCCGTTGCTGCCCTTAGTGACCCCGTCATTCCCGCAGGTTTTCGGAGCCTGTGGAACTGCATGGTGGTCATCGGGGCCATTCCGAGGGCCCCCAGGGGTCATAGGAGGCTTGCGGGTGCCTTCCAATCCCCCCGCGCCTTGTTTTCGCACCAGTCGCCGCTCGTACCCACCCACCAGTCCCCGTTCTTCCCCAGTCTTCTTTACTCTTACCCTTTATCTTCATTGCATGTCGTTCGTATTCCATTGTGCTATTCCTCAGTTCTTCGCACTCCGACCATTCCTCCCCAGGCCACCCCATCCCACCCCAACAATATCCACCCTTCCCCGCTCGCGTTCCGCATCTCCCCCAAGTTTTTCCAAGTCCCTCCTCCAGATTCCCCCGTGCGCCCCCCGCTCCTCCGCACTCCTCCCGGTTCCTCTTCTTCACTCCTTGCCGCTCCTCTTCTTGAGACCCTACTCTTGCCCGCTCCATCCCAATCCACTCCACATCCCCGCGCTCCTCTCGACGCGGTTGCCGTTCTCGCGATCCTTCCGCCCCACTCTCCCAATTTCCCGCTTCTTTTCAGGGTTCCACGCAATTTGTTTCTGACACCAATTCGCAATTGTACGGCCCTCCTTGTGGGTATTTATGATCTGTTCTTTCAAAGGGGGTGGTGCGTGGTGCTGTTTATGGCGCGACTCATGGCGAAACACGCGAGCACGAGGCAGACCACCGCTGCAATGGATAGATGACTTCAGACAGTTCTGCGCGCACGTCGGCGCAGATTCTCCGGAACAGGCGCTGCAAACGTTGGGGAGGGAGAAGCAGTACATCGAGTTCTGCATGATGAAGGTGTGATGCCCCTCCCCCCCTTTCCCCTCCCTTCTCCCTCCCTCCCTGCCCCTCCTCTTCTGCATTTTTCCGATTTCCCAATTCCATTTCTGTTCATGTCCCACAAATTTGTTGTCTGGCTGGTAGACTGATTGCACACCCATGCCCTGCACAGGGCCGAGCAGCCGGCAGGCATGCTCGAGTGGTTCGCTCGCTCGCCATGGCGAATCATTGTGTTAACTTGTGTTGGAGTGGCTGTCGCAAGCCATGGCGCAAGCCGAATCGCCAACCACAGCGCAAATCATCCTCTTTTCCCTTCCTCCTCTTCTCCGTCGTCCTCATTCTCCCACACTACGTGTTGCCCTTCGTTTTCAAGGGCTTCACCAACCACGCGTGGCAGGGAACGAAAATACCCTCCAAAAGGGGATACGATCGAAGACGAAGAGGGCGTGTGTCCAGGGTTTGGGGATATGCATATCGAGTGACACGCGAGCAAATAAGGGCGAACAGTCTTACAATGATTGTTGCTGTTGCTGTTGTTTATTGTTGATGGACGCGTGACCCACTCGCCCTGCCCCCCCCGTCCCCCCCCCCCCGCAGCCAGCAACCGAAGTTTCATTTCGGCGCACCCCTCTCGTGGCCCTGGCGCCACAGGGGGGCTCCACCGAAGGTTCATTGCAGCACACCCCTCTCGAGGACCGTGGTCTTGGCTTCACAGGAAGCTCCACCGAAGGTTCATTACGGCACACCCTTTTCCAGGATCGCGGCCCCGGCCACACAAAGGGCTCCACCGAATGTTCATTGCGGCACACCCCTCTTGAGGATCGTGGCCTTGGCCCCACAGGGAGCTCCACACCCCTTTCGAGGATGTTGGCCCTGGCCCAACAGGGGGCTCCACCGATGGTTCATTTCAGCACGCCCCGCTCGAGGATCGTGGCATTGGCTTCACAGGGAGCCCCACCGAAGGTTCATTTCGGGACACCCCTTTCGATGATCGTGGCCCTGGTCCCACTGGGAGCTCCACCGAACACTGATTCCTGCGCACCCCTCCTAAGGATCGTGGCGCTGGCCCCACAAGGAGTTCCACTGAGGCTCCATTTCGGCACACCCCTCTCGAGGATCGTGGCCGTGGCCCGACAATGAGCTCCACCGAGGGATCATGTCGGCACACCCCATCCAAGGAACGCGGCCCTGGCCCCTCCAGGGAGCTCCACCAAAGGTTCATTTTGGCACGCCCCTCCCGAGGATCGTGGCCCTGGCCTCACGGAGGGCCCCTCCGAAGTTTCATTTCGGCACAACCCTCAAGGAGGATCGTGGCCTTGGCCCCACAAAGAGCTCCACCGAATCGTCATTTCGTACACCCCTCTCGAAGATCGCGGCTTTGGCCCCACAGACGGCTCCACCGAATCGTCATTTCGGCACACCCCTCTCGAGGATGGTGGTCATGGCCGTACAGGGAGCTCCACCGAAGGTTCATTTCGGCACACCCCTTTCGAGGATCGCGGCCCTGGCCTCACGGAAAAACCCTCTCGAGGATGGTGGCCTTGGACCGACAGGGGGCTTCATCGAAGGTTCATTTTGGCACACCCTCTCGAGGATCGTGGCCCTGGCCGCACAGGGAGCTCCACACCCCTCTCGAGGATCTTGGCCTTGGCCCCAAAAGGAGCTCCACCGAAGTTCCATTTCAGCACGCCCCTCTCGAGGATCTTGGCGTTGGTTTCACAGGGAGCTTCACTGAAGATTCATTTCGGCACAATCCTCCTGAGGATCGTGGCCCTTGCCCCATAGAGAGCACCACTGAAGCTTTATTTCGGCAACACCCTGTCGAGGATCGTGGCCTTGGCCCCACGGGGAGCTCCACCGAAACTTTATTTCCGCGCACCCCTCTCGAGGACTGTGGCCCTGGCCCTACAGGGAGCTCCACCGAAACTTCATTTCGGCACACCCTCCTCGATGATCGTGGCCCTGGCGCCAATGGGAGCTCCACACACCACTAAAGGATCACTGCCCTGGCTCCACAGGGAGCTCCACCGAAGGATCATTTCAGCACACCCCTCTCAGGGATCGTGGCCTTGGCCCCACGGGGAGCTCCACCAAAGGTTCATTTCGGCACAACCCTCTCGAGGATCGCGGCCCTGGCCCCGCAGGGAACTCCACCGAAGCTTCATTTCATCGCACCCCTCTCGAGGATCTCGACCCTGGCCCCACAGGGAGCTCCACAAAAGCGTCATTCCAGCACACCCCGTTCGAGGATCGTGGCCCTGGCCACACAAAGAGCCCCACCGAATATTCACTGCGGCACACCCCTCTCTATGATCGTGGCCCTGGCCCCGCAGGGATCTCCACCGAAGCTTCATGTCGGCACACCCCTCTCGAGGATCGTGGCCCTGGCTCTACAGGGAGCTACACCGAAGCTTCATTTCGGCACACCCCTCCTGAGGATCGTGGCCCTGGCCACATAGGGAGCTCCACCGAAGGTTCATTTCGGCACACCCCTTTCGAGCATCGCGGCCCTGCCCTAACAGAGGGTTTCTCCGAAGGTTCATTTCGGCACATCCCTCCTGAGGGTCGTGGCCCTGGCCTGGCCCCATAGGGAGTTCCACCGAAGCTTTATGTCGGCACGCCCCTCTCGAGGATCGTGGTCCTGTTCCCACAGATAGCTCCAGCGAAGCCTCATATCGGCAGAACTCTCTCGAGGATCGCGGCCGTGGCCCGACAAGGCGCTCTTCCGCGGGTTTATGTCAGCGCACCCCTCTCAAGGATCGTGGCCTTGGCCCCACATGGAGCTCCACCGAAGGTTCGTTTCGGCACACCCCTCTCGAGGCTCGTGGCCCTGGCCCCACAGGGAACTCCACCGAAGCTTCATTTCGGCGCACGCCTCTCTAAGACCGTGGCCCTATGCGATCCTATAGGGTCGTATGGGAGTCCTATACGATTACAACAGGATCCCATAGGATCGTATAGGTGTCCTATTGGATTCCGATAGGGACGTATAGAAATCATGTAAGAGACCCACAGCTTCATCCGATAGGATCCGATAGGATCGCAGGGGGGTCCTATACAAGCCCTTTACGTTTCCCATAGGATCCTACAGAATCGCATGATTCCCATGAAATCTCTACAAGCTTTCTATGCGATCCTACAGTATCGCATGGGATGTCTATATATATATATATATACATGTATATGTATATATATATATACCCCACACGATCCCTATATGATCCCTATAGGACCTTGTAGGATCGCACAGGATCCCTATAGGATCCCCGCAGAATCCGACCGGATCGCAAGAAATTCCCATACAAGTCCTATAGGATTCCGATAGTATCCGATAGGATCGCATGGGATGCCTATACAAACCGTATACGATTCCTACAGGATCCTACAGGGTCGCATGTGGATCTTACAGGATCGCAGAGGATCCCTATAGGCTCCCGATCGGATCCCCATAATATCCCCGCAGGATGCCTATAGGATCCCTATAGGATCCCCTTAGGAGCCTTATAGGATCCTTATCGGATTCCTGTAGGTTTCTATTGGATCGTATAGGAGCCGATAGATTTCGGAGCTTCGCTGGTGCAGACATGTGAACATTGCATGAAGGAGGAATTCACACCCTTAAGCAAGCGAAATGACAGCGGAGCGAGGAATGGAGTCTGACGTTGCTGGCTGCTGGTTGCCAGGGGGGGGGGGACCCCGGGGGGCAAGGTTGCGGGTTGTCCTTTAAGGTCAATCATTGACCAATTCTTTCCCGTTGAACGGGCGACAAGATCACGTGTCAACCTTGTTGTTGTTGTTGTTGTTGTTGTTGTTGTTGTTGTTGTTGTAGGTGTAGGTGTAGGTGTAGGTGTAGGTGTAGGTGTTGGTGTGTGTGTGTGTTT
Source organism: Prorocentrum cordatum (assembly GCA_963575745.1). Classification (NCBI taxonomy): domain Eukaryota; class Dinophyceae; order Prorocentrales; family Prorocentraceae; genus Prorocentrum; species Prorocentrum cordatum. The sequence continues at coordinate 960,611 of CAUYUJ010014949.1, read as the reverse complement.
GTGTTTGTGTGTGTGTGTTACAGCACGTTTGCCTTGGCCCGTCGTCGCCGTCACCGTCACCGTCACCGTCGTCCGACCAACATCCGCTGAAGATCGATGCTCGGACCGACCCCTAGCCTCTCGAGGTGTCAGCGCCGCTGCCAGCGTTTCGCAAGACAGCGGCCCGGCTCGGGCTGCCCAGGGACTCCAGGATCTCGGCGCCCTCGGCGGCCTCCGAGGTCCGCCCCAGGACGCCCTCGCTCTGAAATTGCATCAAACGTGCTGCGTTTGGAGCGGAATCCAAACTGCGTCGGCCTGATAAGCTCTTCCACCCCGCTGTGTTGAATTCGTGTTTTGCAGCATCCATGCCAATAATTACTTGGTATCCCACTGTTTATAAGGAGATTGGGCGGTACCTGTCTGGTAATCCCGCGTCGCCTTGGCAGTATTCCGTTATGCAGCTTTCCAGTATTGCAGGTTTCCATTCTGTATTGTATTACCACCTTTGCAGTGTCCCATTCTTTCGGCATTCCACGCATAGCGATGAGAAAAAAAGAGACGGCCATGGTAGCTTCCAAGACGGCCCTGACGCGCCCCGAGAGGGACCCAGATCGGCTCAGAGAGGCCCCCAAGACGGCTTCCGACGGCGTCAGACGGGCAAGGAACGCCCTCAGACGGCCAAAGAGGCCCCCAGGAAGCCCTGAAAAGTCCCGAAGAGGCCCACGGAGGCCCCCTCGAGGCCTCCAAACGGCCTGGAGCCCACGAGGCCGACGGCGGCGGCGCGAGGCGGGCGAGCACCCGGCGGCGTCCCCGCTGCCTCTCCCGCGCGCCCCGCCCCGCGGAGGGAGGCGCACGGGCGGCTTCCGCGGCCGCCGAGGGCTGGCCTCCGCGCGTCTTCCCCGGACGCCCCTCGGCGAATGGCAGGGCGCAGCCGCCCGAAGCCGGCAGCCCCGGCGATCGCCGAGGAAAGTGCCCGGAGGCTTCCCTCGAGCCTCGAGCCCGGGGGCGCGCGAGCGGCGCCGAGCCCCGCGGCCCACCGCGCCTGCCGCGGCCGCCGAGGGCTGGCCTCCGGGCGTCTGCCAGCTCGGCTCACCGGCACCCGCCGTGGATGTGTGGATCGGCTGGCCAGGGCCTCGAGGCCCAAGGGCTCCTCCTCCTCCTCCTGCTCCCTCCTCCTCCTGCTGCTGCTCCTCCTCCTCCTCCTCCTCCTCCTGCTCCCTCCTCCTCCTCCTCCTCCTCCTCCTCCTCCTCCTCCTCCTCAGTCTCCTCGTCCTGCTCCTCCTCCTCCTCCTCTCCTCCTCCTCCTCCTCCTCAGTCTCCTCGTCCTCCTCCTCCTCCTGCTCCTCCTCCTCCTCCTCCTTCTCCTCCTCCTCCTCCTCCTCCTCCTCCTCCTCCTCCTCTTCCTCCTCGGGGACTCCCGGACGGGGTCGGAGTAGATGGGGTCCGGGGATCGCGCCGCCTCGCCGCTGCATCGGCGATGCGGCTCGATGCGGAGCCCGATTTTTCACAGCGCGGACGTCGCCGACGCCTCGCCGACGTCGCCAGTGCACGGCCGATGCGTCGCCGACGCAGCAGCGATGCATCGCCAATGGATCGGCGATGCGGCGAGATGCTCCGACCCCACCTACTCGGACCCCATCTGGGAGGTCTCTATTAACGCCATCCTCTGTTGTGAAGCTCACCGCCCACCAAACCACCCCAACCGCAACCCATCCCGAAGGCCCCAAGTTGCCCTCCATTTCCACTTGGGGGGGCTCGAGGAACACTGAGAAACCACACGTGAAGCCCGTACCCCCCCCCAACCCGACATTCGGGCCTTCGGGTCGGGTTGGGTTAGTTTGGTACTCCAGATTTCGTAATAAAGGGAGGGGGGTCTCATTTCGGGGGGGGGGGTCTCTTCCAGGCTATCTTGGAGGGCCTGGGGGGGTCTGGGGACGAGGTTTTGGAGGGTTCTCCCACGGGGGAGGGGGTCTGAAATGGCTTGTCTTGGAGGGTCCAGACCCCCTCCCTTTTGTTACGAACTCTGGGGTAGATAGTCAGACGCTTCGCTTCTGCTCCGATTCCGATTCCGACGCCACCGGCCCGTCGGCGTCGTCGCCGTCGGCGCCGCCCTCGCGGCCCGAGCGCCGCGCTTGCGGGCCCCCGCTCCGCCCACGGCGCACCGCGCCGCCCTGGCGCGTCGGCGGCATCGGCGGCGTCGTCGTGCGTCGTGGACCGGCGTCGTCGTCAGGGTGCGTCGTCGGCTGACGTCGGCTGACGTCGGCGCGTCGTACGTCGCACGGCGTCGTGCGACGGCGTCGCACGGCGTATCTAGTCCTCGGCTCAGTGCGTCGTCGAGCTCGTCGAGCTCGGCGTCGTTGTCGTCGCCGCCGCCGCCGCCGCCGTCGTCGTCGTCGTCGACGTCGTCGTCGTCGTCGTCGCTGTTGGCGTCGTCGGCTGCGGGCCCCCTCTCGGGGGGCACCAACTATGCACCTACACCGGTCCTGGGCCCAGGTTCGGTGCATCTGCCCTTCTGCCCGGGCCAAGAGGGCGCACGCACCGATCCTGAGCCCAGGATCAGCCGGGCCAGGATTGGTGTGCAGGTGTGCAGCCCATGCCCTCCTACCCTCGGGCCCTTCCCGGATCGCGGCGGCGCCCCGCCGATGACGGTGTCGTGCAACGTCGTCGTCGTCGTCGTCGTCGTCGTTTATCGTCGTACGTCGGCGTCGTCCGTCCTCGTACGTCGTCGTCGTCGTCGTAGTCCGTCGGGGTCGCGCGTCGCCGTCGCCGTCGACGTCGTCGTCGTCCACGTCGTCGTCGTCGTCGTCGTCGTCGTCGTCGTCGTCGTCGTCGTCGTCGTCGTCGTCGTCGTCGTCGTCTGTCGTCTGTCGTCGTCGTCCTCGTCCTCGTCCTCGTCCTCGTCGTCCTCGTCGTCGTCGCCGCCCATCGTCGTGCGACGGCGTCGCGCGCCGGCGCCTCGTCGATGGCACCAGCGGGCCCCTCGTGGCGGGCACCCCGCCCAGCGGCGGCGGCCCTGCCCCGGCTGCTGCTCGGGCTGGGGCTGGGGCTGGGCGGGCCGGGCGCGCCGCTGCGGCCGGCGGGCGCGAGCATCGAGGACATTGCGAAGGAGCCCTCGGGCGCCTCGGGGCCAGACAATGATCGCGTCGTGAAGAGAATCAGGACGGCAGGTTTTCCCGCTCGTTTCGGCCCCTGGGGGCGCCTACCGGGCCTCGGGACCGTCAAAAAACGACTCGGGAGGAACGCCGGCCCCGGGGAAAGGGTCTGGACTTCCGGGAACGCGGTTCTGAAAAAATCAGGACGTCGCATGTTTGGGGGGATATCGCCAGGGAGAGGCCCAGCCTATCGCGGGAAATCGCCGGGAGGGGGCCCAGCCCATCCAGGAACAGCGAGGGTGCATCGCGAAGGTTGCCTTCGGGTGCATCGCGCAGGAGCCCTCGGGCGCATCGATCGAGAACGAAGAAGCAACACACATGAGGTGCTCGATAATGGGCTCCTTGTTGCCTGCAGCTGTCCAGTTTTGGCGCAGAGGACCGCCGAAGACGGGCGGATGCCGCGGAGAACCGCCGAAGACCTCCACCGACCGCCAGAAACCACCAGAGACCGCCGAAGACCGCCGAAGGCCCCTGGGTAACGAGGGGGTCAGTGAGCTCAGCGTGGATGTTTTGGAAACTTTCGGAGCTCAGCGTGGATTTTTTGGACCTGCGCTGGGCCCCCCTGGCGTCGCCTCTGGCGCCGCCCCTGGCGCGCTCCGCTCGCCAGGGAGCGGGCCCAGCGCCAATCCACGAATTTCGCGCGGACCTCCGAAAGTTTATGCTGGTGCCGTTTTTAAGCCTTTACTCGTGCACATCGGTGCTATCGAGGCCGCGAGGACGTCGCGAAGACATCGAGGACACTGCGAAGGATCCCTCGGGCGCATCGGGGATATCGCGATCAAGTCGAAATACACCTCGACCCGCAGCAGTATAGTTGCGGTTCGAAACTAGTTGTTCGATTGTAGCTCGAGCTAGCGACCGATCCCAGCGCTCTCGCGTTCGCAGGCGGATGCTGTCGACGATACCTGCTCGAATGCCGCTGCGGAGCCCTTGGGTGCATCGAAGGTATCGGGGATGTCGTGGTGTCGCGGAGCATCGAGGATGTCGCGAGGACACCGCGAGGTTATCGAGGATATCGCTAAGGAGCCCTCGGCTGCATCGAGCATATCGAGCGTGGTCGCTATATGATGTCGCGACGGAGCCCTCGGGTGCATCGAGGATGCAGCAGGTTCCAGTCGTGTCGACTCGGTGGAGACCCCAGCGCGGGAGTTCAAGGGTGAGCGCCGACGGTGTCCACGAATCGGCCAAGGCGGAACGACCTCGCGATCGAAAATTCTGAACGATCCACGCGGTGTCAGAAACTGACGCCGCGGTCGTCGCGGCACGAACCCGCCGTATGGAGAATGTCCTAATGGTTAGGAGCATCGAGGATATCGCGAGGGCGTCGCGAGGACATCGAGGACATATGATTCCGGGCCGAGGGTTCACAGCCCCCCCCAGATGAGATGGGCCCCAGGGTTCTACAGGCCCCCCACCCCGAATGGGAGGGGGGTGCGACAGCGACGACGACGACGACGACAACGTTGGCGACGACGTTGATGACGACGACGACGACGACGACGACGACGACGACGACGACGACGACGACGACGACGACGACGACGACGACAACGGCACCGCAGCACCACCCCACACCCACGGGGGGAGGGGTGGGGGCACTGCCACGCCACATCCACAGGGCCACGACAACATGGGGGGGAGGGGTGATCCCATTCGCGAGGCATTCGCGAGGCTCACCGCACGGTCGTTCCCATCCAGCGCGGAACGCGGGTGGGGGCCGGATTCAATGAGCATTTTGTGTGGGGGGGGGCCCAGAGTCCTGGATCATATATCGCGAGGAGACTGTGGATGGGGGAGGGAGGCGAGAGGGTAGATCAGCCGGGAGGAGGCAGGAGACAGGAGGAGGCAGGACGGATGGGGGAGGATGGAGGATGAGGAGGGATGGAGGGAAGGAGATGGAGGAGGAGGAGGAAGAGGAGGAAGATGACGAGGTAGGAGGAGCAGCAGCGAGCATAACGAGCAGGCTCGAGGAGGAGGAGGAAGAGGAGGAGGAGGAGGAGAGGAGGAGGAGGAGGAGAAGGAGGAGTTTCGAGGAGATCTCGAAGGAGCCGCGGCTCTTCCCGATGCGTTTCCGCTGACTCGGCCTCTGGGGATCCTCTGTAAGGCCCCGAGGCCGTGGGAAACATGGCATGGTGGACCCCATGAGACCATACGTGTGCTTTTGGACGTAGTTAGCCCTTCTTGACCTCCAGGAAACCGCCAAGGGCTTCCTGGGACCCCCCGGAAGCCTTCAGGAACCCCTGGGAGCCCTCAGCCCGCAGTCCTAAGCCCTCAGTCGTCGATGTATCGGGGATCTTCGGCGGGAGGTTCTCGGGGCGTTTGGGAGGTCGGGGCTCATTCCCGCAACTCGAGCTCGACGTGAGCTGTGCGACGGAGGCACTTTGTCTGCTGTTTTCGCTCTGCTGTGCCCCAAACGACCAGACACCCCCTTGAAGGGGTCGAAGGGGGTTTGCGCCACCCCTATGTGGAGGCACACTTTTCCTTTCCCCGCTTCATGTTGGGGTGGGGTCAGCAGGTGCACCTCGTGTGCTCCCCACGGTGTCTATTTTGGTCGTATTACCTTGGAAGCCTGTCAGTCGGCCCAGGAGTTTGGGGCCTATGAGCTCACTGACGAGATGCTCAAGAAGTCGGCAGAGCAGGAGGCTGCCGACCAGAAAAAGATGGACGAGTACAAGGACCCCACTGACCTGCTCAAGAAACGCGGACTGGACATAACCGAGGGCATGGCGGATAGGATGAAGGCCCGTGAGGACTTAGTCCAGGAGGCCATGGACGAGACAGTAGCAGCTGCGACCGAGCTGGCCATGTACCAGCAGGTTCCGTGCGACATCTGCAGGTCTCTTATTGAGGTGTTCGCCGATGATCTGAAGAACAGCTGGAAGTCTTCTTGGAGTGAAGAGAAGACGCTGTCATACGTCCAGGGTTTCTGCGAGTCTGGCAGTCTTCCTGGCGAATTCCAGGTGGTGGCAAGAAAAAGAGATGAGGGAAAAAGAGAGGAGGGCCAGAAGGAGGCCGTGTATTTCGTAAACAAAGACATGAAGGGCGTGAAGGTGTTCACGACCAAGAACTCCGAGAATGTGTTCAGAAGAGTGTGTCGTGAGGAAGTGGACGAAAACGATCAAAGACTGGCAGACGTCGCCAAAGCCGCGCTCGAAAGCAAAGACAAAGACCTCAAGATGGCCATCGGCAGGATCATGTGCAAGAAAAAATGTAAGAAGCAGGCTAAGAAGGGGGAATTGTGATGTGACCAGCCGTGCTTGCTTGATTTCCTTATTGCTCTAGGCATCCTTTGCCGTAGGTGCGATGCGAAGCTGGGGCAAGCAGAGACCGAATGTGACGAGCTGCAGGTTCGGAGCCGAACGGCCGAACAGACGCTCGAGCCTGCTCCATCCCTCGTTCGTCTCATGTCGTGCTCTTTCCCTTGCCTCCCCCGTTTCCCTCTTCAGCGTCTTCCTTCTTCCATCGACCACGACGGCGACGATCACGACGCCGACCACGAGGACGACCACGTTTCTTCAGCCGCGCCAGCGCTGTCGCCAGCGAGCTGCAGCTTCAGACTGCGAGGCTGGGGCGTGGTCCGCTGGTGCCACGCCCACGCGCAGCCTGCGAGCTTGCATGACTGCACGCTCGCGAGCCTACGCGATTGCGCGCTTGCGTTCGCACTCGCCTGCAGACCCGCGGTGCTCTACGCGCTTGCATTCTTCCATGTTCGCGACCCCGCATGCTCACAGGCGCGCACGCGTGCATACATGCACGTTCGAATGCTTGCCTTCATGCGTGCTTGCACGCGCGCGAACGCGCACGGCCGCGTGCACTCACGCAGGCGAGGAGGAGGAGGGGGAGGAGGAGGAGGAGGAGGAGGAGGACGACGACAAGGTTAGGAGGGAAGGAGGACGAGGTGGAGGGCGAGTAGGATGCGGGACGGGAGGAGGTTGGGAGGAGCGTGGCGGAGGGGAGGAACGGGAGGGAGGAGGCGGGCGAGCCTTGATCCCCAAGTCGAAACAGTCCAAAACGCATGAGAAACAAGATCCCCGAGTCGCGATCGGACGAGAACGCAGCAGAAGTGGGAGAGGGCGGATGAGTAGGAGCAGGAGGAGGAGGAAGAGGCGAGAAGAGAGAGAGGGAGGAGGACGGAGCGGTGGAGAGGAGAAATGGGGTGATGAGGGGGAGAAGGAGGAGGGGGGAGACGAGGAGGGGGCGAGAAGAGAGAGAGGGAGGATGAGGGAGGGATGACAGGAGGAAAGAGGAGGAAATGAGAGAGAGGAGGAAGGAGGAATGGAGAGGAGGAACGGCAGCAGCAGGCAGAGAGGGAGAGGGAGAACAGGAGAGAGGGCGAACAACATAACAGCAGAGACAATTAGCCTGGCGAAGGACCTAACCATATGCAGTTGTGCGTAGCGCAATTGTGACTATCTTCCTCGGTGGCGTGCCCTATGGGGCCGCAAAACGTGTGAGGGGTGTGCCGACATGGGTGCGGCGCACGCATGTGGACGGTGGCACTGGGGCCTTCGGTAGAGATCCCTATGGGGCCACGAAGCGTGTGAAGGGTGTGCCGGATTGGGTGTGGGGGGCGCATGGTGGACGGTGGCGCTGGGGCCTTCGGTGGAGCTCCATATGGGGACACGAAGCGTGTGAGGGCTGTGCCAAAATGGATGAGGAGGACGCAAGTGGAAAGTGGCATTGGGGCCTTGGGGTTGCGAAACGTGGGAGGGTTGTGCCAAAATGGGTGTGGGGGACGCGGTTGGACGGTGGCGATGGGGCCTTCGGTGGAGCTCCTTGTGGGGTCACGAAACATTTGAGGGCTGTGCCAATATGGGTACGGGGGACGCATGTGGACGGTGGCATTGGGGCCTTCCCTGGGGTTCCCTATGGGGCCACGAAGCGTGTGAGGGGTGGGCCGACATGGGTGTGGGGGACGCGGTTGGACGGTGGCGCTGGGGCCTTCGGTGGAGCTCCCTATGGGGCCACGAAGCGTGTGAGTGGCGTGCACGAGTGGGTATGGGGACCACATGCGGGAACCCCCGTTAAGACATTCGTTGGAGCTCCCTTTGGGGCCACGAAGCGTGCGAACGGTGAGCCGAAATCGGTGTGGGGGACAGCATGCGGGCACCCCTACTAGGGCTTTCGGTGGATCTCCCTATGGGGCCACGAAACGTGTGAGGGGTGTGCTGAAACTGGTGTGGGGACTGCATGCGGGCACTCCCATATGGGGCCACAAAACATGTGAGGGGTGTGCCGAAATGGGTGTTCGGACCGCATGCGGGCACCCGTACTAGGGCCTTCGGTGGAGCTCCTTATGGGGCCACGAAGCGTGTGAGAGGTGTGCCAAAGTGAGGGGGGTGACGGGAGGAGGGAGGAGGGGGGGGAGGAGGAGTAGAGGAGAAGACGAGGAGAACGAGGGGACCGTCTCTTCAAAACGAGGACCCAACACCACAGGATGGTTGGGAAAAAACGAATACTCAACAACAACAACAACAACAACAACAACAACAACAACAACAACAACAACAACAGCAGCAGCAACAATAACAACAACAATACTCACAACAACGACAACAACAACAGCAGCAGCGGCCACGCGCGACGAGGATGGCGAGGGATGAAGCCTCGACGGGGGAAGCCTCCATCCTTGTTGTCTTCTCTTCCTCCCCGTCTCCTCCTCCTCCTCCTCCTTCTCTTTTTCCTCCTCCTCCCCTCTCCTCCTCCGTCACCAGGTTGGCCCAAGATTTCAAATTCACGAGGTGGCAAAGTGGACATTGCTAGTCTGCGGCCAGACATCGACTGTTCACACTGTTGTCGAAGACTCGCTCTCTCGCTAGCGCGACAGCACCTATCAACACGACGCACCTGGCGCTGGCCGTCCTGGGTAAACTGGGGCATTTCCAATTCCTGGGAGGGTCAGCGTCCCATTCAGCGGCATGGCAGACCGATGCGGGCGCTCGTCGAAGGAAAAGGATGAAGGCACCCAGCCGGTGCGCAGCCACAGTCGTGGGCGCCGTCGTGCTGATGTTCCTCATCGTGCTGCTGGTGGGCGTCACCGGCCGCAGGACCAGCCGTTTGCTGCTGCTGCTGCAACCCTCCTGGGCAGAGAGGGCACCACGTACAGGACCTTCCCCACCCGGAAGCGAGGAATCGATGAGTTGGCCCGCAAGGACCCTTAGGCGGGAGGGTAAATAAGCCGAGGAGATTACGAGGACTTTGGATACGCCAGTATGGGATCATTTTCTGGAGCTGCCCGAGGAGAGGCAGGTCATGCCCGCGCAGGTGGGGCCATCCGGCACAAGATGCGACAGTGGAACAATGCCAAGTCTGTCATGCACGATTGGCACGCAGTATTCAAACCTTCAGGGGAGCTCCAGTCTTTCATCTGGCGGAGCTTGCGAGCTCATTGCAGACCAACTTGGCCCTCACGGCCGCCAAGCTCAACCAGTCGAGCCAGACGTCCGCAGGGTCCAAGTTCTGCCGCATGGGAGGGAGACGCTCAGAACTTGCGGCACGAGGTTGAGCGCATAGTTAACGTTGGCGATGGTGGCGAGTGCTGCAGAATCGGAGGGCACGGCTGTTGGTCGATTGACACAGTGGGATCGCCCGACCAAGCCGCGCCTCTTCAGCATCAGCGCTGAGACGGAGGGCAGCGCCGCATGGCTGGGCGTTGCTTACATCCGGGTCGACTAGGTCGAGATCGTTGTCCCTGACGCGCCCGGCATAAGTTTCGCTCTTCATTGCGCAGGCGCGGAGGTCGGAGCGACTCGTGCGCAGGCACTTGTCAGGGCCCGACTGGATGCGACTGGCAGACAGGAGAATTCGGAGTCACTGGCGCTAGTGGATAGGAGACCAGCGTCATCTTCGTACCTGAGCACAGCCCCAAGCGACCCCAAACAGATACGCCACGATGATCATACACAGATGTTACATCAAGTTCCACATATGTAGGCGCCAAACAGCGACTGGTGGTCCACGAGGCAACAGGGCTTGATCTTCTGCGGAGATCTCCCCCATCGTGGAATTGGCGCCAGGCGCCGCGCCCACCGACCATAATAAGTTCTACTGGAACCCCTTAAGCACTCGCCCAGCAACGCGTCGATAAGGACGCGGACAGCCAGCTGTTCAGGGAGATGGATGCGTCATCTTGGTCGTCATCCTGACACGAGCTCAGGTTGGCTCGCCTGGCCCCGCAGGTGAACTGCCAGGCCATCATTTGCCTGCGCAGGTGGTTCACGGGGCGCATGACTCCGCCCGCCAACCTACCGCGCCAGTGCCCTTACGAGATTTGAATCTCCACCTCCATTGGCATCTCTGCCAGTCTGGGCGTCTTGGACCTTTGGCACTCGGAGCGCCAGCTCGCCGCCCATAGTGCTAAGTCGCTCTCCAAGCTTGCGCCCAGGACGTGCTCACTCGCTATCCACCGAGCGCGCCGCCACGGTCGCTGTCGTCAAGATCCTTAACAAACGCATCCATGACATTGACAATGGCCAGGAGACACCATCAGGGCCGCCCGTCGATGGGGCGACTCTCTGGGCCCGCATTGACGAGACCAAGCGCTTGGTCATCGAGATCGAAGATTAGAGCGCGTCGGGCAACCCGAGGGGCGCGCCGTTGCGCCCCGCGGCGGGCGCAGCGGTTCCAGACCGGGAGGGCTGAGCAACGGCCAGGATCTCAGCTCCCCGCCTCTCTGGAGTCTCGGTCTCCTTTGAGAGACTGCGCGATCGCGGCTGCCGCCGTCGCTCGCCGAGAAGTTCTGCTCCGGCCAACGGGCTTCGGGGACGGTCCAAACGCGGGGGCCAGATGCTTCGCTCCTCGCTCGATTGCTCGCGCGGCCTGGCGACGGGATGCGCGCGCTGCCCCTGGGGTCCAATAAGATCCACTATATTCGGGCCCTGATGTCACGGCGCCAATTCTGATTTCAATGCCCCTCCAGCCCCCCATTGGGCCGCGCACGCGCCGCTGGACATGATTTGCGCCCGGCGCCCCCTCCCGGGCGCCCACCTCTTGGCCGCCCCCGACAACGCGTGGTCAGCAATGCGCGCTCGTTGGCAGAGCGCGCGGGATCTTCGAAGAAGCCCGTCTTTTTCGGGCGGGGGCGGGCGTCTTCAACGCCTGGCGGCGCGAGGAGATCCAGACCGGAGCAGCTAATCGCTCACGGTTGAACCCCGAGGGGGTTCAGCGCTGCGGCGAAAAGTTCCAGGCTGCGTCTGCTCGCGGGGCTTGCCTGCAACGCCCCTCGCAGCGCCGCCTCGCGCTGAAGAAAGGGGCCGGGGTCTGTCGGGCAGGACGCAGCAGCTGCGACCCGCGCTCCGACGCCCAATCGGCGCGCGGCCCAGCGCCCATTGCCGAGGGCCGAGGCCTTCCAGGCGCGCCGGCAGCAAGCTTCCGCGAAGAAGCCCAAGCCAGAATATGAGATTTCAGCGCACTTTGATCGTCATCTCGCTGTCTTCCCCATTCTAGATGACTTGCGCGCGTGTTCGCGGCGAGCCCGAGAGTCCGCCCCAAGCCCAGATAGGTTTGCACTTGCTGCGTGCATGGGTCGCCCCGCCTGCCCAGTCGCCCCCCGTCGCCGCCTCCCCCCCTCGCGGGAAGAGGCCCATTTATTTTGAAAGGCGAAGACCCAAGGTGCCCCGTTGATTGCGCCCGTAGGCATCGGGGCCCACGCCCCCCCCCCCCCCCCTCGTTGAAACATTCGGATTGCAAAGTGTTGGCGTCAGCGCTCAACTGGCGGACGCAGCGCCGCGTGGCGCAGCGGCCCCGTGAGTCCGAGCAGCGGCGCGTAAAACCGACACAATTCGGACGCAACATTCTGAGGATTGACGCTGCGGCCCGCCGTGCTTGGCCAGCGCATGAGGAACCTACTCCAGTCATCCTGGGTCTCGACAAAGCGACCTTCCCCAGCGAAGTGAGGGCGTTGGTTTAAAGAGTGTGCCCAGGAGGATTCAGACTCAGGAGGGTTGTTTATCTGATGAGGACGGCAATGATACTCACGGCCGATCCACGATTTGGGTTCCACCAATTTCCAGACCCTGGATTTCAAGTCTAGGGTTGCTTGATCCAAAGCCCCCATCGGGTCAGACGTGGCCTGGGCCCGCGTGCTGGAGCGGAGCAGCCGTCCGCTTGCGGTGGGGGGCATTCGTTGAGGAAGGTGCCTGGGCGGCTTCGCAGCCTGGAGGGATCCTTATCTGATGAGAGCGGCGGTGATATCCGTGGCCGATCAACGATTCGGTTTCTGTCAGCTTCCAGCCCCTGCTGAATTCCTGGTCTAGGGGTTCCTTGTCCAAAATCCCCACCGTAGGAGTCAGACGCGGCCTGGGCTCGCGTGCTGGAGCGGAGCTGCCCCCCGCTCAGCGCGTGCGTGCGTGCGTGCGTGCGTGTGTGTGTGTGTGTGTGTGTGTGTGTGTGTGTGTGTGTGTGTGTGTGTGTGTGTGTTCTAAGGCAACCCAAGATCTCTCTCAGAGGGCGACCGCGCCCCCCCTGCTGCTGGTCCGCAAATGCCACCGAGGTTTCAAATATCGCAGCGGGCGCGCCCCACGGTGGCCCCTTTTATTGGGAGCTCTCTGGGCCACGGGCAGCGGCCCCCTCCAGGGCTTCTTTCCGATTCCCCCGACCCGATTCGATTCGATCTCGATGGCTTCCGATCCGATTCGGCTTCGGATTCCGACTTGGGTTCCGATGTCTTAGTGAAGGTTTGCTAGCCCGCTGGTTCTTGCCGATTCGGTTTCGCCCGACTCGGCTGCCGATTTCCGCCGATCCGATTCACTTCGATCGCCAGTCCGACTTTCCGATTCGATTATGAGCTGGCCCTGGTTTGGCACGGTGGCGGCGTATATCTTATTGCTGCGCGTGTTCGATCATCCGTGACCCTCGCACCCAGTTGATTGAGGGCCCTCGTCGCTGCGGCAAGTACAACTGCCAAGTGACAATCCGCCGCGCGGCACTCGCTAGGCACCATCCCGTGGCCCGCCGTGGGACGCGCGCTCCTATTCTCTCCCCCTTCCCCCTCCCCCCCCGCCCTCCTCCGCATCCTCCTGCCCCTCTCCTCCTCGTCCTACACCCCTTCCTCCTTGTCCGCCTCACCCTCCTACTCCCTGCTCGTCCTCCTCGTCGTCCTCCTCCTCCTCCTTTTCCTCCCCTCCTCCTTCCAGTCGTTCTGGCTCAGGCGCGTGCCCCGGGCTTGCGGCAGTCGTCTTCAAACGGCAACCGCTGTCGCGGGTCGATTTGCTTTTCTCTTCAGGTCGCGGGGCCTCATCCCTCAAGTCCTTCTGGCCAAACTGGGGCCTGGCCAACCGCATGTCCCGCAGCGATGGCGCTGTCCTTGCGGGGCCGAGGCAGCCCGCCTGGGGCCGCCCAGCCTGCGGGCGCAACCAGAACTGGGCGAGCCGCATCCGCCGCGCGCGCGCGGAAAGGCGGCGCCCCAGAACGTCGCGCCCTGCGCCCAGGGGGCAGCGGCGGCGCAAGCAGCTAAGCGCGGCGGCGAAGGGCCTCCGCGCGGCCCTGCTCGCGGCCGTCGCGGAGGTGGCACGCGGGCGCGCGGGCCCCCCGCTGCCATCGCACCCGCACCTTCGCCCGAGCGACTCGAGGAGCAGGTCGCCCACGAAAGTGGCAACGGCGGGGAGCGCGGAGCTGCCACTCGACGGCCACAGACCGCGCCCGCTGGCGACGCTGGCGATGTCGCATGGGATGATGGCGCCAAACTTCGCGCGCGGGCTCAGGCGCTCGAGGGCGCAGCGGCGGCCGACGAGAAGGCGCCATGATCATCGCTGCAGGCCGCCTTCGAATCGGAGCCCGCGCCGGTGCGCAATGTCATCGACGAGCGCGAGCCGGTGCTCGCACGCCGCGCCGCGCTGGGCCACGAGGTCACGAGAGCCCAGCAGAAGTTGGCGAAGTTGGAAGGTGAAATTGTCGAGCAGCAGCGCGCAGCGGCGGTGGCTCAATAAACGCCGTCAGTCACGCGTGAGAAGATCGCCGCTGGCAAAGTCAATATTGATGTCTGCAAGCTCGAGTCCCAGAGCACGATGCAGCAGGTTGCTCCTCGGGACCCTCGGCTCGTTCTACCTTAACTCAGCCCTGAGGCCCTGGCGCAGGCGCCCGTTGAACTTCAGCATCTGGCGAAGTCCGAGGCCTTCTGAAAGTGCGCGGAGGTGCTGGCGCAGCGGGCCTGGTGCGTGCGCCATCCCAGGACCCAGAACGAAAAAAACGATCGCGCTGCTCGGCGCGGGCGAACGGCGCGTGGGAACCAACGGAGATATGATAAGCATGCCCAGCAGGAGTTTGGGGCTAAATTTCCAATCGCCCATGATACTGGCGTGGACAAGGTCCGCTATGGACCTGCCCAAAGCTTTCGCGATGTTCCGGCTGGCCTCGCCGAGGACCTTCGCGGACTTCAAGTGCAGCGAATGCAGCGAGACCGTGGGCCATCAAGGAACATCAATCAATATTTTGACAGCTCGATTCCTCATTGTCACCAGGCCATCGGAGTCCAGCAGACAATCTAGCACATGTTGCAACCCCACTCGATAGCTTCCCAGTGTCAGGACTAAGACGCGTACGGAATTCGTGCCAGGGTCCTCGGGACGGTTTGGCCTGGCTTGCCCCAGACGGCCTTGTCGGGCGAACGCCTTGGGATCGCCACTCTTAGTTGTTTAGTGACGGGCTGCAGCGAGGTGCGCAGCGACTGTTTGGGAGCGGTTCGCCTGGCCATTTCTCGGGCCTTCTCGCAAGTGGACCTCCATCAAGTGTTTGCTGGCCTCCGTAGGCGTGCCCTTGCCAAGTTTTCCGGTGCAGCTTGTGTTTCACTGTGTTACGATGCGTATCGGCCGATGGACGGGTGCAAGGGTCCCCCGACGGCCATATGCCGTGTTCGTGAAGAAGGGTGCTCCCATGGCCACCTCTTGTGCACCACATTCCGTCAGACGGCTCAGTGTGAGCTATTTGTGTTCTGTTTCCGTTGTTGCGCCTACTCGAGCGAACGGTGCTTCAAGCTGGCGGTGCGATTCAAAGGGGGGGTGCCAGGACCGTGTGGCAGAGGAACTCTCCCGCATTCGGCGCGGCCTCCATCCTCACTACAGTTCAGGGGAGACGGTGGCCGTGCCCCCCCCGCCCGCGCACAGGGGAGCCGTCGCCTCCCGGCGCACGCCTTCGTGCTCGCCTCCGCCTCGCCGGTCTTCCAGAGGCACCTGCGCCAGGAGGAGCAGGAGCCTCCTCGCGCGGCGGCCCCTGAGACCGGCACCTGCGCAGGGTTCATTTCGATGCCTCCGCTTCGGTTCGATTCGATCTCGATGGCCCCCGATTCCGGTTCGATCCGACTTGGGCTTCCGATTTGGTTTCCGATTTCTTACTTGGAGGCTTGCTAGTCTGCGGGTTTCCGCCGATTCGGCTTTTCCTCACTCTGCGGTCGATTTCCGTTGATCCGATTCATTTCGATCGCCGAACTGACTTATCGTTCCGATGCTGGGTTCTCCTGCCCGTGAGACTGGCACGTACAGTAAGTGAATGTGTGGTGGGAGCTCTCTGTAACGTGCACAGTACATTTCCTTCATGCACGCGCAGGCTACTCCAGGCCATTCAGGGCCACCACTGGCGGCTAAAGCTTGCTCCAGGCCGCTAAAGGCAACCGCAGGCCACTGAAGGCTGCTAGTAGTACACTACAGTCCGCCAAAGGCCACTAGAGACTACTCAACCGAGGCGGTGTATGTCAGAATGGGTGACCAAAAAGACTCGCCTACGTAACCTGCACTGCATCTTCGGGAGACCTACACTGTTCAACAGGGTCTGGCCTTCTTCTGTATCCGCCGCAGGCTCGACGTGGATCCCACGCAGATCCAACGCGGATTCGACGCGGATTCGACGTGGATTTTCGGATTCGACGAGGATTCGGCGCGGATCCGGCGCGGAGTCGATTCGAATAGCGACGCAATGGGACAGACAGGGTCCCCGGGTCCTCCAGAACTTTGCGGGCCCCGGAAACGGCAGGGCCGGTTTTTCACCGTTTCCACAAAAATGTCCCTTGAAAATGGAAACGGCCAAAAAACGGCGACCGGAAACGGCAACAAAAACGGCTCCAGGATTGGAGCCGGAGCGGGAACCCGTAAAAGAACGGCGACGGAACCGGTAAAAAAAATCGGCGTCGGAACCGGCAACAAAAACTACAAAACGGAACCGGTATTAAAAACGGCCCTGCCGTCTCCAGGGCCCACTGAGCTCCAGAGGCACCTGCGCCAGCAGGAGGACCCTTCCTTCGAGGAGCAGAGGGCTGCATCAGCATGGTTTCTCGGAGCTCCGCGCGGACCCCTCGACTCGGCGCTGGCCCCTGATTGCGGCGCCTGTGGCGCCGCCCCTGACGCGCTTCGCGAGCCGATCCAAGCAATCCGCGCAGACCCCCGACAGTTTGTTGTTCTATCCCCGCGCCGCACTCGTCCTACCTCCACCTGAGAACACAGGTGCAAGCAACAGAGCGTACAAGTTCATGTCACACCACATGCGCGAAATCCCGAGTCCTAACAGATCATAATCTCCCCCATGGTATGCCACCTGTTGTGCGTCTCTCTTCCTGCATCTGCACATACGTCTGTATATGCACATACATGCATATATACATACGTGCGTACAAACATGCATGCATGCATAGCTACACGCATATATATATACATACGTATGTATACATGTTCACGCATCCATACACAGATACATGCACACATGCAGGCATCCATACATACATGCACGTTCACCGATACATATATGTATATATATATACATATATATATATATATACACCTGCATACACGCAGATATGATTACATCGATTTTTACCTACCTACATACATACATGTCTACATGTATACATTCGCACAGACATGGATACATACATGCATGCATGCATACATACGCACATGCACAAATGCATACACACATGCATCCATACATACATACACACATACATACATACATACATACATACATACATACATACATATATATATATATATACATGCATGCATGCATGCATACATACACACATACTTACATACATACGCACATACGTTCACACACATATACATACATGCGTACAGTCATGCATGCATGTATTGCGCATATATGTTTATATATACGCACATACATACGTACATACATACGTACATGTGCACACACGCACACCGATGTACATACATCAATATATATATATAGACGTATGTCCATACATGCAAACATTCATACACACATCCATGTATGTATGTGTATGTGTATGTATAGGTATCTCTATTGCGCTTTCTTTCTCTCTCACACTGTCTCCCTTTGTTGTCTCTCTCTCTCTCTCGCTCTGTCTCTCTCTCCCTCCCACTCTGTTCCATGGAAGACATGGTATAACGCGACAGGAATGATGTCGAGGAAGATGCTAACCCATGTTTCTGGAGCAGCTCTTTCAGGTGCTTGGGGCATGTCCGTTAGTTGGCAAAGCTTTGAGCACCTGTTGCTTCAAGGAGCTCTGATGGAGATCATTTGGGCAGTTTTGAGGCTGTCTAGGGCTCAAGTGTGGCAATGTTGGGGCTCCCTGGGGGCCCTCTTGGGCTGTCTCTTGGGCCGTCTGGGGCCACCTTATCCATCCCCAAGATCACTTGCGGCCGTCTTGGGCCGTTGAGGAGCACTCTGAGGCCGTCTTGGGTCCCACGGAGGCCCGTTTGAGCCAGATTGCAGCTCTTTGGGAGCCGTCCTGGGCTGTCGATGGGGGTCTGTTGGGCTGTCTTGAGGCGCCGTGGAAGATCATTGTGGAGGATCATTTGGCCATGTTTGGGTTTTTATTGGTTGTACAAGGGCCGTCTTGAAGGCCTCGAGGGCCGTCTGGAGGTGCATGGAGTCCGAAAAGGCAAGGACGGCCCAATCTTGGAACCCAGGCCACAGGAAAATAACTGATTTTTGGGCCTCTTCGGGCCTTCCTGGGATTCTTCTTGTGGCCCACTGTCCTCTTGGGTGCCTCTTTGGCCGTCTTTTGGCTATATTGGGCAGCCTCGGGGCCAACTCCGGCCATTTGCAGGCACATCGGATCATCTCGGCCATCTTTGGTGGCCTGCCTCGGTCATCTTGGACGCTCGGGGACTTGTAAGGGATCGTGGCCTCGCGAGGGTGCATCGATGGGCCTTTTACAAGACATCGCGGTCTTGGTGGGGGCGCCGATCAAACCAACACTCTGCTACTGGAGAGAGGGGGGGCTTTTGAATACTCCATGAGACTTGCCAGACAGCACTTGACAGTCTACCACGCCTCAACGTGCCAGGAGGCACTGTGGCGAATAGACTGACACACACACACATATATTCTGCACCGTACACATATTGCACCACGAAGATTGCACATTCATCATGCAAGAACCCATTGGTTGAGGTCCATGCTGGCAAACATTCGTACTGTCTGGGCCTCGAGGATGCTTCTTGCGGCGTCGACTGAGTACGCTTTGCAATTCTGGTCAACACGCACTCCCGAAGATGTCTAGGGCCACCGTATCAGAAATCATCGCGCCAAGCGACCCTAGACAACGTTTGCCATGAGTTGTGGCACAGGTTGCGCCAGGGACCCCGCAGTCTACAAAGTCGTCTGTTCGCTCAGCGGGTGTGGCTCTGAGGAATCTCGAAAGGACTCTTGCAACATTCGCTGGTTAGATAACAGAGCGGGGAGGAGGGGGAAGGAGGTTCGAGGCTAGAGGTTCGAGGCCTCTTTTCTTCGGCTCCGTACTTCTTTCAGGCCTCCTGCGGCGTCCTCGTTGCCACGGCTGGATCCCCTTTCGGCATCATCATGGAGACGCGTTCCAGAGGAGCTCGGGGCCTGGTTTCTGAGGGTAGATGAGGCGTGGGAGAAGGGGAAGGGCTGGGAGGAGGGAGGAGGAAGGCGGTGGGAGTTGGCGATGGGGGCGACATCGAGGAGGAGGTGGAGGGCGAGGAGGGGAAGAAGGGAGAATGACAAGAGCAGACCCAGGATGCATCAGCGGCGTGGCCGCACACCTTGCCGCCCCGAGTTCCTCCACTCCCTGCGCTCCCTGCAGGAAGCGCCCCATGGCGTTTACGCCGGAGCTTGTTTTGAGAAAGGAACGCCCTCCATCCATGCAGCTGCTCTGGGGACGCGCATCAAGAAACCGTCTGCTGTTCGTCAGGGCACCCTGGGTTTCTTCGCTCCTCGCGCCTTCCCGCGGCCGTCAGAGAAGCTGCTCCGTTCAGGATGCTCCAGGATTTTCCTCAGGTGCACCTCGCGCGCGGGTTTTCCGGACCGGGTTACTTGCGAAGGGTTTCTTGCGGCCGCGCCTGTATTGCACTGAAGATATCAAGATGTGCCAGCGGCGTAACGTTCAATTGTGTGTCAAGTGAGAGCCCACATTTGAGAAGGAGCCACCCTCCATCTGTTTGGAGCTGGATATGTGTCAGTTGTTGGTGGTCCATCCAGGACAGATGTCATGCTACACGCATTCCCCATGCAGTGTTACGTTTCGAGACTTTTGTCGGTAGATCCCGGGCTCTGACACGTGCTTCCAGAGGCCCCAATTGTTGCACACCCCGCCTAGCGCTGTGATTGTGTCGCGGTTTGCGCCAGCAGGTTCCAGCCTGTCCCCGCCTGCAGGCCAGAGCACCTCGCCGTGGACGGCGGAGGCAAGAGGGTTCGGCGAGCGGGTGGGCGGAGGCCTGGACTCCTTCCCCCGTGTCGCGGTCACGGCGCGTGCCAGCTCGAGCCAGCATGTCCGAGGAGGAGGAGGAGGAGCGAGGAACTAGGAGCGAGGAGCGAGGAGCGAAGAGCGAGGAGCGAAGAGGAGGAGCGAGGGAGATCCCCAGAGGAAAGGATTGGCTCTCGGGCCGACGCCCCGTCGGCCCGCCACGGCAAGAAGGCGTGTGCTCAGCGGTGGTCTGTCCAGTGGACGGTCTCTCCAGGTTGGGCCCATGGCCTATGGCCTGCTGCTTACTCGCTGAGTGCCTCCTCCCCCTCCTCTAGTCATCTCGGCTCCGCCAGCCCAAGGTGGTGCGCTATGCTCCTGCACTTGCCACGGCAGCGCGGGTGAGCTCATGAATTCTGCCAGCACCACAGACCCCCGACGTTCAGTCGATTCGTTGTTTGAAGCCGTCGGCCCCCGAAGTTGCCGGCAGTTTCGGAGCAAGTTCCTTACCTGGGCTGGTTTTGACGGTCCCGCGGCCCGTAAACAGCTCCCAGAAGCCGGTCACAGCGAAATTGAATAGCTTCTCAATGTATTACGATGGATGACCTGCGTTCGTGTCCATATACGTCAGCGTCAGGCACAAGTTCGAGGTGGATGCAGCCGTGGCCATGAGAGGCCTCCTGGAGGCCCAAGGATGGCAGCAGGCATACATAAAATCACGAAGCACCCCGTCAGTATTGCGGACAAGAGTGAGGGGGCGGGCGCAGGATGGGTCGCGGTTGGGTCGCGGGGGGTTCGCGGGGGGTGGCGGGGGGGGGTCGCGGGGAAGACCACAACAACAACCATACTTTAGATATTGTTATCTCTTGTCTGCTCGCGTGTTAGTAACATGTAGATGCCACACCCTCGATACCCGTCCTCTTCGTCTTTGATGTTGCACCCCTTGGAGGAAGATTCCCCTTACCTGCAACGTGTAATTGGCACAGCCCAAAAACCAGGGGGGAGGGAGGAAGGGACAAGGAAAAGGAGAAGGATGGAGCACTAGAAAGCTTAACTGGGGGGTAGGAAGAGAACAAAACGACGCACACCCAGACGGGACGAGCAGCCAGGCAGACCCGAGCGGGCGGGTCGCTGACGCGTCAGCCGTGCGTGAATCGCGATGAGGTCTCGAGCGGTAGCGCGAATCATCGTGAGGAAGTCCAGAGTGGGACCGTGATTCCAGAGTGCTGGGGGCGTGGCTTTTCAATTCATCGCGAGAAGGTGCCACGTGAGAGCGCGACTCCTGCATAAATTGAGGAATGATTCCGCGAGAGCGCGATCCGGAATACATTGCAAGGAAGTATAAGGCGGGAGCAGTTGAATTCTCAGTTTTATCCGTACGATACCAATTGAGGAGCCATTCTTGGGGCTCGTATTTTTAACCAGAGAATGTCTTCAGCCTCGAATTTGGTGTTGGCCCCCGGTTTGCAACAACGGCGGCTCCCGCCTGGCATTTCCTTAGAATTGATAATCAATCGCACTCTCGCGCTGGACCTCCTGGCGAATCATCCAGGAATCGCGCTCTCGCGTGATATGTCCTCGCAGTGTATTGAAGCGCCGCGCTCCCATCGCTCAGGAATCGCGCTCTCGCTTTGGACGTCCTCACCATTTATTTGAGCATCGCACTATCGCTCGAGACCTCCTCGCGGGTCATGCGCGGCTGACGCTTCAGCGGCCCGCCCGCTCGACCAGGCCGTCTAGGCCCGCTAGGCCGACCCACCCGTTAGGGCTTGTCCGGCTGATCCGCCCACCTGGATATGCCGTTTGTTATCGGGGGCGGAAAAGAGGGGGGTGATGACTAGGGGGGGTTGGATATCATGGCGTGGGCCATGATATTTCCCCAGATTTCATGGCGCCTCTTCTTGTTTCATTGCGTCCCTGGCCCCCCCGCTGGGCCGCGCACATGCCGCTGGTCATGATTTGCACCCCCCCCCTCTTGGACACCCCCTTCTTGGCCGCTCCCGATGTGATCCTGATCATAACAGGCCCCTGGGAATGTCTCTCCTGTTCAATCCTTCTCCCTCTCCTTGCTCCTTCCCTCGTCCCTCTCTCCCCTGTTTGATGTGGCAGGTCAGGAAGACAGGCCCAAGGGTAGTACGATCGAAGACGAAGGCGGCGTACCGAAGGTATGGGACAGACATGCGGATTGACAAGCGAGCAGATAAGAACGAACAGTATTATAATGATTGTTGTTGTTGCTGTTGCTGTTGCTGTTGCTGTTGCTGTTGTGATTGTTGCAGGTGTTGTTGCAGGTGTTGTTGCTGTTGTTGTAAGATGGGGGCCACTAACACAATCTGAGCCCCCCTCCCGAGTAAAGACACAACGTGCGAGCCCCGTGAGGGGCACTTCAATTTTTTGAATGACACGCGAGTTGATGAGAACGAGCAGTCTTAGAATTGTTGTTGTTGTTGTTGCAAGCCAGGGGCCAAAGACAAAATCTGAGCCTCAAGACTTTCTGTCTTGAACAACAAGGTTCAAGCCCCGGGAGGGGCACTTCAATTGTACAAATCACAATGGGCATTTGAACGGGGGGATAACAAACATTAATTTAGCTGGAGTTGGGAATCTAACAGACATCAAATAACAATCAAGCAGAAGCTGGGCCACGGAATCCCACTTCACCTTCGCACCCAGGGACTGTGCACGACCGTTCGGCCCCCTCACCCTTCTGTCCTCGGTTCGCCTCCTCCAGGTCGCCCGAGGTCTAGGAACCTCATGCTGGCCGCGCGGGCGGTCTTCAGAGTGCGCGCGCCGCAGGCAGGCCGCCGCGCTAAGGTTCCGGAGCGTCTCGTGCGCTGGCCGGCGCCCGCGGGGCGCCGGTTCTGCGCGGCCGGGGCTGGCGCCAGAGCCCGTAGGAGCTGAGGACAGCACAGCCCACCCGCACCCCGCCCCAGTGATCCAGGGAGTCCTGGCTCGGGGTAGGGGTGCTTTTTGTTGGGGCTCTCAGGGGCGAAAAAACAGCTCCCCCCCCGCCCGCGAGGACCTCGTGGGCCACCAGGTCGGGAGTGAGTTGGGGTCCTTGCTGGGGGTAGTGGTGGGTTAGTTGTGCTGTCCTCAGGAACGACTATGAGCTCTACCTTGTCACCGACGATACATACTTGGACGGTCTCTTCTATGAGAAGATCGCCGCCGCCGTGGAGGGCGGCGTGACCTGCGTGCAGCTGCGGTTGAAGCACGCCTCGACGGCTACGCTCGTGGAGTGGGGCCACAGAGTTCGGGAGTTGACGCGCCAGGCCGGGGTGCCGCTTATCATCGACGACCGTCTCGACGTGGCCCTGGCCTGCGACGCCGATGGCTTGCACGTGGGTGGCGAGGACCTCCCGTGGCGCACGGCCAGGCGCCTGCTCGGCCCCAGCAGGATCCTGGGATGCTCGACGTACGGGCGGCCAGACCTGGTGCTCAGTACCGTTCAACCGATCCCCGTCCTCACCGGGCCACGGCGTCTCGGCCCTGCCGCGCCACCACCCCAGTTGGGGACAGGCCGCTCGAAAACCTCAGCGACGCCTATATCCCCATTGCAGGGGGCAAATCGGCCAGCGGGGCCCAGGCCACGCCAGTGGGGATAGCTAGGGTTCGGTTAAGCGATGCTCAGGTGCGCGAGGCCCTGCACCCGGAGGTGCGCGCGGATTACCTCGGCAGCGGCGCCATCTTCGCCACGAGCACCAAGCACAGCAGCGTGCCGAAGGGCATCGAGCACCTGCCAGGCCTGAGGCGGCTCGTCGCCGAGGAGGCCGCTGGCCGCACGGTGCCCATCGTGGCCATCGGCGGAGTCGGGCTCGCCGCCTCCGGCGAGTGCGTGGCGGCGGGCGCCGACGGCGTGGCGGCCGTGTCGGCCTTGCTGGGCCATGCGAGCGCCGAGGGCACCCGGCAGGCCGCGGCGGCGATGCTGGCGGCCGTGCGTGGCGCCGTGCGGCCAGTCGCCTGACCGCTGGTCAGAGGAGCAAGAAGCTCATCGGGCTCCTGCTCCAAGAATCTTGCGGTTTGTCCACATCCGAGCGATGGCAGGATGATGCGTTCCAAGACGACCCAGGTTCCAGGAATTCACATGTGCCCCAACGTGAAGCAGTGGCGAAGCGTCCTGGCTCGCCTAGAGGCCCACCAAGGAATGTTCTAAGAACCTTTGGTGGTCTGCACGACATGTTCTTTAGAGCCTGTCTGGCTGAGATTGCTTCAATTTAGCTCATCGGGCTCCAGCTCCCAGAACATTGATGTGTGTCAACGCCCGAGCGATGGCAAGATGATGCGTTCCAGGACTAGCCAGGTTCCTGGAATCCCCATGTGCCCCAAAGCTCCATATTCGGGGGTGGACAGAACCCCCACCCTGACACATCGATGAGTGAATTGTCCGTTTTCGGTTCTCGAGAGGGCGCCGCGGCCGTCATTTTCCAGGCTTGCGCCTTCGGGCCCGAGGTCGTAGTCACCAAACCACGTTTTGCTAAATGGGGTGAGGTGGGGGGCTCCAGATACGCCCTGGACATCCTGGAACACATCCAAGGCCAACCTTCTCATACTTTCAAGCTCGTGTTAAGTCGGGCCTGCCCCTCTACATGAGGGAAACCCACAACTGGCACAACAATAGTGTGGGAACACTGCTCCTCTATTTGTTTCACCATGTTTGGGTATTCTTAGGCGAGGTTCTTTCGTTCAAAATCCGCCTGTAGGAGGACATGACATGCCCGACCCAATTCTAGCTCGGTCGGGCATGCCCTCCAACAGGCGGATTTTGGAAGAAGGATAAAACAATTGCCATCAAATGTCAAGGCATGGCCAAGCACAATCAATAGATCGTCCCCAGACTACTTTCTAACTTTCTCGAATACGCCTCCTGTAGAGGGACGTGCCCAACTTACCCAGACATGCGACGTCCTGATTTGTTCAGGACGGCGTCCCCGGAAGTCCAGACCCTTTCCCCGGGGCCGGTTTTTAATCCTGAGCCGTTCTTTGACAGCCCCGAGGCCCGGTAGGGGTCCCCAGGGGCCGAACATAGCGAATCAGGGGCAACGACAGGGGGGGGATAGGTATAGATAGGGGGGGGTGCATCGACCCCCAATCGCCCATTGATCGCCGATAGGGGCCCGATAGCCCCGCCCCGCCCAGGAAGGTGCGGACTCACGATCGGGGGCCTTTCGCCGATCTATCGGCGATGTATCGCCGAGTCCAGGTCGATACATCCCCCCCTATGCCAATCCCCCCCTATCGTTGCCCCTCAGCGAAACACCTGCCGTCCTGATTTGTTTACGGCGCGATCGTGCCTGGGTAGTGCTCGCTGGGCGGCGTCGGCGGGCGCCGCGGTGCGCGCCCGCGCGCGCGCGTGCCGCCAGCTCTCTCGGGCCCCGCGCGGCGCTCCCGCGGGTCGGGCGCCCCCGCGCCACCCCCGAGCGAAGGGCAGGCCTGAGCCGGGACTCTGCTCCGGCGCGGCCGTCGGGGCTCGAGAGGCCCAGACATGACCGCGCCGTGGAAGAAAAATCAGTTCCGCAGGTTTTTCGCTATTTTCGGCCCCTCTGGGGGCCCTTACCGGGCCTCGGGGCCGTGAAAAAATGATTGAGGGTGTGAAACCGGCCCCGGGGAAAGGGTCTGGACTTCGGGGACGCCGTCCTGAAAAGACCAGGACGTCGCATGTCTGGGGACGGGGGTCAATGCAAACGGGGGTCAGCCAAAGCGCCGGATCTTGCAGGATCTTGCAGTGCCATGGTCGGATTGCCCGGGCTTGGGCGCAGGATCCTGCAGGATTTTGCCGGATCTTGCAAGGCCCGACTGACCCGAGTCTGCATCGACCCGGGTCAGCCGATTCCAGGGGCCGTCGCGGCGAGCACGGTCGTGCGCCACGGACGCGCGTGGAACTCGTGCTCAGAGTCTAGGGGGACGACCATTAATGATATTAATATTGAACAACTCGGAGATCCGCACGGACTTCTCGGATCGGCGCTGGAGCACCCTTGGCGGCGCCTCCGGCGCCGCCCCCTGGCGCGCTCCGCGCGCCAGGGAGGGGGGTTCAGTACCGATCCGAGAGATCCGCGCGGACCTCCGAGTTTTTCTGTTTATGTCATTGCTCGTTCCCCTAAGCACGGTCGTGCGCCACGCACGCGCGCGGAAGCGGTTGTCGCATCGCGCGCGCGCATGTCTGCCTTCCTGCCACTGGGCAGCGGGGCCCCTGGATGCTTCGGAAGGCAGCTGCACCCCACCACCGTCCATTCTGGGCCGTGGAGTGGGGGTATAGACCCTCCAGGTCGATGCAAGGAGTTTACACATGCACACCACGCAAGGGCCCTGGACAGTTCTGGGCAGGGACTGGTGGTGGTGTAAAGTTGCCGCTCCCGAAGTGGTACGGTGCCTACCTGAAGTCTTCGAACCTCTCCAAAAATCCGACCCTAGTTCGAAGCCTCTGGTCCCTTCTGGATGCATTGAATCCAGCGCGGCAACACATCGGCCCCCCTTCTCTTCCGAAGCAACTCATAGCAGTTCTCGGCCATGCAATGCAAAGCATGGCTTGGCGCTGCGTTGCATTGCTTGCGTGGCGTGACAGTGGACGGAGGGCGAGGAGCATTACCGGAGAACCGACGAAGGCAGAGGGCCGCCGCACGAATCGACCTAGCGAACACCAATCCTTCTCAAAACACATGCCGGGAGTGAGCAAGTAGACACAGACACGCATACAGGTAGATGTCCATGAAAGACGTGTAGCATGTAGGAGAGTGGCCGGGCTGGCGAAAACCCGCCATCTATGGAAACAGCTGGGGGATCTTCGAACGTGTGTTTATTTATGTGTGTGTGTGTGCGTGTCTCCTTGGGCCCCTGCACAATGAGAGCGCCGGGACAAAGCCTAGTTTGGGACACATCCTCTTGCAGGGCCGCGCCACCCGCGCGGCCCCCGCCTGCGCGGCGCCACGGTCGAGATTTGGGAGGCCCTCCAAGTGAATATCACGGTATCGGGTGTCTGGGTTCAGTCAAGATGTTGCTGAGATGCAGACGGACCGATGTACACATTCGAGGTCGGTTGGGGGAGGGTGCCCTCGAGTTCTTCGTGTGTGTTGGTTGCTCTTGTGCATCCTGGCGAGGGTACCCTCGGATGTTCTGTTTGGTTTCGGCCGGCGGAGGGTCCCATGTTCGATGACGATGTCGTCATCGTCATCGTCATCGTTACCATCACCATCATCGAGGGATGTTCTCCTGCCCCAGGTCCGACTGTGAGGCCCATCTTGGGCACAGGAGGGGCTCCTGGTCTTCGGTCCGCTCATTCGATGCAGGCCGGGGGCAGCTTGCTCGTGGTCGAGGCTTGAGGGGCCTGGGAAGCCCCTCCTCCAGCACCTCCTCCTCCTCCTCCTCCTCCTCCTCCTCCTCCTCCTCCTCCTCCTCCCTCCTCTCCTCCTCCTCCCCCTCCTCCACTTTCTCCTCCTCTCCTCGTCCTCCTCCTCCTCCTCGTCCTCCTCCTCCTCCTCCTCCTCCTACTCCTACTCGTCTGACTCAGCATTTCTTATGGTAGCACGATTGCTGCAGATGGCGTCGGGTTGCACGATGCCCTCAGTCACGAAGCTGTTTGCCTCGCTTGTTCCTTGTTCGTCCTTTTGCCCAAGTGTTGAACACTTGAGAACTATCGGAAACCATCAGGTTGAGGTATCTAGTGGGTTGCCCTCCACCACGCGACCGCACCTGGCTCGTGGACCAGCAACCGCCTGAGGCCTCTTGTGTGTGGGGGGCACCTTGTTGGGGGGCATCTTTGGGGGCATCTCGGTGCAATACTCAATACTGAAAGCTCTAAGGGGCCCGAGAACGCTCCACTCAGTGCCTCGCGTCACCCTGATGCAGGGTTCGTTTCGATTCCTCCGATTCGATTCGTTTCGACTTCGATGGTTTCCGATTCCGATTCGATTCGACTTCGGATTCCCATTTGCGCTCCGATTTCTCAACGGTGGCCTGCCGATTTCTGCCGATTCGATTGGGGGGAGTGTGGACAAACGGAGGAATGCATTTTTTGGCCAGCGGCCGCGGGAACATCGCGCGGCGGTCGGGCGTCTGCTGGAGCATCGGCGCGAGCGCGATTTGAGCGCAAGTGGCGAAGCGGAGAAGAACCCCGAGATCCGACGTAGCGAACAAACATGCAAGGCCGTACAACATCACGACTGGAGCCCAGCTGTCTGCGTCATTCTTCGGGCTGGCTCGATCTGTGAGGGCCTTTCTGGGCCCCCCAGATGCGGTCAGAGTAGATGGGGTGGGAGCATCGCGCCCCCTTGCCAATGAATGCATCGGCGATGCGGCGAGAGGTGGAGCCCGACATTCTCCATGTCGGCGTCGCCGACGCATCGCCGATGCATCGGCGACTGGGGCACCGGCGAGGCATGCCCCGAGGCCCTGGCGGACCTGCGCCCAGTCGTGCGGCCCTGTGCCAGGAGGGAGCATCGGCACAGACAAAAACGCACGCTGATTTCCAGGACAAGAGGTTGAAACTATTGAAAACGGAGGCGAAGAGGAAAACCTTAGAAGTATGGAGAATTATTGGGAGCAACCTGTGTCGATTCACTTGTGTCTCCTGGTTTCCCCTGTTGGTAGGGCGGGCGCGGAGTGGCAGAGCACGGGGCCCGTTTGGGATCCCGGGCAGGGAGAGGGAGAGGTGCACGCAGGGAGAGTTGCGGCGGCGCCCTTCCAGAGAGTATCGCTCAACCGATCCCCATGCCCATCCCACCCCCCGAGTCGCGGGCGGGCCCCTCGAACCCCAAAGGAGGTCAGCTCACATCCTCATCTTAGGGGAACAGATCGGCCGGTGGGGCCCAGGCCGTGCCACTGTGAAGTCGGGCATGTCCATGTACAGGAGGAACACTCAAGCATAGTAAGAAAATATAGTCGGAGGCTGATTCTGTGATTCTTTCGGACAGTGTTTAAATGTTTGTTGTTCGTCCGAAAACCCCTTTGTAGGAGGACGTGCCCGACCTAATCTTAGGGGAGTTAATCGGCCAGTGGGGCCCAGGCCACGCCAGTGCCAAGGCGGACCGGTCAAACGGTGCTCCCCAGGGGCCGCGCGCCGCGCCGTGTCCCGTTTCTCGTGTGCGGCCTCGCCGTCGTCCGTCGGTCGGGTCGCCTCACCGTCCGCTCGTCTCTGCCGCTGGGTTGAAGTCGGGCACGACGTCCCTCTACAGGAGGAATTTTCAAACATAGTCAAACAAATAGTCTGGGGACGATGTTTCAAGTATTTTTTGACTACTTGGGTATTTCCTTGTCTTTTTCATTTTTCGTCCCAAATCCCCCTTTAGGAGGACATGCCCGACCTAGATCTATGTGTGCGTCGCCTCCCCCCTCCCCCCCCTGGGGCGACGTGGCCACCGAGGAATCTTATAGGGTATTCTCCGTGGCGGGCGCTCGGGCGACTATATATCACAAGATGGTTGCACTATAGTTTAGTCATCAGATGTTCGGATCGGACGCACTGTCGGCCTGCCAGATGGCGCCCGAGCAGATGGGGTCGGAGGCTCGCGCCGCATCGCCGATGCATCGCTGATGCGGCTCGATGCTGACACTGACTTTCTCCACGCCGACGACGCCGATGCATCGCCGACGTCGCCAGTGCATCGCCGATGCATTGGCATGCACCGCCGATGCATCGGCGATGCGGTGCGATCCTCCGTCCCCATCCACGAGGGTCTGTAGATTGCCCTGGCACAATAAGGGGTAACAAACTTTTTCTCTGCGACCTTCGTGAAGGACTGGGGTCCCACTGATAGCGGAAAATCAGTATTCATTCGCGGCACCCGCCGCGCAACAGCAACGACGACGACGACTACGATTACCAAAGGGGGTAGGAGGAAGGAGTAGGAGGAGGAGGAGAAGGAGGAGGAGGAGGAGGGACCAGCTTTGTATTCACCGCCGAGAGAAACCCGGGGGGGTCTCAAAACAAAAGACCCTTACGGGTTATTCCGACTCCATCTACAGTCAACCCGAATAGTAATGATGATTGATTTCTCAAGGGTACCTTTGCATCCTTGCTTCCTCGGTCATCTTCGGTTCATCCTGAGCCACTTCCGATCTCCAGCCCCGCTTGAAAGCCTTGGCATGGCCATCCAAGGCCCTTGCATCCTCACCGCGCATCCTTACTATACAGTGGAAAACCCATGCCCAAAAGCCACCCTGCTTGCCTCCAGGGGACCCTAGGTGTAATGTGTTGTCATGGTTTTGCCGAAGAAAGCGTTACGACCCCACATTACAACTCCATGGACGTCCTGGGGTCTCAGGGTCAGGTTTCCTGTGGAGGGTTTCTTGTGGTCGAGATCTAACCGTAGTTTGTCCCTCCCCACACTCGTCCCTCTCGTCCCTCGTCCGTCCGCTTTCCTCCTTTTCCCCCTCGGATCTCCGCCTCTTGCGTCCTCGTTTCCGTCCCCCGAACTCTCCCTCCACCTGCTCCTGCTCCTGCTCCTTCTCCTCCTCCTCCTCCTCCTCCTCCTCCTCCTCCTCCTCCTCCGGCTCCCTCCCTCTCCTCCTCCTCCTCCTCCTCCTCCTCCTCCTCCTCCTCCTCCTCCTCCTCCTCCTCCTCCTCCTCCTCCTCCTCCTCCTCCTCCTGCTCCCCCTCCTCCTGCAGGAGACCTCTGCGCACGCCCCCCCGAGGCGGGCCTCCGGCCCTCGATCAATCCGCGCCTCCTTCGCCCCCGCGCCCCCCCGTCCCCACCCGCGAGCCTCGGGCGGCCGGGCGGGGCGCCCTGGCGCAGGACGCGGGGGCTCCGCCCTGGGCGCTCGGGGCCGCGGGCTCCCTCGAAGGCGGCCCCCCGCCCCGCTCGCCCCGGGGGAGGCCCGAGCCGCCCCCCGCCTGGCCTGGGGAGGGGGTCGGCGGTCGAGGATCGAGGCGATGGGGGACGGTCGCCAGCTCTTGGCGGAGAGGGAGCAGGCGGAGGAGGAGGAGGGGGAGGGGGGGGGTGGCGGAGGAGGAGGAGGAGGGAGGGAGGAAGGGAGGAAGGGAGGAAGAGAAGAAGGGAGGAAGGGAGGAAGGGAGGAAGGGAGGAAGGGAGGAAGGGAGGAAGGGAGGAAGGGAGGAAGGGAGGAAGGGAGGTAGGGAGGAGGAGGAGAGGGAAGAGGAGGAGGAGAGGGAAGGGAGGAGGAGGAGGAGAGGGAAGGGAGGAGGAGAAGGATCAATCGAGGAGAGGAAAAGGAGAGGAGGAGGAGGAGGAGGAGGAGGAGGAGGTCCAAGCACGTCGCACGCAACGTCTCAAGCGTACCGGAACCATATGAGGTCCAAGCATGGCGCACTCAACCACATGCGGCTGTTCGCACGTGCCAGCGCGACGTGCCTTTCACGTCAAACGACATGTTCTACAAGTCTGCGGTTGATCGCACACTTGTCGATAGCCAGCGAAGGACTGACCCGGTGCAGGGACCGGTGTCTTGCCAGTTGCCCCCCCCATGACGCAGGAAGAAATTGACGCGTTGGATGCAGTGGATGTTTGAGAAAAGTTGCTCGCGCAAAAGTCCAGGCTGAAACATCCAAGAAGCGAAGCACCAGCCGTCAGACTTGATGGCCGGAGATTGGGACGGGTGCGCTTGTGCTGGATTTTGCTCGCTTGATTAGCGTTCCTTCCAGTATACCGCCAGCAATAAAAAGGAGGAGAGACGAGAAGAGGGTCCTGGGGGAGACAGGCCTGAGGTTTTTCGTCGTCTGTTGCGTCCCTGGGCCCTCCACGGGACTGCCAGAGAAATACACAGGACGAAGAGCTGGTCCTGGGGGATGCCCCGGGCTCCAAGACCCGTCTCCTTGAGGAAACGTTCCCCTCAGGCTAGGAGGAGGACCGATCAGGAGGAGGAGGAGGAGGACGAAGAGAAGGAGGAGGAAGAGGAGGAGGAGAAGGAGGAGGAGCAGGTGGAGGACCGCGAAGGAAGATGGAGGAGGAGCATCGAGGGCCGATGAGGACCCGGGACGGGGGTCGGGCGTCGAGGAGGTGTACCAGGACCGAGGTTTTTGGATGCTTCTGGGTGGAGGATCCAGGACAGCTGTACGAGGCCAACCTTCAATGAAGGGGGGGCCTAGAAATCTTGCGTCACAACAGAATCAAGACGGCCAGTATCTCTTCAACTTAGGCTCGTAAAAAAGTCCCGATTTCGAGCCCAGCGACGTCAAACGAATTACTCCTGGTGAAGTGGTCCAGAGCTCCGAAGGCACAGATCACGACAAAAACATGGTGGCGGAGGTTCGGGGACGACAAGAAGAGGGTTCAGTCTCAGTTTTGTGTCCTCTCCTGGCCTCCTACTGGGCCCTCGTCACGGATCTGCCTCGCGGAGCCGTGGTCGGAGCAACTCCAGGACAGGTTTTTGGGCGTGTTTGACGATGACGCGTTGTAGGCCCAAATGCATGAGAAAGAGTAGGATGAGGATGAGGAGGAGGAGGAGGAAGAGCAGGAGCAGGAGGAGGAGGCGGAGCAGGAGTTAAAACCTTGATCTGGGGGCCGCTGTGGTTTCAAAAGGAGGTCAGAGGTCCTTCCTGGTTAGGCTGTCCAGGCTCGTTGGATGAGGGCGCGGCTGGGGCCAGAATGGAGTCTCGCTCTTCGCGCAGATGGGAAAGGATCGACGACCGACGCAGAGGTCGACGACGTCGTCCCTGACGTCGAACGAACCTACGGCCGCAGGCGACGTGGACGCTGACGGTGTCGACGCCGACCGACGGGGGACGACTCCGAACTTTCGGGCCAAGGTTACTCCAGACTTCGTAATAAAAGGGAGGGGGTCTGGACCCTCCAAGACAAGCCGTTTCAGACCCCCCCCCCGTGGGAGGACCCTCCAAAACATCGTCCCCAGACCCCCCCAGGCCCTCCAAGATAGCCTGGAATGGACCCCCCCCGAAATGAGACCCCCCTCTCTTTTATACGAAATCTGGAGTAGGTGGAAAGGGCTCAGGGTGGACGCATCCACCCCCCAATCGCCCAGACATCGCCGACAGGGGCCCCCGGGAGCCCCTCCCCGCCCCAGGAGCGTGCGGCTTCGCTTATCGGGGCATACACCGCGCATCCGTCAGCGATGCAGGCTCGATGCTTCCCCCGCGGAATCGGTCCTCCCCTTTTCTTTTCCTTTCGTCTTTGCGCAATCGGCGCTCCCCTTCTCGTTCCCGTTCCTCTTCGTGCCACCGTGGCTCTCCAGGAACCAGGGGCCTGCGGAGAGCTCTCCGTGCGGAAGACAGCCTCTATCGTCGCCGTCATCGTCGTTGTCGTCGTCGACGTCGTCGTTGTCGCCGTCGTCACCGCGGCCTCCGCCGCCGGACTGCCACCACGACGCTGGTCGCCGTCCTCGTCGTCAGCGCCACGGCTGCCGTCGGTGCCCGCGTCGCCCCCGGGGGGGGGTACTTAGGGGGGCGCGACGCACACACAGTGCTCGCATGTTTGGGCTGCGCCGAGAGAGGGGCCCACGAGCCCCTCGATAGGGCGGCGGGATCTGTAATGGGCGGCGGGCCCGTGAGAAGTGAGAGGGCACGGACTCGACTCGCCGGGGCCGAGAGGCGAGTCCGACGAGCCCCTCGATGGGGCGACGAGATCCCTGCTGGCGGCGCGCCCAGGGGGGGAGCGAGAAGGGGCGGGCCCCAGGTTGTCCCTCGGAGCGTCGAGGAACAACACCAGCGCATAAACGTACACTGCCGGAGGCCCGCGCCGCTTTCTTGGACCGGTGCTGGAGGCCCTTCCTCCTCCTCCTCCTCCTCCTCCTCCTCCTCCTCCTCCTCCTCCTCCTCCTCCTCCTCCTCCTCCTCCTCCTCCTCCTCCTCCTCTCCTCCCTCCTCCCTCCTCCCTCCTCCCTCCTCCCTCCTCCCTCCTCCAGGAGGCGCCGCCAGGGGGGGCCCAGCGCGGCTCCGAGAAATCCGCCGCGCGGAGCTCCGACCGCGCATGCCTGCGCAGCCCCTCCTCCTCTGGAGCCGCGGCGAGCGCCCGGGCTCGGCGGCGAGCCCGCGGGGAACGCGAGAAGGGGCGGGCCTTCTCTGCGTAGTCGAAGGCCAGACTGGCAGACTGGACTGGGCCCCAAGGGGCAATCTTGCCTGGCCAAACTGGATGATTTGGGTTATTCGCCAGACTGGATTCGCGTTGGCTCCCTCGCCAGATTGCCCCCGTTTGCCAGATTGGGCCTGCCAGATTGGCGCCAGATTGGCTTCGACTACCCAGCTTCTCAGACGGCTCGGCAGTTCCTTGGCCTTCTGAGAGGTTCTCTCGGATTTCCCCGCAGACGCAGCATGTTTCTCAGAAGGTCAGGCGATCGCAAACCTGGAGCAAGGGGGCGTGGATTAGCGACGGGCCCCGCTTCCATGGGAGATCGAGTTCCGCCCCCGAACGAGGCGGCACCGGCCGCACTGTGGGGAGGGCACCTTCCCCGATCCATGGATTCGGCGGCCGCGCGCCAAATCCACGAATCGCTGAGCCATGTTTGCGCTCCCCCGAGAAGGCGCGAGGGCATCTGAGAAGTCCCGCCGCCTCCTGAGAAGGCCTTCTGCTTCCCACTCCCCCGCCACGACGACCGCCCAGGCGGAGCCTGCCTCGCGGGCGAGGGCGCCCCCGAGCGGCACCGCACGCTCGTCGTCCACGACGCGGGGGGCTCGGGCACCGAGCGCTGCCGCCGTCGGTCGTCCATCGCTCGTCGCCACGGCCGTCGCTCGTCGCCGCCGTCGCTCGCGGCCGTTGCTCTGCGCTGTGGATCCCTTCACGTTCCTCCTCTGCTACGCCCCTCATCCCTCCTCGATTCTTCGAAGAATGGAGAGCCCCCAAACATTGAAACACCCTATGAAAATAAATGGCTTCGGTCTCCTTGGGCCCTCTTGGGAAGGCTCTTGGAGGCCTCGTCGGACGTCTGGTTTTTTATTTCAGATGGGGAAACGTATGTGGGAAAAAGTGCCGAGGAGAGGAGATATCCATGGGCAGGGAAAGTGAAAGGTAGGAAAAGATAGGACCAGCATCCCGCACGGACTCAGAGTCGGAAAAAGGTACCGGCACCGCTACCCTCGCCTCGTTTTCGCTTTTTTGTGCCTCCTGGGAGGCCCTCGTCGCCACCTCCAGATTCGCCTTGAAATTCTGGCCAGAATGCACCCCAGGGTAGGTCTGGGGAGCAGCGGTACTCTTGGTTTCCCGCACACATCGAGTGGTGGTTGTCCTGAGGGAGATGGGTCCTGGGAGTTCTTTTCGCAGTTGCCTGTCCACCGCGGCCCTGCCTTGGCCCGGGGAGCGACAAGAAAGACCAGGGACGTAAAGCTGGTCTCGGGGACAGGCCCGGGCGCCAGGACCCGCGCCCATCAGGGCAGACCTGGCCTTTTCCCTTGGCATCGCTCGGACGTGTGCGTGTGTTTTCGGCAGGGACCATCGAGGAGCTGGTTGGGTGATCTTGTGGGTTAAAAAAGTACACGCACGAAGCCGACAGACTCGGTTCGCGCGGGCCATCCAGGGAGCAGCGCCCCGCATCCGCGGGGTCGCCGCCCGGGGGCTCGGCCTGCGAGGCCGTGGGTACGGACCTCTCGTTCGCCCACGATGCGCCTTCATCCCTTCTCGATGGTTCCCTTCCCCTCCGGACCGCGCCAGGAGCGCCTAAAGATCGCTCCGACTCGCTCCGTCGTCCAGCCCGAGCCCCCCCCCCCGCCCCCCCTGCAACTTGCTCTCGGTCCAAAATGAGCGCGACGAGCTCCTCCCGACTGTCAGGCGCTGACATCCGGTCCACATCGGGCTCCTGGAGGGCTCAGAGGTTCGGGCCGCCCCCTGCATCCAGGTCGGGGAGCCCATCCGTGGCCGAGGCTTCGCCGTGGTCCGACGAGCCCCCTCGTTCCGTCCTCAGCCTTCCGTAGGGCAGCACGACGGCTGTATCCCGCCCCGTCCCCCCGCCGCCTTCCTCCGAGCCATCGCGCGTGACCAGGAAGAGGTACGAGAAGGAGACAGCATCTCTTGGCCATGGGCTGCGAGGTGTCTCGTTCGGCCCTCTTCGAGTTCCTCGGGGAGCTTGTGGAGGCTTCCGAGAGTGTTCGCCCAGGCGCACGTGAAAGCATCCGAGGACACTTGAAGATCTCAAAGTCAACCGGCGGCTTCCCAGCGACTCATGAGCATCTCCGAAGACTCCCGAACAACCCAGACGAGCCAAGGACACGGTCGAAAACATCGAAGACCCTCGGATCATTTCGAATCATCCCCACATCCGTCGAAGACCTTCGAAGAACACCGAACATAGTCGAAGACTTTTGCGAATCCCCGAGGACCATCGAAGATCCCCGAACATCTCCTTAGACTTCCGAGGTCTTGTGATTCGGGCGAGTGGTAATGGGGGCGTGACCCAAATAGGTGGGAAAGAAAAGGGCCCTGAAGGTGCCCTGTAGGGCCCATTTTGGAGCCAGTTGGTACCCAAATGCGCCCTTTAGGTTTCCTTTAGGGCCTTTTTCTTCACCGCCATTCCGGGCACCCCCTGTTACAACCCGCCCGATGGTTGAGGCTCGGGGTGCCGCCGACAGCGTCCGACCACCGCCAGAAGCCGTCGACAGTCTCCGAGAGCCACCGCGAGCCTCCAAGGCGTCGCACGCGGCCTTCTTCGAGCTCCTCCGCTACATCTACACCGACAGCGCCGGCTGGCTGTGGTCGGGCGACGCCGGAAGCGGCAGAACCAGCAGTGCTCGTCGTAGTTCGGCGGCGCGCACGGGTGGGGGGAAGCGAGAGGGGGCGGGGCCCTCTCGGAAGGCTCCAGAGTCCCCCGGCCTGCCGGGAAGTTTTCCAGGCCTTCTCCGAAGACACAGGAAAACGTTCAGAAGCCGCGATGGACCTTCTGAGAGGTCCCGCCGCCTTCTGAGAAGGCTTTCTCCTTCTGCACTTCCCCCCCCTTGCTCGCCGCCAAGTAGTCGCCGTCGCTCGTCGCCCGTCGCTCGTCATCCCTGTCGCCAGTGCTCGCAGCCGTCTGCGCCTGCATCGGCTGCGCTGGCCGCGCCGTGCTCGCGTGGACTGGGTGGGGGGTCGTCGGCGCGCGAGCGAGCCCGCGGTGGAGTGACCCAGGACAGAGCCTTGCACAGGGCCCAGCGGTTCGGCGCTCCTGAGCTGCCGATCGCGTGCCTCGAAACGTGGAGATTTCGAGCCACGACGAGCGCCCAGGCGGATCCTGCCTCGCGGGCGAGGGCGCCCCCGAGCGGCACCGCACGCTCGTCGTCCACGACGCGGGGGGCTCGGGTACCCAGCGCTGCCGCCGTCGGTCGTCCATCGGTTGCCGCCACGGCCGTCGCTCGTCGCCGCCGCCGCTCGCGGCCGTTGTTCTGCGCTGTGGATCCCTTGTCGTTCCTCCTCTGCTACGCCCCTTATCCCTCCTCGATTCTTCGAAAAGTGGAGACCTCCAAATAGTGAAACATCGTATAAACAACAATGGTTTGGGCTTCCTCGGGCCCTCTTGGGAAGGCTCTTGGAGGCCTCGTTGAACGTCTGGTGTTTGTTTCAGAGGAGGGAAAGTATATAGGAAATGGTCCCGAGGAGAAGATTGCCCAAGGCAGGGGAATGAAAAGGTAGGAAAAGCACCCCGCACGGATTCGGAGTCGGACAGGGTACCGATACCGCTGCCCTCGCCTCGTTTTCCCCATTTGAGGGCCTCGTGAGAGGCCCTCGTCGCCACCGCCAGATTCGCCTCGAAAATCTGTCCGGAACGCACCCCAGGCTAAGTTTTTTGAGCAGCGGTACTTCTGGTTTCCCGCACATATCGAAGTTGAGGGTGGACTCGCCATGGAAAACAGCGTTCCTGAGGGCGACGGGTCCTGGGCGGATGCTCGTAGTCGCCTGTCGGCCGCTTGGCCCTGCCCTGACCCGGGGATCGACAGGAAAGACCCAGGATGTAAAGCTGGTCTTGGGGAAAGGCCCAGGCGCCAGGACCCGCGTGCATCAGGGCAGACCTGGCCTTTTCCCTTGGCATCGTTCGAACGTGTGCGTGTGATTTCGGCAGGGACCATCGAGGAGCTTTCCGAGTCATCTTGGGAGAAATTTGCACGCACAAAGCCGACAAATGCACGGGGAAGGGGCGTCAGAGCGATGGCGAGCTCCCTTGTGCCAACTGGACCCCGCCCCCCCAAACCCCGCGCAGCACCAAAGCCCGCACGCCTCGCCAACAGGAACGCACTCCTTGCGTTAAGTTGGGCGTGTCCCTCTACAGGGGGGATCTTCCAAAATAGTCAAACAAGAATTTGGGGACGATGTTTGGACTAATTTTGAGGAGGCTGCGGCGTCTCGCACGCCCCCGGGCCGCGCATGCCGCGGGGCGCCGTGGCCCGCAGCAGTTTGTGCGCCGTGGCCCGGCCCAGCGCGCGCCGCCGAGGCAGCGGCGCGCCGGTGCGCACCGCCCCGGCCGAGCAGACGTGCACGTCGTGGGCCGAGAGGGCTCTCGCGCGGCCCATTCCTCCCTCCTCCCACCTCCTCCCTTCTCCCTCCTCCCTCCTCCTCCCTCCTCCTTCCTCCTCCTCCCTTCTCCTCCCTCCTCCTCCCTCCTCCTCCTCCTCCTCTTCC
Organism: Prorocentrum cordatum; assembly: GCA_963575745.1. Taxonomy (NCBI): domain Eukaryota; class Dinophyceae; order Prorocentrales; family Prorocentraceae; genus Prorocentrum; species Prorocentrum cordatum. The sequence goes on along the minus strand of CAUYUJ010014949.1, from coordinate 922,386 downwards.
TCCTCCTCTTCCTCCTCCTCCTCCTCCTCCTCCTCCTCCTCCTCCTCCTCCTTCCGTAGCCATTTTGGCTCAAGATGATTTTGCCTGCGGCGTCCTTCATGGATACCGCTAGGCCGCGGACAGACCCCCAGCTTTTGCCGCCACAACCACGGGCTTGCGGCTGCCCACAGCTTTTCCTGCTTCTCACACTGGCATTGCAGGCTGCCGTCCATATCTGCTCGTCCGAGCCCAGCTCCGAGCACTACATATCGCCCGTCGAGCCCAGCTCCGAGCACTACATATCCGCCGTCGAGCCCAGCTCCGTGCACTACTTATCCGCCGTCGAGCCTAGCCCCGCGCACTTCTTATCCGTCGAGAGCGTTGCCCGTGCCGAGACCAGTAAGCAGCTTCTCCGTCAACCACGTACTGGTCCCGCAGCCGCCCTGGACATTGGACAGCAGAACAGCAGCCTCTACCTGGACACGCCCAACCTGTTGCAGCCATGTCTTCAAGCAGTGAAGATAGATCTACGTCTCGCAGCGCTCCCTCTCGTAGAAGGAAAGAGCGCCGTCGCGGACGCCAAGACAAAGACCGAGATGATAAAGGTTCCCGTGCCGCCGCCGCCAGAGACACGCTCGACGCCATGGGGGAAGCAGGCTTCGGTTCGCAACCCGCACGAACTTCAGGAAGAGCATCTGCGCCGTCTTCGCGTCCTGGTCGATCGTCAGCGCGCCCGTCTGCTCCGCCAACGTTTGCGATGGATGCCGACGACCTTCCACACCACGGTGATGCTGCTCGCCACGCAGCGGCTGCCGTCGAGCAACTACGCGCTGGACAATGGGATGAACCGCCCACCCAACTGCCTGCAGCCGAGGCAGCTCCTGCAGCAGGAGGACCACCGCGTGCAGACCCACTGGCAGGAGCTTGCGACCCTTGGCGTGGACAGCACGCCGCTGGAGGAGCGCCCGCCGTCGGAGCCGCCGCCGACCATCATGGCGGAGCCATGCCAGCTGCCGCCTCCGCCGCAGGAGGAACAGCCACGCCTGGATCGTTTCCAAGCATCCCAGGTCTGGCTCCTGAAGTCGAAGCCGCTCTTCAACAAGTCATGCAGTCTCAAGTCGAACGCGCCGCATCCACCTTCCAAGCCCAGGCCAACACTCTACTTAATGAATCGCGTGAAAGCTTTCGTCAAATTCTCGCACAACAAGTCATTGCTACAGAACGCCGAGTGGACACCCTACATGATGCAGTCGCCCGCACACGCCGTGAACAAGACCGCCAAGCCGACGAACAGAAGAAGATGTGGCAGCAGATCGAGCAGACGCGCGACACGCTCGCGCTCGCAGAAGCTCAGGCGCCCATTACGGACCTCACCAAGCTCGCCGACTGGGACCGCGCCCCCGACCTGACCATCTTCTCCATTGGCTGCCAGCGCCTCATCGCGCCCGACGTGCTGCTCAACGACCTGCAGGAGTGGATCGCCTCTGCCAACGTGGACCGCAACGCCGTGGAGCTGTTGGGCGACGAGCCGTCCAGACGCTTCCTTCTACAAGTCAAAGGTGATCGTGCAGCCGCAATCCCGCGAGCTCTCGCTCTATCACGCGCCCTTCGAGATCCTGCTGGCAGGTGGAGACGATTCGAGTCCACCGACACGACAGGCGCCCGAGTGGATATCTACCTCAACCCCGACAAGTCCCCCAAGCAGATTCGCACCGAGATCCAGTGCAAGAAGCTGCTGCAACTGCTCCAGCACCGCTACCCCGACAAGTCTTGGAGGGCCATCCGCACCAAGGGCGAGATCCACTGCAGCGCCATGCCCGTTGTCCGCCTCGACGTCAAGGGCCAGGCCGACCCCGCCATCCTCGAATGGAACGAGCACGCGTTCGAAGGCCACTACTTCAACGAAGTGGATCGCGGCGGCGCCCTCGCCGCGTTCCAGGCGCTCTTCGCGGACACTGCGTCAGCCACGTGGCGGGTTTAGCCGCCCCTGGTCGCCGTGGCGACCGACCGAGGACCCCGCCCCCAGCACCTTCATCACGTGGAACGCCAGAGCCCTTATGTGCCACAAGCGCAAGCGCCGCCGCCGCAAGCAAGCTGCCTTGACCAAGTACATTCGTCGCCACTGCGTCATCCTCCTCCAGGAGGTCCACGGCTCGGAGGCCCTGCTCCGCACGTGGGTGGACGCACAGCCGTGCCCGTACAAGCTCTTCTTCTCCGAGTTCGTCGGCAGCGATCACGACGAGGCCCGCCCTGGCACTGGCGGCGTTGCTACGTTGGTGCCCTGGCTCACGCCCATGCAGCTCGAGCAGCTCGCTCCACACCAACTGCCGACCTTCGACCACGAGGAGGTCGTCAAGGGCCGCATCCTGACCGTCGCCGTCACCAATGCTGTCACGAACAACTCCATCGTCATCATGAACGTCCATAACCACGAGATCGACGCCCGTGGCCGCGACCGAGTGCAACGTGCTTGGCATCAGCATCGCACTTGGGCCGAGGCCGACGACCAGCACCGCGCCTTCATCGCCATCGGGGACTTCAATACCGCCAGCCGCCCGCCGAACAGCTTCCTGCAGCCTCAGCCTCTGCGCGCGCGCCTTGCGCTGGATAACAGCGCCCGCCAGCAGCAGCCATTCTGGAAAGCACTCTTCGAAACCATGCTCGAAATCGAATCCGACCTGCCGACCCGCTTCAACAAGTCTGACTTCGCCGCCGCAGCGATCGACAGCGTTTTCATCAGCTTGCCGCCCCATGCCATGCTCGAGCTCACTTCGCAGGTCAGCATCGTGCCCGACCCTGCCATCCTGTCCGACTCCTTCCTCAGCGACCACGTGATCATCTCCTACACCATCGGCATCAAGCCGCGCACGCCGTCGGACGACCAGGCGATCGCACCCGCGATCTTCCGCGACCCGAACCACGCCAAGTACCTGGACCAGCTGATTTCCCACACCAAGACAGAGCACGTCCCCATCCAGAACCGCTGGCGCACGCACAAGCGCCTCATGGTCGAGGCTGCGAGGCTCGTCTGCGACGACTGGGTCAGCTCCACCGGGGTCGGCAGTACATCCAACCTCGCCGACGGCCGGGTGCTCACGGCGCGCTCGATCTCACGCGCGGTCTGGCGCCAGGACGTGGCTCTCGCTCGTCTTCTTCAGTCTACCACCGAGCTCGGCGCCAAGTACCTCTCGATTATCGACGGCCTCATCACGATCATCAACCAGCCCGAGTTCGCTGCCAAGTCAGCCGCGCTGCACCGCGACTTCGAGGCTCGGCAACGCTCTCTGGCGCAAAGAGCTGCCCAGCGCCCCCCTGGCGCGGCAGGGGCCCTCGAGCCCGAGAAACTCCGTCAAATCCTGCGCGCCTCGCAGAGGCGGGCTCTCCTTTGGGCCCCATGGAAGCGTCGTCTGGTCCTCCGGGGAATCAAAATCTCGGGCCCTGCAGGCCCCCCTGGGGTCGCCAGAGAGAGCTGCGATATGGCGGACGCTCTTCGCACCTACTGGAAGCCCGTCTTCGCGCGCAAGCTCGTCGATTCCGACAAGGTCACGCAGTGCATCTCCGAGCACATGCCGCTGGGCGCCGCCATCGACGTGGGCGCGCCGACCAAGAGCCAGATCCGCGCCTTCCTGGCTCGCACCTCGCCGTCGGCTCCAGGACCTGACTGCCTGCCGTATCGCGCATGGCTCGCACGCGACTCGTCGCTGGACCTGCTCGAGGACCTCTCGTTCCACCTCTGCTCGAACGCGCACTTCATTCACGACCTGAACGATTCTGACTTCGCCTTCCTGCCGAAAGGGGACAACCTCGTCGGCGAGCTGCAGACCGACAGGGCGCCTGAGGACACGCGCCCGCTCTCGCTCAAGAATACTGATATCAAGGCCATCGCAGGCGCCGCCAACTTCCTCCTCAAATCCGCCGTGGCAGAGCGGACCCACAAGGCGCAGCAGGGTTTCGTAGTCGGCCGCAACTTCACCAAGCACATCGTCATTCTTGACGCCGAAATGCGCCGCGCTGGGATACGTCCTGATGCTGATGACCACCACCCTGTCTTCACCAGCTTCGACTTCGCGGCGGCGTTCCCGTCTCTGGGACGGGCCTGGCTCTTTGCGGCACTCGAGCGCTTCGGGGTCCCCATCGGCCTCATGAGCCTCTTTCGCAACCTGTACCACGCGCCGAACAGCTTCCTCAAGGCCGACGGGGTCCGTCACTTCACGTTCGCCATCGAGTCGGGCGTCGCGCAGGGCTGCCCCGCCAGTGGCTCGGCATGGGCCATCGCGATGGACCCGCTCGTCCGCCACATCGCCTCCTTCATCGAGCACCCCGACGGCACGCCCGACAACGACAAAGGCTACCTCGGCGTCTGCGCGGACGGCACTGGCCTGCTCACATTCTCGTTCGACACGCTGCGCAAGGTATCTGAGCCCTTTTCTGCCGCAGAGGAGCTCGCGCTTCTCTCCCAACATCGCAAGTGTGTAGTCGTGCCCCTGTGGGCGCCTGTCTCTCCTGCCACCACTGCCCACACGAAAGCGCTCCTGGCCGACCTCTGTCCTTCCTGGGGTGGTTTCACGATTTCGGGGCGAGCCAAGTACCTCGGGACCTTCCTCGGCCCCTCCGCCCCCCTCGCCCTTCAATGGCTCGCCCCAGGGCAAAAGTGGTGGCAACGTGGTGATTTGCTCAACCCCGTCCAGTCTGGCAGTGATGCCACCGTTCGCTTATATAACACTTCCGTCTTGTCCACGCTCAGCTACGTTGCTCAGTTCTTTCCGCTCGATTCTAAGATTGCTCGCCGTGAACTTTACGTCTTCCACAAAATGCTTAGCATGCCGCCCAACTCGTTTCGGAAGGTAGATCTCATTTCGATGGCGGAGCGGAGCCCGCCACCTGTCCCTCGCTCAGCTCAAGTCACATCTGCCGCCGCCGCCATCCGTTCAGCTACTTTCACACTCCGCGGAGAATGGGAACCATTCTTCCACCGTCTGCGAGACACCGCCTGGGAGGAGAGCACGGTCCATTCCTTCCCTCGGTGGGAAGCAGTGCACTGGCCCCCCCCCCTTCTGGGAAGAGACCTCGTCCATCGTGCAGTTCCACCACGCCCTGTCTTGCGGGCAGCGCGCCCCGCCCTTTTCAGCAGCAGCCGTGGCCCTGGCGAACCGCGCTGCACGAGCCGAAATTCGCGAGGCGCCTGCTGCGGAGCCGCCGCGTCGCCCGAAGGTGCAGAGGGTGGTCGCGCTCGCTCTGCAGCGTGCCTTTTTCCCATCGCCGTTCACTGTCACTCTCGCGAAGCGCATCGAAGCCTGGGGACTCCATCAGCCACCGCCTCCCCCAGAGCTTTCCAGCCGCTGGTCCGCTCTCACAAAAGCGCTCGGAGAGGTCCGCCCCAGCTGGCGCCGGGCGGTTTTCAAATCGCTCAGTGGCGGGTGGACCACCACCCACCGCGTGCATGTGCTCGCCCCGCGCCCGTGCGTGTTCGGGTGCCCGAACGCGCCCGATCCATTTCCCCACTACCTCTCCTGCCCTGTCCTCCTGAGCCTCCTCTGGCCCCCCGGCTCTGCTCCTCTCCTCAGCGCATATACGACCTGGGGCTTGGGCCCCGCAGCCGCGCACCCTTCCGAGCCTGCCAGCGACCTCTCGTTGCGGCAGACGATTCGCAGGATCGCGCTGGCTTTTCACATTTACAACAAAATGAAGCAGCACGCAGCGCCCTCGCCAGCAAATATTGCTGAAGCGCTGGCCGCAGCGAAATCTCTCCTGTGGCGCTGAGCCGCTGTCCGCCGTTTCTCACGCGCCGCCTCTCTTTGGTCAGGCGCGTGCGGGGGTGACAGACGAGTTCGCCTCAAGGTACGTTCACCCCTCCTCCTCCTCCTCCCCCTCCTCCTCTTCCTCCTCCTCCTCCTTCTCCTCCTCCTCCTCTCAGTCGGCGTTGGAGGCTCAGGCGCCATGAGAACCGACGGAAAGTGGAGTTGCTGAAGCCCCCTCGCACCACGACCGCCCCGCAATCGCACGTGCCAGAAAGGGAGCTAGGGAAGCATGGCAGATGGATGGCGATTGCAGTGCCCCCGATCTGTGCGTTGATGAAGCTGGTATTCTACGATCCGCTGGCGGCGAACACCACGGCCAGGCAAGAATAAATAAGCACCTTACTGCGAGAGTGGGATGCGATTGTACTGACAGGGATTCACCAGTGTCTGGACCAGAGCCGATGAAGAAGACAAATCACAGATATCATACGGCACTGCAGTTCGGGGCAAAGAATGGAAAATGGATCAGCAACTCATGCGGTACGACGTTCCTTGCATGCAGCGAGATGATGAAAGTCAAGGCCTTCCACGCAGTATTCGCTCCTTGCCCATTTGCATGGTAGAATGGCGGGGATCAGGCTGCGGACGAGAGCATGCGACGTCACAAATTTCGCCACATATTTACCGCCAGGCAGGGGGTGCACAAACAATGGGATGACTCCCAAAAGTCTGAAGTGGGTAGAAAAGAAAAGCGACGACACGGGTGGTATATTTACGATCTCTATGGGAGGAGATACCAACAGACGGTTGGGAACGCACAGGTCTGACAGCAGGGATTTGGTGGTCAGCTGACACAGTTCGGGCAAAAATGCAGCATCCGTGGGGCCAGTGGCCAAGGAAGGGGAGAACGAGAACGGTAAAGCATTCAGGGGATTTTGCGTACACAGCTTATTGTCACAGGTCACGACGTTCATCGATTGTCGGCCCACCCACTACTGCGTGACAAAAACGAGAAGATGATGACGAGTAAGATCGACCACGTAGCGATACCACCAGGGGCCCTGCCCCATGTGCGGAGGTGCGCAGCATTGAGAGGAGTTGCACAATACATACAAAAGACGAGCGAGAGGGCACAGATACCACATCATATCTGACCTTTTCTGGGCTTGGATATTGGACTGGGACATCAATTTTATTGCCCGGGCAGTACAGGCAGCAAATAGCAGGCCAGGAAGTGGACCGCAACACGCTGGTGGAGTGCCTGAGGAAGGGTCGTCTGAGGGCGGGATTCCTGAGCGCGTTTGACCGCCACCTGCAGGCCGTCCAGTCGCAGCAGCCAGGAGGAACATTAGCGAGGTTCTTTCGGAGTGCGACTCAGGCTGTTTTCTAAGTTCTCCGCGGGGATGCAATAGCGATGTTTTCTCGGAGTGCAACCCAGGAGGTGCCTGCCGAACCCCCAGTGGAAGCATTAGCGAGGTTCCCTCGGAGCGCAACTCATGGGGAGCACACGGCAGAAGAATGATGGGGGGAGTTGCAACAGCGCCCAGAGGCAGATCATATGTGGAAAATGTGGAGCGAGGCGGACAGGAATGTCATGGAGGAAGTATGCCCGTTCAAGAAGAAGCAGGAGGGCAAGGGTGCGGCCGCCTTCCAGTTGTTACGTCGCTTTCTACTGGCTGAAAGGATGAAGTTAAGCGCGGGCATGGTAGAGTCTGGGTCGCAGGAGAAACTGGAGGAGATCAAGAAGGAGCTGGCGCAGGCACGAACTGCGCCATGTAAACGCAGGACAGACTTGGAAACGACAAGAACAAAGAAGTTGGCAATGGAGATCACGAGCGCATACGAGAACAACAAGTACAGCGAGATGCACAGGCCCCTCTTGGAATATCAAAGGAATGGAAGGGGACCGAAGAAGAGGTACTACCTCTCAGCGCGGAATGGCGGAGCATCGAGGACTTGCTCACAGAACTGGGCAGACGACCCCGCGGGGGGGGGGCGGCAGCCGAGCCGATGGATTTGGAAGACTATGGGAAGGAACACGACGAGATGATGACAGAGAAAATGCCGCTCCCACTGGATATGAAGTTGAAAACGCAGGTGGAGATGGACAAGAAAAGCATGTTGAAGCACTGCAGGAACGCTGCAAAGAGGAGGGCCCCCCCCCGGGGGGGGCGCCAATGGAACTGGCACCGGTGGTTCTAGATGCCACAGTCAACCTGGGAAACCCTGAGCAGCTGGGCAAGGTGCTGGAGGAGCAGCAAGCACGAGCGGCGGAGAAGCGAGACGACGAGGAAGACTTGAACAAGTACAGTTCACTCTACAAGTGCAGAGTCGGAAGGCCTATATTACTGAGGAAGGGTTGGACATCGGGCAGGCCGTTGGGCGGGGCAGACAGAGATGACGATGGTGAAGCACTAAGGGCGACAGAAGAGAGAGCGCGCCACCATGGGGGACGCGAGAAGGCCAGGCTGGGCCCCTCGGGGGTGGAGAAGAAAGCGAGCATCGGAGTTGGGGCATGCGGGGGGGGCATCCTCGTCGAGCGCCGCCGATCTCAAGCTACCCCATAGGATTGGCACAGGCCCATTTCCTTATCAGCGGAAAAGCCTCATCCAAAGGGGTCGGGGGGAACGAAGTCAAGCACGCATGTTGCTCACTGGGATTGGCTTTTCACAGAGACATCCATGACAGAGGCGAAGCAACGGGGCGCCCATGCCAGGCGCAGGGAGGGCTTAGACATAGACCGAGAGATAACGCGACCACCTGCGCCGGCGCTACACAGCGGGGGGCGCGGCAAGCAGGGGCGAGCGCTACCGCCAGCAACTACGACAGCACAAACGCCTTCGCGAGCACGAAGAGCAACTTCCTGCTGGCGTCAGTTATCGCCGCGTCGAAAGAGGAGGGCCCGCCCTTTGCTGTCCAGGCGCTGTGCCGCGCGTCGATGAATATGGGGCGCGCAGATGAATGGCTGCATGCAAGGACTACGAGAGGCGCGCGCATGGGATTTACCTTGCGCCCAAGGCAGTTCAATAATACTTACAATCTTCACGTGGGACAGTGACGCCAGGAAGAAAAATGTTCGGGCGAGGTGTAGAGAACACATGATACAGTGGACCCCGTCAACGAACAGGGGCACGACCTCTCGCTCAACGCGCTCATGGACGACATCACCAAGTTCTGCGGAGTGGTTTCGCCTGACCAACCCCATTGGATTCTCGGGGTCCTGCGAGGTATTCTCGGGGCGCCAGGCCCCTTGTCTCATTCGGCCCCTGGCGGAAGCGAGGTCATCTCAGAGCGCCCGTGAGCCCGCGGGGCAATAATTGCGAAGCAAATCAATTCCACCACGCAGCGCCTAGAAGGCATGCTGGAGAAGGCGGGGTGGGGCCTGAACCCGGCCAAGACTGACCGCCTGGTGGCTCCTCGGAGGCCAAGGCGGGACGGGGCCACGAGGCAGCTGCAGAGAGAAAAGAAGACCAGGGCATGCCGATGAGGGAGATGAGAGCATTGGGGCCTCAACAACAGGAGATCAAGGACATGCAGGAGAGATGACTCGGAGGTGCGAGGCCATGATGTTGGCTCGCAGACAGCGCGGTTGCTTCTGGTCATCAGATGCGACCGACAAAATCTAGAAGGAGATGTTTCAGGCGTTTGTTCTGGGAGCTGGCCTCAGCGGCTTGACGGGGCTCGTGCTGGAAGAACGCATTTTGAGAGCGCTGGGCAGTCCGATGGCGCTACTTTTGAAGGGCAATTGCAGGGGGCAAGATGAGCTGGGCAAGACAGATGGCACGACCAAGTTCAATGCCAAAATGAGTTTTTCTGTTCATAGGATAGAGGATGCCGCGCTGCTCCACAGCACCGAGGATGCGCAGGCTACAGCGGCGCAGACACTTGGCGAACTGTCCCGAGGATTTTGGCAGCATGCTGGCGGCGTTTTTTGGCGCGTCGAAGCTGGGCAGCCCCTGCCGGGTCAGGAGACTGGAAGATTGATGGGTTTGCGAAGCTCTTACGCCTTGGGCCAAGCAGGTGGCCAGGGACTTCCACGCGCCGGCGGGGGCCAGCGAGGGCGTTTGGAGCGGGTGGCCGGAGAGGGGGCCATACATTTCAATGGTCACGAAGTCGCGAGGGTTTGGGGCGTCTGGATCGGGGCGAGCCCCAGGGTCCTACGCCACGTTGGAGTTGCATGAGGCGCGCAGCTACCAGAGATTACTGTTGGAGGAGAGGCGGTGGCTCAGTTTTGGTGCGACTGGGCTACTGGGGCAGAGGGGCAGGTGCGCGGAGCGCAATGTATTGCGGCGGCGGCGCTGGCAGGGCACAGGAGAGCGGCGCGCAACTGTGCCCTTCTGATCCCCGGCCTGGTGGTCGCCAGCCGATGCCCCTGGTGCATGAGCTCGTTCGCTTCTATACTAAAAACGGCCGACCATGGAATGATCAGCGGGGAGTAGAGGGATATGCTTAAAAAACAGAAGCTCCTGGGAAATCACCCAGTCCGCGAGCCCCCCCCCCTCGCCTGCATCCTCCGTGGGTTCGGGGCTCAATATTTTGAAAGTTTTCGGGCGCGCGCGCTGCCGCCACCCAGGGCAGCGCTGCGCGAAAGATGGCGATGGCGCCGCGGGGGCCCCGCAGCCCGAGCGAGGGGCAAGCGCGCATGTGCACGGGGAGCCGGAGCACCGCAATGGCGGTAAGGGGACAGGAGTGGACCAGTGGCACGCAGAAGGGGCCAGCGCCAAGGCGGCGGGCGGCCCGCCGGCGGAGGCGGCCGCGGCGAGTGGAGGGAACGGCAGAGGCGGAGGAGGAGGGCGCAGGCCACCCCGCCGCCAGTCATACGTCGCGGACGACAACGAGGTCTTCGACCTACGAAGGCGCATCAACGGATTTCAGAGATTGGTCCTCCGCTCGGCAGCAGACATCAGGGGTGTGAACCACATGACCTCGGGCCCCCTCCTCATGCCAGTCAGCAATTTGGCGCTTCGGAAGGCGACGGCAGCGGGGCTGAACTACGGCGCCAGGTCAGAAAGAAGGGCAGGGGGCACATGTTGGGGCCGCCAGGCATGCGCGCGGGGATGGCTTTCATGGAAGGCACCCAGGAGCTGGCGTTGGATTGGTCGGAGGAAGACGAAACGACAGCACCAGCGCCAAGAGACCGAGCAATCGACGCCCTGAACGATGTCTTGAAGCTGATGGAGGACAACAGCACAGCCAGGCGATGATCACAGAAACGACCAAGATGCGCAAGGTCAGCGAGAGCCACAAGGCGCGCAACAGCACGAATAGGAACCCGAACGAGAAGAGCAGGAGAGGTGGGAGGAGGGTTTGGAAACTGTCCAGATCGGCATCAACGGGCCCTCCAACTCCAGGGCGGCGCCCCCGAAGGACACGAGGGAAGACGCCATGGCGAAGCTGGGCCAGTTCTCGGGCCACAATCTGGGGATAGCGAGGGGGATGCTGATCGCCCACATGGGAGGCAAGAAGTGTCAGTCGGCGGCGCCCAAGCCGGAGTTGGAGAGGATGGCGGAGCGGAAACTTCAGCGTCGGCGCCGCTGAGAAAGGAGAAAGTGGTGGCATCCGCGAGGTTTTCTATGAGTGCTGCACCACGGAGGTCAGGAGCGGCAGTTGCATTAGCGAGGTCTTCTCGGAGAGCAAAGGCCCCAGGGCAGAGTGCCAGCGGGCATGCGCATACACCGCGCCGCCGGCAGTGTCTGCATCATGCAATGAGGACGCCGCCCCAGGCCCCCCCACCACCCAAGGGCAGTTGGGCATGGCTGGCCCGCCCAACAGCGCACAGGCGAAGAAGAAGATATACCTTTCAGATGATGAAAGAATAGCAGGCTTGACCAGCATCGACGCAGAGCGCCTCACCAAACTCAGACGTTCTGCCCCGAATGGTAGGATATACGAAATGGCCATGAAGTTCCGCGCAGAACGGAACTCTGAGCTACACAGAACAGCCCCGGGGAAAGGCCTGCTTGGCAACAGCCAGCCTACCCATCCCAGTCAGAGAAAAAAAGCGCCTTCTACATTGACGACACGATGCGTTCCCCCCTGCCCCTATCCATGGCAGATCCGAAGAGATGGTGGGCGGGGTACTTTGCACATGGCACAGCACGCACACAATGTAGACGGGTCACGGCCAACGGGCGCGGGGGGGATGGTTACAGCGTGTGAGGCACCACGAGTTTAACAGGGCAGTTGGGAATTTGTTGCTATCTTAGCGGGGGGAGATGGCCAGCGCGTGCGAGGTACTACGCGTGTAAAGAGACAGTTGGGAATGCGCTATTACCTCCATCGCTCATGTTCGGACGCCGCAGCTGATCTGGCCCAGCGCTGACCTAGGTGCGCAGCGTGGCGCGCTACCGCTTTTGGTTTCTAGCACGAAAATCTCCCCCATGGCCGTCGCCGCGAAAAAGATCAAGGCGGCAAGAGCAGCGAATGGGAAAGGGTGCGCGTCGATTGCGAGCTGGAGCTGAAGGAGGAGGAGGAGTGGGCAGACTGCAGCGACGAAGAGAGCAGGTCTGCCGAGACCAAAAGAGGAAGGCAAAAGGAGTTCAATGGGTGGACCAGGCACTAGGACAAATCAAATCTGCTCCAGGACAACTGACAGAATAATGGGGCCCACAGAAATTAGCCTGGCGAAGGGCCCAACCATATGCAGTTGTGAATGCCGCAATTGTGCTGGGTGGTGGCGGACGCATGCGGGCGGTGCCATTGGGACCTTCGGTGGGGCCCCCTATGGAGCCACGAAACGCTGTACTGGGTGGGCGAGACGCGGTCAGCAAGGGCTGTGCTGCGTGGTGGCGGACGCATGCGAGCGGTGCCACTGGGGCCTTCGGTGGAGCTCCCTATGGGGCCACGAAGCGCTGTACCGGGTGGGTGAAACGCAGGCAGGGAGCAAGGGCTATACAGGGTGGTGGCGGGCGCATGCGGGCGGTGCCGCTGGGACCTTTGGTGGAGCTCCCTGTAGGGCTACGAAGCGCTGTTCTGGGTGGGTGAAGCGCAGGGAACAAGGGCTGTGCCGGGTGGTGGCGGACGCAAGCGGGCAGTGCCAGTGGGACCTTTGGTGGAGCCCCCATATGGGGCCACGAAGCGCGCGAGGGGTGTGCCAGAATGGGGGGGGGGGGGGTGGAACCGCATGCCAGCGCAGCCACTGGGGCCTTCGGTGGAGCTCCCTATGGGGCCACGAAACGTGTGAGGGGTGTGCCAGAATGGGGGGTGGAACCGCATGCGAGCGCAGCCACTGCGGCGTTCGGTGGAGCTCCCTATGGGGCCACGAGACGTGTGAGGGGCGTGCCGAAAAAGGGGGTGGAACCGCATGCGGGCGCAGCCACTGGGGCCTTCGGTGGAGCTCTCTATGGGGCCACGAACCGTGTGAGGGGTGTGCCGAAATGGGGGGGGGAACCACATGCGAGCGCAGCCACTGGGGCGTTCGGTGGAGCTCCCCATGGAGCCACCCACGAAGCGTGTGAGGGGTGTGCCGAAATGTAGGGTGGAACCGCATGCGGGCGCAGCCTCTGGGGCCTTCGGTGGAGCTCCCCATGGGCCACGAAACGCGTGATGTTTGCCAGAATGGGGAGCGCAGCCTCTGGTGCCTAGCTGGGGCCAAGCGTGTGAAACGTGCATGGGGCGTGCGAATGGGGGTGGACCGCATGCGGCGCAGCCACTGGGGCCTTCGGTGGAGCTCCCTATGGGGCCACGAAACGTGTGAGGGGTGTGCCAGAATGGGGGGTGGAACCGCATGCGGGCGCAGCCACTGGGGCCTTCGGTGGAGCTCCCTATGGGGCCACGAAGCGTGTGAGGGGTGTGCCAGAATGGGTGGTGGAACCGCATGCGGGCGCAGCCACTGGGGCCTTCGGTGGAGCTCCCTATGGGGCCACGAAACGTGTGAGGGGTGTGCCAGAATGGGGGGTGGAACCGCATGCGGGCGCAGCCACTGGGGCCTTCGGTGGAGCTCCCTATGGGGCCACGAAACGTGTGAGGGGTGTGCCAGAATGGGGGGTGGAACCGCATGCGGGCGCAGCCACTGGGGCCTTCGGTGGAGCTCCCTATGGGGGTGGAGCTCCCTATGGGGCCACGAAACGTGTGAGGGGTGTGCCAGAATGGGGGGTGGAACCGCATGCGGGCGCAACCACTGGGGCCTTCGGTGGAGCTCCCTATGGGGCCACGAAACGTGTGAGGGGTGTGCCAGAATGGGGGGTGGAACCGCATGCGGGCGCAGCCACTGGGGCCTTCGGTGGAGCTCCCTATGGGGCCACGAAACGTGTGAGGGGTGTGCCAGAATGGGGGGTGGAACCGCATGCGGGCGCAGCCACTGGGGCCTTCGGTGGAGCTCCCTATGGGGCCACGAAACGTGTGAGGGGTGTGCCAGAATGGGGGGTGGAACCGCATGCGGGCGCAGCCACTGGGGCCTTCGGTGGAGCTCCCTATGGGGCCACGAAGCGCGTGAGGGGTGTGCCAGAATGGGCGTGGAGGGTGAGGAGGGGGGAGGAAGGGGAGGAGGAGAGAGGAGGAGGAGGAACGCGGGGCGACGTCTCTTCAAAACGATGACCCTACACCGCAGGATGGCTGGGAAAAAAATAGCCTGGCGAAGGACCCAACCACGTGCAGTTGTGAATGCCGCAATTGTGCTGGGTGGTGGCGGACGCATGCGGGCGGCGCCACTGGGACCTTCGGTGGAGCTCCCTATGGGGCCACGAAATGCTGTACTGGGTGGGCGAGACGCGGTCAGCAAGGGCTGTGCTGCGTGGTGGCGGACGCATGCGAGCGGTGCCACTGGGGCCTTCGGTGGAGCTCCCTATGGGGCCACGAAGCGCTGCACTGGGTGGGTGAAACGCAGGCAGGGGGCAAGGGCTGCGCAGGGTGGTGGCGGACGCATGCGGGCGGTGCCGCTGGGACCTTTGGTGGAGCTCCCTATAGGGCTACGAAGCGCTGTTCCGGGTGGGTGAAGCGCAGGGAACAAGGGCTGCGCTGGGTGGTGGCGGACGCAAGCGGGCAGTGCCATTGGGACCTTTGGTGGGGCCCCCTATGGGGCCACGAAGCGTGCGAGGGGTGTGCCAGAATGGCGTGTGGAACCGCATGCCAGCGCAGCCACTGGGGCCTTCGGTGGAGCTCCCTATGGAGCCACGAAACGTGTGAGGGGTGTGCCGAAATGGGGGGTGGAACCCCATGCGAGCGCAGCCACTGCGGCGTTCGGTGGGGCTCCCTATGGGGCCACGAGACGTGTGAAGGGCGTGCCGAAAAAGAGGGTGGAACCGCATGCGAGCGCAGCCACTGGGGCCTTCGGTGGAGCTTTCTATGGGGCCACGAACCATGTGAGGGGTGTGCCGAAATGGGGGGAACCACATGCGAGCGCAGCCACTGGGGCGTTCGTGGAGCTCCCTATGGGGCCACGAAGCCTGTGGAGGGTGTCCCAGAATGGGGGTGTGGAACCGCATGCGTGGCGCCACGCCCACTGCGGGCCTGGGGCCTTCGGTGGAGCTCCCTATGGGGCCACGAAGCGTGTGAGGGTGTGCCAGAATGGGGGGTGGAACCGCATGCGGGCGCAGCCACTGGGGCCTTCGGTGGAGCTCCCTATGGGGCCACGAAACGTGTGAGGGGTGTGCCAGAACGGGGGGTGGAACCGCATGCGGGCGCAGCCACTGGGGCCTTCGGTGGAGCTCCCTATGGGGCCACGAAACGTGTGAGGGGTGTGCCAGAATGGGGGGTGGAACCGCATGCGGGCGCAGCCACTGGGGCCTTCGGTGGAGCTCCCTATGGGGCCACGAAACGTGTGAGGGGTGTGCCAGAATGGGGGTGGAACCGCATGCGGGCGCAGCCACTGGGGCCTTCGGTGGAGCTCCCTATGGGGCCACGAAACGTGTGAGGGGTGTGCCAGAATGGGGGGTGGAACCGCATGCGGGCGCAGCCACTGGGGCCTTCGGTGGAGCTCCCTATGGGGCCACGAAACGTGTGAGGGGTGTGCCATGAATGGGGGTGGAACCGCATGCGGGCGCAGCCACTGGGGCCTTCGGTGTGAGCTGCCGCTATGGTGGAGCTCCCTATGGGGCGAAAACGTGTGAGGGGTGTGCCAGAATGGTGGAAACCGGGGGGGTGGCGCCGCATGCCAGGGTGGCCTTCGGTGGGGCTCCCTATGGGGCCACGAAACCGTGTGAGGGGTGTGCCAGAATGGGGGGTGGAACCGCTGCGGGCGCAGCCACTGCGGCCTTCGGTGGAGCTCCTATGGGGCACGAAGCGTGTGATGGGGGTGCCACCGCAATGCGGGCGCAGCCACTGGGGCCTTCGGTGGAGCTCCCTATTGGGGCCACGAAACGTGTGAAGGGGTGTGCCAGAATGGGGGGTGGAACCGCATGCGGGCGCAGCCACTGGGGCCTTCGGTGGAGCTCCCTATGGGGCCACGAAGCGTGTGAGGGGTGTGCCAGAATGGGGGGTGGAAGCGCATGCGGGCGCCGCCACTGGGGCCTTCGGTGGAGCTCCCTATGGGGCCACGAAGCGCGTGAGGGGTGTGCCAGAATGAGTGTGGGAGGGGGAGGAGGCGGGGGGAAGGGGAGGAGGAGGAAGGAGGAGGAGGAACGCGGGGCGACGTCTCTTCAAAACGAGGACCCAACACCACAGGATGGTTGGGAAAAAAGCTTCGCACAGAAAGGAACAAAAGCAGGGGAGATAATGGAAGGGGCTCTTCGCTGCGCAGCAGAATGCGACATCCTACTCAACAAGTGCACGGCCATGGGCGCCAATGACGACGATGCGCTGAAGGTGGCGCGACAAGAGTTGGATGGGGGAACAGAAGCTGCGCGGAATGGGCGACTGCAAGGCGGCGAAGGACAAGGGTGAGAAGCAGCCAGAGTTCCTCGAGGCGCTGTGCTTCGTGGACAAGTGGAGCGACGACATGCAGCTGCTCGGTAGATGCAGGATGGGGCGCTGGGTGGGGCGGAAAGGGGGGGGGGGGGCTGCTCGCGTGGCCTCGACTTCCCGAGCAAGCTGTGGCGGAGAGGCCACATCCCAATTCGAGAAGTGACAAGTGGAAGTTCTGGTGCTAGGTGGACTGGTTGCAGCTCGCGAAGGCGCATGCGAGTCACCCAGAGGACGTGCTCTTGAAGGGGTGGGTGGGCAAGATGGCGGAAACGTTTGGAGCACGCAGCGAGAAATGGCCACATATCGGGCGCGGGTCCACGTTCCTCCCGTTCAAGAGTCTGCCATCGACGGTGGTGGGGCTCAAAGTGGGAGCCACATGGCAAGCGCTCGTCGCGGGAAGGCTTCCGCAGCTACTGGGCGACACCATCGAGGAGTGCCGCCGCCAGTTCTTCGACGCGGCCTAGAAGATGTGCCCAGAGGAGCTATCCGATCTGGGCCCACTATCCCTCCCGATGACGCACGCGATCGAAGGTTGCGACCTCATCGCAAGGCGCCCAGTAGACCAATGGGAGAGGTCAGGGAGGAGGGTTTTCATTGTGCAGAGCCGGCGTGAACTGGAGCCGAAGATTGCGAAGAACGACGAAGAGAACCTCCACGGCGTAATGCACGTTGCCATCGAGGAGCTGAACAACGAGGACAATGTGGACCCAGAGAAAGTGAAGAGGCTGAATGAGCGTCAGAAGCTACGGGACAGCACCCAGACCATGCTGGATGGCACCGAGATCTTCGCAGAAAAGTTCGGCTACCCCAAGTCGGGGGAGACGTTTGCGGCCAGCTCGTCCAGCGGCCACCACTGAGCTCACCCCCTGGAGCCTGCTGATCCGCCAAGAGCTAGCATTTGCGAGTTTTCCGGGCGTGGCAAGCTGCGAGCTGGCCGTGCCTGCAGACAATCAGGCGGAGCATTAGCGAGGTTTCGCGGAGTGCAAACCCTGGCAGCCAGCATGGGCACAACAGAGCGCCTGCATCGCCAACGCAATGGGAAGTATTGTTTGTGCACCGTCATGTGCACTACTGCAGTGCGTCGAAGGGAAGAGAGAACGATCACCAAGAAGCCCGCCAGAGTGCTCCACACTGGCCCTACCTTATACCGTGACTCACATCATGCTCTACCTCGCATACACGTCGAGGGGGAACGATGGGTTACTTTAACAGAGTACCGGAGTACAGATGCGACAATACATGGGGCATCTTTCGGAACGACCGAGAGGGGAGCCGAGCGGGAGAGGGGAGCACGGAATCCAAACTGTAGAATAACCAGCCCACCCAAGCAACAGTTTGGGGTCTCGGGCCTTTCGTCTCTCCCCCCTCGCCTCCTTTTGAGGTCGTGTCGTCGTCTCCTCCACCCCCTGGCTTGGGCGCCCTGCTAAGCTCGCGCGCCCCCTCCCTTAGGGCACGCGGAAGGGCCAGCAGCCGCCCCCCCCCCACCCCCCCACTTACCCGAAGGGACTCGCGATGTAAGATAGCGAGCCTCTTCTGACGGGGCCACCTCGGAGCTCGGTCCTTGAGCTACGTGGCCATGCCCCCTTATCAAACCAGTGAGGTACGGCTGGGCTGCAGCAATCAAATCGCAGGGGGGCTTCGACATGGAGCGTAGGTCACCTTGAGTAGGTGCTCGGACGCTGCACCCATAAATCGAGCATCCCTGTTCTGTCATCCTCCCGTTCCTTCTCGGCCTCATCCTCCTACTCATGTAATAATACATCCTTCCTTCCTCTCCTCCTCCTCTCCTCCTCTCTACTATTCCTTCCTCTCATTCTCCTCCTCATCCTTCCTCCTCCTCCCTCCTCCTCCTCCTCTCCTCCTCCTCCTCCTCTCCCATCTCCTCTCCTCCTCCTCCTCCTCCTCCTCTCCTCCTTCATCCTCCTCCTCCTCCTTCTCCTCGTCCTACTCCTCTCGTCCTCCTCCTCTCTTCTCCCTCCCTCTCCCCTCCTCCTCCTCCTCCTCTCCTCCTCTCCTCCTCTCCTCCTCTCCTCATCCTCCTCCTCCTACTCGTTCCTCCTACCTCCTCCTGTACTCTCTCTCCACCTCCTCCTCCTCCTCGTTCATCCTCCTCGTCCTCCTCCCTCCTCTTCCTCCCACACTCTCCTCCTCCTCCTCTCCTCCTCCCTCCTCGCCTCTCGCCTCCTCCTCTCCTCCTCCTTTTCCTCCTCTCCTCTCCTCCTCCTCGTCCTCCTCCTCCTCCTCTCCTCCTCTCGTCCTTCTCCTCCGCGTCCTCCTCTCTCTTCCTCCCTCCCTCCTCTCCCATCCTCCTCCTCCTCTCCTCCTCCTCATCCTCCTCTCCTTCCTCGCCTCGTCCTCCTCCTCCTCGTCCTCTCCTCCTCTCTTCCTCCTCCCCTCCTCTCCTCCTCCCTCCTCCATCCTCCTCTCATCCTCCTCCTCCTCCTCCTTTTCCTCCTTCTCCTCCTCCTCCCCCTCCTCCTCCCTCCTCCTCCTCCTCCTCCTCCTCTTCCGTCTTCTGATCCTCGGGGCCTGGGCACAGGGGGGAACGCATCCCCCTCCTCCTCCTCCTCCTCCTCTTCCGTCTTCTGATCCTCGATCGACCCCGAATCTGATCGCCGATAGGGGCCTGATAGCCCCAACGTGCCCAGGAAGGTGCCCATGCACTATCGGGGGCCTCTCGCCGATCTGTCGGCAATGTATCGTCGACTCCAGGTCGATGCCCCCCCCCCTCTGGCTATCCCCTTATCGTTGCCCGTCAGCACGTCATGGGCCGAGGCCGCTCTCGCGCGGCCACGGCGGGCCGGCCCCCCAGGACGCGGGCGGGACGCGCGGGCCCGGCGAGGCGGCGCGTTCGCCGCCGCGGTGTGCCACCGCCGCGGTGGCTCGAAGGAGAAAAACAGCGTAAACATATTTTTGTTGGCGGTCCGCGCGTATTTCTTGGATCGGCGCTCGCCCCCTCTGGCGACGTTTCCTGCGTTTTCCCTGGCGCGCTCCGCGCGCCACGGAAAGGGGTACCGCGCAGATCCAAGAAATCCGCTCGGACCATGGAAGCTGAATGTTTTTGCAGTTTTGGGTTATTCCTCTGGTGGTGAAGTCGCGGCTCGAGGTTTGGCCTT
Organism: Prorocentrum cordatum; assembly: GCA_963575745.1. Classification (NCBI taxonomy): domain Eukaryota; class Dinophyceae; order Prorocentrales; family Prorocentraceae; genus Prorocentrum; species Prorocentrum cordatum. The sequence continues at coordinate 902,714 of CAUYUJ010014949.1, read as the reverse complement.
CGGGCGCTTCCGGTTCGAGGCTTCGAGGTTCGCGAGTCGCGGTTCGAGGTTTTCGAGGTTTTCGAGGTTTGGTTTGAGGGCGCCTTTGTGTCGGGGGCGGAAAAGAGGGGGGTGATGACTAGGGGGGGGATATCATGGCGGGGGCCATGAGATCTCCCCAGATCTCATGGCGCCTCTTCTTGATTCATTACGTCCCCGGCCCCCCCGCTGGGCCGCGCACATGCCGCCGGTCACGATTTGCACCCCCCCCTCTTGGACCCCCCTTCCGAGGGCGCCTTTGTTGGTTCTCGCGGGTGTTCCAAGCCCAGGGTGCGCTCCGCAGCGGCAGCCCTCTCGAGAGGTGCGAGGGTTGTTTTTTTCGGGCGTGGTCGCTGCACGCCCGCGCCTCGCCGAGAACGTTTTTTGGGAGTGCCCAGCTCGCCCCGAAGGGCCACGCCGGAGCCGAGTTGTGACCCAGGGCGCGGCGGCCAGTGGCAACTCGATCCTTTCCTCCTCCTCCTCCTCCTCCTCCTCCTCCTCCTCCTCCTCCTCCTCCTCCTCCTCCTCCTCCCTGTTGGAAGAGAAGAGAACACGTGAGGTCTTCCAGAAAGGGCTGCCTTCGAGCATCGAAGGCTGGGTAGTCGAAGGCCAGACTGTCAGATTGGATTGGGCCCCACGGGCCAATCTGGCCCGGCCAAGCGGGAGGATTTGGGTTCTTCGCCAGGCTGGATTCGCGTTGGCTCCCTCGCCAGATTGCCCCCGTTTGCCAGATTGGGCCTGCCAGATTGGCGCCAGATTGGCTTCGACTACCCAGGTGGCGAGGGCCGAGGCGCGGGCCAAGCCTCCCAATGGGCGAGGCAGAGAGGGGGGCAGAGGGGGCGCCCTGTCGGGGAAGCCGCGGGCGCCGCGCCGCAGGCGCCACAGAGGCCACTGCGCGCGCGCCCTGCCCCGCGGGCCAGCCCGCCGCCCAGCATGGCGCGGCCCCGGTGCGCAGCGCCAGCCGCGCCCGCCGGAAAGCACGGGCAGAGGTTCGGCGCCGCATTCGGCGTCGGCTTCGGCGTATGCGTCGGCGTCGGGTAGGCAGTCGGCTTCGGCGACGGGTTCGGGGACGGGTTGGGCGTCGGAGTCGGCGTCGACGCAGCCGTCCGCCGTCGCCTGGGCAGCCAGGCCGCCATCACGCTGGACAACGTCCTGCCCCTCATCCTCCTCGGGGACACCTACCAGCTCCCGGGCCTCGGCCAGAGGTGCGCTGGGCGCCTCTCAATCCATCCCGGTCCCGACGACGTCCTTTTCGTGGCGATTTCTTGCGCAGAAGGCGGTGCAATCCAGGTGTTGCAATCTAGGTGGTGCAATCCACATAGTGTCATAGGTGCGATGCAGAGCAATGTACAGCAGTGCAAACCAATGCAACGCAATGTAATGCGATGCAGAGCGATGCAAATCCATGCATTCCGATGCAAAGCAATGCAAAGCGCTGCCAAGCAATGCAATGCAAAGCAAAGCAAAGCAATGCAACGCAGTGCAATGCAACGTAACGCAACGCAACGCAATGCAGCACCATGCAACACAATCTAATGAAATGCAACACAATGCAAAATTACGAAAAGCAGCGCAAAGCATTGCAAAGCAATTGTTAGCATTGCGACTCAATGCAGTTCAACGCAAAGTACTGCAACGCAATGCAAACCAACGCTCAACACTTCTAAGATATACTAGGTCATTCAATGTGTGTGCAAAGCAATGCAACGCAATGCAACTCAATCAATCGCCGTGTAGCGCGATGCGAAGAATTGCAACGCCATGCAAATACGAAGCGCGAAGCGATGCGACAAGCAATGCAAAGCCTGCGGTGCGAACCAGGGGGGGGGGGCACGGGGGGGGCTGCAACGGGGGGGCGGCGACGGACGGGAACGGGGCGGGTTTTTCATTTGGAAGGATAGGGCGGCGACGGACGGGATCGGGGCCGCCGGGCTTGCAGATGGGCCCAGCTCCCTAGAAGGCAGGTCAGGAGCCCCAAGCGGAAGCACTGCTTGGGGGACAAGCGCCCCTTCGGGGCCCCGCCCACCTCGGCAACATCTGTGGCAAGTCCCCAGTACCCCCAATCCGCTGGACCTCCGAGGAGCCAACGAAAGTGGCGACGGATGCGCTGTTCGCAGCCCCCGAGGGAGCCGCGAGGTTTCGGCGAGGACTGCGTGACACCCCACTCCGCTGGACCTCCCAGAAGCCCACGAAAGTGGCGACGTTTGCCTCGAGGAAGAGGAAGACGCAGAACAAGACAGGATGAGGAGGGAGGCAGAAGGCAGCTTCGCATCAGCAACGCTACATGCAACATGAAAACCCGACCACGGGAGGGTTGGGAACAAAGGAATTCCCACACATCCTGTTTTTTCTAAGTATCCCCCCTCCATTTACTCTGGCGCCTTGTGCTGGCGTGCCCCACGATGCGCCCACGATGCGTCCCCGCCTTCACCATTCGTCGATCTCTGTTCCCGTTTCCTCCCCTCCCTCCTTATCCTACTCCTTCTCCTCCTTCTCTTCTTTCATTGGCTCCTCTTCCTTAACCATTTTGGCTCAAGATGCTCATTGGGCCCGCCTCCCCGAATGGATACAGCTGGTCCGCGGCTGGCTTTCTAAGTTATCCTGCTCACATCTGCGGCGTTGCACGGAGCCCTCCATATCCGCGGGGCGAGTCCGCCCCCAGCCTCCATACTCGCCCATGCTGGGCTCTCCTCCAGGACTTCGTGCTGGTGGCTGGGATGCCAGGGACGTCAGCACGGATAAAGCACTACATCGCGATCGCGCCCCGTCCAGGTTGTCGAAGCCGATCAGGTGCAGCGGCACGTCCCCAAAATGAACAAGAACCTCCTGGTGTTCGCCCTCCCTCTCGTTCCTCTCACGGGTTTGCAGCTGGCAGCGGAGGCAGTGCGGGTGGAGCAGCAGATGAAAAGCAATAAGTCTGGCGGAATCAACACGTTCGACAGCTCTTGGTCGCAGCCATGGCCAGCAATCTCAGAGAGTTTCGCATGGAGTTGAACCAAACCTTCTCGGCTACAGCGCCCTCCTCTGCCAAGATAGCCATCACGCCTGCTGGCGAGGCCCTAACGTCGCTCGCATCCTCGACCCAAGTACACCCTGGGCGGCGATCTCAGCGGCCAAGTCAGCGACTAAAGAAGACACCGACGGACCCGAGAACAACATGCACCTCTCCATCGCGCAAGTATGGACGACCAAGACTTATCCCTCGCCGAGATGCGCTCCGACATCCAAAGGTGCACAAAGCACATCAGGAGGGGGAAACCAAACACACACGCACACACGCACATACACACAGACGTCCAGACACACAGACACCCAGGGACACAGGCACACAGGCACACAGACACGCCGACGCACAGACACACAGACACACAGACACACAGGCACACAGAGACACAGACATGCAGACACACAGACACACGGAGACACAGACATACAGACACACAAACACACAGAGACACACAGACACACAGACACAGAGACTCAGGCACACAGACACACAGACACACAGACACAAACACACACAGACACACAGACACACCGACACGCAAACACACAGACAAAGGACGCAGAGACAGATGGACACAAAGACACACATACACACAGACACAGAGAGACAGAGACACTGACACTGACACACACACAGACGCAAACACTGACAGAGACACACAGAGGCACACACGGAGACATTGAGACATACACAGCCACACACAGACACACACAGACACACACACAGACATACACAGACATACACAGACACACAGACACACACAGACACACACGGACACACACAGACACAGGCAGACACACACAGACACACACACACAGACACACAGACGCACAGACACACACAGACACACACAGATACACACACAGACACACACAGATACACAACGACACACACAGTCGCACACAGACACACACAGACACACACACAGGCAGACACACAGACACACACAGGCACACATACAGACACACGCAGATAAATACAGACACATACAGACACACACAGACACGCACAGACACTTACATGCACACACGCGCACGCGCACACACGCACCCACGAGCACGCGCACGCACACGCGCACCCGGACACGCGCACACGCGCACACACGCACATCCGCACACGCGCACACGCGCACTCACGTACACACGCACACGCGCACACGTGCACACGCGCACACGAGCACACGAGCACACGCGCACACGCGCGCACGAGCACCTGCGCACACGCGCACACGCGCACACGCGCACACGCGCACACGCGCACACGCGCACACGCGCACACGCGAACACTCGCACATGCGCACACGCGCACGCGTGCACGCGCGCACGCTTGCACACGTGGACGCGCGCACACTCGCACACGCTCACACGTGCACTCGCACGCGCACACGCGCACACGCACGCACACACAGACAAACGCGCACACGCGCACACGCGCAACCGCGCTCACGCGCACCCGCGCACACGCGCACACGAGCAGATGCGCACACGCGCACACGCGCGCACGCGCGCACGCGCGCACGCGCACACGCGCACATGAGCACCAGTACACACGCGCACACGCGCACAGGCGCACACGTGCACACGCGCACGCAAACACACGCGCACACGCACACACGCGCACCCGCGCAAGCGTGCACACCCGCACACGCGCACACGCGCACACGCGCACACGCGCATACGCGCACGGGCGCGAGCGCGCACGCGCGCACACGCGCACGCGCGCACACGCGCACACGCGCACACGCGCACACGCGCACACGCGCACACCAGCACACCAGCACACGCGCACACGCGCACACGCGCGGACACGCGCAAACGCGCACACGCGCACGCGCGCACACGCGCACGCGCGCACACGCGCACGCGCGCACACGCGCACACGCGCACATGCGCACACGCGCACACGCGCACACGCGCACACGCGCACAGGCGCACACGTGCACACGCGCACGCAAACACACGCGCACACGCACACACGCGCACCCGCGCAAGCGTGCACACCCGCACACGCGCACACGCGCACACGCGCACACGCGCACGCGCGCACGCGCTCACGCGCGCACACGGGCACACGCGCACACGCGCACACGCGCACGCGCGCACGCGCTCACGCGCGCACACGGGCACACGCGCACACGCGCACACGCGCACACGCGCACACGCGCACACGCGCATACGCGCACACGCGCACGCGCGTCACACGCGCACACGCGCACACACGCGCACAAATGCACACGCGCTCACGCGCACACGCACACACGCACAGACGCACACACGCACACACGCACACACGCACACACGCACACACACAGACTCAAATAATCTTCGTCTCCCATCAAGATATGGGAAAATATTGAAGGAGGAGGGGGAAACATAGGCAATCTGGGGGTTCGTCTCTATGTAATTGTATGTCCCTGGGCTACTTTAGAACTGGCCCTCGCATGCAAGGCTGCCCCCGCCTGACAAGAGCGATGTCCGCAGCGTCCACAGGGAAATCGGCGTTGGAGTCCTCGAGGTCACCGCCTCCCACATGGTCCCAAAGGGGAAGCGCCCAAGGCTCGCTGTACGAGTGGCTTCATGACTTGGACTTGGAGGGGCACTGCACCGTCGAGGCCCGTGCCACTTCCCGTGTCTTCAACGTCTTGTTCAAGGGCGGAGCGACACTGGCCGCTCGGCGAGCCAAAAACGCAATGGCAGGCTTCATGACTAAACTGGGACGGGTCCGCTTCCCTGTGCAGCCAGTCGCAGGTGGCAACGCCCAGCTTCACGTCGGACCAGACTAACCAGCTTCCCAAATACGAATGGAAATCCAGGGCAAACTTATCCTCAGAAAGCTTCGGGGCAAGTTCGATTCGGGACCTGGAAGTGGAATGGAGGTCACGCGGGAGCGGCACGAGAGAACCAGAAAGGAGGAGCCAGACGGTTGGCGTCGGGAGGGCGGTCTGAGCAGGGGGAGGGGCAGAACGGCGGGAGATGAGCATGAGAGGATGTGTGAGAATGAGGACGACGATGAGGAGGGCGACGAGGAGGACGAGGGGGCGAGTAGGGCCGACGATAATGAGGGGGATGACGGCAGCGGCGAGGGCGACGAGGCCGCGAGGGTGAAGGACGAGGAGGGCGAGAAGGAGGAGGCCTTCGAAGACGAGGGCGAGAAGGCCGAGAGGGAGGAGGGACGAGGAAGGGGGGGTGACGAGGGCCGGCGCCGCGCGAGCGTTCCCTCGGGCGGAGGTGCACGGAGTTCCTGCGCGGGGAGGTGGCGCCGGGCCACGTGCTCCGCGTGCTCCGGATACTGGAGGAGCTGCGCGTTACCACCATTCGCACTTTCCTCGGGGGTGGGCAGACCTCCTACCCTGACGCGTCGATTAAGGAATTGGCCGTTTAGGGCGTCGCGGCCGTCATTTTGCGGGTCCAGGTCCGTCGGTTTCGGTCCCAAGCCGTTTTCACTAAGGCGAGGTTTACTGAAGGGAGGTTTTTCCCATCGCCGATTTATATTCGATTCGATCTATCAAACACCTTGCGTCGGGCGATCCCCAACCCAAGAGTCTGATGCGGGATACGGTGGCGATCTCGTGGATACGGTCCTGGCCCAGCACCCTCGGTGCGACACGCTATCCTCAATGCCTCAGTCCCCAGGAGTCCGCGTCCCGAGCTTTCCCGAGTTTCCTGACTCGCGGAGCGGGGCGACACGCTATCCGCTCGCACTGCATCGCGTGTCGCCGGGGCTTTCGTGGCGATATGGTGAGCACACTCTCTGACAGCACACGCTGTTTTACTTCGGGCGGTCCCCCACCAAGAGCGCCATGTGGGATACCCGGCCAGAACTGGCACAATGGGCCTGGCGGTCGCGGTATGCAGCCGTCATTCGTCGAAGGCGCGAGGCGGGGTATCCAGGGAGCGCAGCCGCATTTAGGGACTGGCGGCCGCGGTATGCAGGGTGTGTTCGGCGGGTCGGGCGCTATTTCCTTTCTCCGTCTAATATCACCAACCTGTCGGTCGGGAGCCACATGTACACAATTGTCTAAAAGTCCGCGATGTTCTTGGCGATCTGCGATTGTCCCCCTGGCGGCACCTCTGGCGCGGCGTCTGGCGCGCTCCGCGCGTCAAGGAGGGGGTTTCCAGCGCCGACCTAAGATATCCACGAGGACCTGGGAGAGTTCTTGTTTCTTGCAGTTTCTCTTCCTCTCTCCACCTTCCTGGGCCAGGTTCCAGATTCCACTCGGTCCAGGTTGCAGATTCCAGACGCCACGGCCTCACCGACCTGGCCTCAGGTAGGCGTACAACTGACGCTGTCTGCAGCGGTGGTCGCTCGTTCGATCGTTTACTATCTCTTTCCATGCCCCGCCTGGCCACCGTGACCCAGGAGGCCTCAGAACCTGGATTGTTTACCTGATGAGGGCGGTGGTGATACATGTATATCTGTATACGTATACATGTGGCAAATCTACGATTGAATTCCCACCGGCTTCCAGACCCAGGGTTCCTTATCCAAAGGTTTCTTATCCAATGCACTCACCGTGTTCCTTGGCTTGCCCCGCCCGGCCACGGAGCAACGTGCGGGGTAGTCTGCAGATTATGGGCCCGCATGCGGATGGGCCCCCGTCGTCTAAAGAGAGGGGGGGGCGCCATCGTCTTGAGACTCGAGTGCTTCCCTCCCTCCCCTCCATGCTTCCCTCCCTCACGAGCGGCGATCATAGCCATATCCACGCCCTCGCGGTCTGGATTCCAGGGCGCGATCCCGCGGATACACGGTCGCACGGATGCGCTCCGCGCGGGGCAGCCACTACAAAATCGCCCCAGAGTTGTCCGCAAAGTTGCGGCCCAGAGGCCCGGCCCGCGAGGCCGCGGATACGGATATATTTTCGCCAGCGATTTCCTCTGGCGGTGCTATTCCACCTCTTCTGTGTGTTCTCGTCCCCCGCCTCTGAGGAGCTCATGCTGAAGGCCTGCCTGACGCTCTGGAAGGACCTCCGCGCCAGCGGGCGGGGGGTCCTGGGGTCCGCCGACGCGCGAAAGATTACAGGATTGCCTGCGTGGATCGACGCCTGTGGCGGGCCGTTGTTTCGGAAAGAGCGCCAGTGGATTACCCGGTAGTTGTGGAGGGGGCGGGGTTCTCGAACCCCCCCTCCCCCTCCCCCCCTATTCCCCGATCCGCCGTTCGGACCTCCCCCACCCCCCCTCCCCCCCTTGAAGGAGGGGGGGTCACCCCCCCCCTCCCCCCCCCCTTGGCGCTGGCGCCCCCTTTGCGCCAGACGGGGAGCCGAAGAGCGGGGAGACGCAGGGGAGAGAGGGAAAGATTTGGGGAAAGGGGGGGAGGGACTCGGGGTGGATTTCTGGCGAACCGACCAGGGCTTTCGGGTTCGGGGCTGAGGGCTTAGGGTTCGGGGCTTAGGGATTAGGGCTTAGGGTTTAGGGCTTTATGGTTCGGGGCTTCAGGGTTTGGAGCTTAGGGCTTAGGGTTCGGGCTTGCGGGTGAGGGTTCCGGGCTTTGGGGTTCGGGGCTTAGGGCTTAGGGTTTAGGGCTTAGGGATTCGAACTTTGGGCTTAGGGTTCAGGGCTTTAGGGTTCTGGGCTTAGGGTTTAGGGTTTCGGGACTTGGGGCTTAGGGTTCAGGGCTTTAGGGTTCGGGGCTTAAGGTTTTTTGGGTCCGGGGCTTAGGGATTAGGGCTTAGGGCTGAGGGCTTATGGCGGTAGGGCTCGGCCCTGTGGGGTTACGGCTTAGGGCTTAGGGTTCAAGGCTTTAGGGTTTTGGGTTTAGGGGTTAGAATTCGAAATTCAGGTCTTAGGGTTCGGGGTTAGGGCTTAGGGTTCAGGGCTTAGGGCTTACGGCTTAGGGCTTTCGGCTCAGGGCTTTAGAGTTTAAGGCTTTCGGGTTCGTGGCTTAGGGCGTAGGGGTCGGGGCTTATGGATTAGGGTTCGGGGCTTAAGGCTTCGGGTTCATGGCTTTAGGGTTCAGGGCTTAGGGGTTAGGGTTCGGGGCTTAGGGCTTAGGGCTTAGGGCTTAGGGTTCGGGGCTCAGGGATTAGGGCTTGGGGCTTGGGGAAAGAGGGTTCGGGGCTTACGGATCGGCGCTTACACAGGGTTTCGGGTTCAGGGCTTTGAGGTTCGGGCCTTAGGGGTTAGGGTTCGGTGCTTAGGTCTGGGTTCATGGTTTTAGGGTTCGGGGTTTAGGGGTTAGGGTTTGGGGCTTAGGTCTTAGGGTTTACACTACGTATTAACGTCTGGGGGCCGCGCGGCGGGATTCACTGGCCTGCGCCAGTCGGCGAGGCAACGATCCGTCGTTAAAATCGTAGGATTCGCGTCGCGACGCTGAGATTTCGGGCCTGCCGATGCCGCGATCCCTCGTAAAACGCGTAGGATTCGCGTCGCGGCGGTAAGATTTCGGAGCTGTCGATGTCGCGATCCTTCGTAAAACACGTAGGATTCGCGTCGCGACGGTTTGCGCGGAGCGCTTGTCGGGCCACCTCGGAAGCGCTCCTGCTCGCGCAGGCTCGCACGGAATGCTTGTCGGGCCGCCCTGGAGGCGCTCCCGCTCGTGCCAGCTCGCACGGAATAGTGTTTCGCGGGCCACTCTGGAAGCGCCCCGCTCGCGCCGGCCCGCACGGAGCGCCTGTCGGGCCGCCGCGGAAGCGCCCCCGCTCGCGCCGGCTCGCACGGAACGCTTGCCGGGCCGCTCTGGGAGCGCCCCCGCTCGCGCAGGTCCCCACGGAGTGCTCGTCGGGCCGCTCCAGGGGCGCTCGGGCTCGCACGGAGCGCTTGGAAGCGCCGGGGCGCGCCTGGGAGCGCCTGGGCGGGCCTGCCGACGCCGCGCTGGATTCGGGTAAATCTGGCAGATTCTGGCCGACCCGGCAAAATGTCAGTGGCTCCACAAAAACGGCTCCCAATATACATTTTCTTTATTATTTAATTTGGTTTCGGGCTCCATCACGTCCCGGCCCAATTTCGAGCGGCCCGCTTGTGCCAGCTCGCACGGAGTGCTCGTCGGGCCGCTCCGAGGGCGCCCCGGCTCGCACGGAGAGCTTGGGCGCGCCTGGGAGCGCCTGGGCTTGCCCAGCAGCGCCTGGGAGCGCTTTGCAGCGCCTGGAAAGGCGTCGGAGAGCTTGGGAGCGTCGCGATGGCGCCATGCTTGCTGTCGTTCGGGCTTGCCCAATACGGAGTGCTTTTCGTCTTGAGGGTTTAGGGTTTAGGGTTTAGGGTCTACTAGGCGTGGCCACGCGTACACGTGGACCGCGCACCCGCCTGCGGTGGCCGTCACTCCCACCCGCGCGCCACCCCGCCATAAAGATCATCTCTCCCCTCGGTATAACCACAGCGAGTGCAACGTCGACGACGACGACGAGGACGACGACGGCGACGACGGATGCACGATCCAGCGGGCACGCGAGTGCTCGAACGGGCGAAAGATTCTGCACGCATGCGCAGGAAGCGCGAGGTTGTCCAGGAGATGAAGGCGGTGTACGTAAGGGGGTCGCATTTTGTTTGGTAAAATATAGGAGATGGAGCGGGTTTACATAAGCGGATCGCAACGGGGGCTGGGCACTTTGCGTGTGTAAAAAAATAGGAAATGCTGCGCGCATGCTCAGAACATGTTTTTTGCAGTAGATGGAGCGGGTTTGCAACGATGGCTGGGCACTTTGTCTTGTAAAATACATGAGATTCTGCGCGCGTGCTCAGGAAATGCTATTTTTTTGCAGTAGATGGAGCCGGTTTGCATACGGGCTGCTTTCAGGGTATTCAGGGTTTAATAATTATAGGATTAGAAATTTATGGTTTAGGGCCTGCATTAGAGAAACCGCGCGCTGGCTGCGATCCCCCCCCCATCAATATTGTCGGGGGGGGCGCTGCCCAGGCCGCGCGCGCCACGGTTAGTCGCACTCCCGCCCCAGACCACCCAGAGTGAAGCCTTGTAGGGTTTAGGGTTTCTCCCCCCAACCCCCCTGTCACGACGCGGCCGTGGCATCGCGCATCCACGCGTGCACGCGCGCAGGGCGCGCGGCGTAGGCGCTTCGGCTCGCTGCCGCGTCGAAGAGGAAGCCGTCGGCGATGTCGGCGTTGAGCTTCGCCGTTGGGCTGCCGCTGGCGCAGCATGTCCATGTCTTGTCGCTTTTGCTGTCGGCACTGGGTTGTGACACTGGGCTGCGAATGCTGGGGCGGCCGTGGCAATGCGCGCCCATGCGAGCACGCGCGCAGGGTGCGTGGCGCTGGCGCGTCAGCTCGCCTCGTCGATGAGGCGGCCGCTTGCGCCTTCGGCAGAGGGCTTCGCCGTTGCGCTGCCGCTGGCGCAGCAGATCCACAGGGGTCCGACATTTGCCCTCGGCATTTGGAAAGCAGCGCTGCGAGGGCGCTGGCGCGGCAATCCCATGGGCCCTCGTGGGCCTCGAGCGAGCGGCTGCGCCGTCGGGCTCCTCGCTGACGGCGACGCGCAAGGCAGTTTCATTCGCCTGCGGCTTTGGGTTTCGACATTGGGGTCGCCCCCGCTGAAGCGAGTGCAATCGTCGACGCAGACGCTTTCGGCGCGATCTTCGGAAGGCGGTAGGGGGGGCGCGAGGGGGTGGGTCTGGCACCCCCTCGCTGCGATGCGCGCGCGCGGCTGCGGCAGCACCTGCATGGCGGCATGCGCCCGGAAGCGCCGCCGGGGAGCGCTGCGGAGCGCTTGCGAATGCGTGGGAACGCTTGGGGTGCCCAGGAGCGCGCGGGAGCGCCTGGGAGCGCCGCGTGGCGCCTCAGAGCGGTGATGGGCGCTGTGGAGCGCGTGGGAATGCTTGACGCCTGGGAGCGCCTGGGAGCGCCTGGGGGCGCCTGGGAGCGCGCGGGGAACGCATGGGGGCGCCTGGGAGCGTGCGCGTTGCGCTTGGGAGCGTGCCGTGGAGCGTTTGGGAGCGCATGGGAGCGTGCCGGGAGCGCCTGGGAACGTTTGGGAGCGCTGGGGAGCGCCTGGGAGCGCGAGCGCCTGCGAGCGTGCCGCGAACGCCTGGGAGCTCCTGGGAGCGCCTGGGAGCCCTTGCGGGAGCGCCTGGGGCGTGCCGGGAGCGCCTGGGAGCGCCTGGGCGCGCGCCGAGGATCGCCTGGGAGCGCCTGGGAGCGCCAGGGAGCGTGCCTCGAACGCTTGGGGAGCTCTTGGGAGCTCCTGGGAGCGTCTGGAAGCGCCTGGGCGCCGTGGACGGCCGACAGGGCGCCGCATGCTGTATTTTCACATGGCTTGCGGCCCCACGAACGGCCGAAAGGGCGCCGCATGGTGTATTTTCATAGGTTTGGAGCCCCAAGGGATGGCACCGACCGCAGCGAATTCAACGGCTGGGGGTTGGGGTTATTTTCATTGAGCGAACAAGCGGCGGCCGCATGCGCGCGGCGGGCGAATGCCTCCTCAGCGCTGCGCGCTTCGTCGGTGCCACGTGCGTGGAACTGGGCAGGCTCGCTGAGCGCTCGGCCAGACGCCACGGGGTGCGGACGTTGCACCGCCCGCGGCTTCCAGTCTAGGGTTTAGGGCTTCTCTTAGCGCAGCGGCCGACAGCCCAGGCAATGCTGCCCCCCCTTCGGCAAGCTTGATTGGGGGGGCGGCTGGCCGACCCGAGCAAGCGTGGCGAAGGGGGCAGGAGGTGCAACATCTTCCCACCCCCGGCCGCATGGCCGGCGACCTCCCCAACTAAGGCCCTTTAAGGTTTAGGGCCGCTGGCCGTTAAATTCCCAAATGGCCCCAAGCGCTCCCAAGCGCTCCCAGGCGCTCCCAGGCGCTCCCTGGCCCTCCCTGGCGCTCCCAGGCGCTCCCAGGCGCTCCCCGGCGCTCCCAGGCGCTCCCGGCGCGTCCGAAGCGCCCCCGAGCGCTCCCAGGCGCTCCCTGGCGATCCCAGGCGCTCCCAGGCGCTTCCAGGCGCTTCCAGGCGCTCCCGGCGCGTGCCCGGGCGCTCCCAGGCGCTCCCAGACGCTTCCAGGCGCTCCTCGGCGCTCCCAAGCGCTCCCTGGCGCTCCCGGCACGCTCCCAGGCGCTCCCAAGCGCTCCCTGGCGCCCCCTGGCGCTCCCAGACGCTCCCAGGCGCTCCCAGGCGCGCGCATATTTTTTTAGAGCGCCCCACGCGTGTTTTTTCGTGTCGGAGAAACATAGGGGGGAATTCCAAGTCAAAAGTCTGCGGGTTTAGAATGTTATATTTTTTGAGGATCAAGGGAGCGTTTATCGTTGAATCGCGACTCCCAGGGGGCAGCCTACGGCTGCATGGGCGACCCAGTCTGGCAACCAGCTGACGCATCTCAGAGATGCCCTGTCTCTCGTAGACGGCGGCGGTGATGCGCGGTGGGTGGGCAGAAGCACAACGAGGTGCTTGGGAATTTAGGGTTTAGGGTTTAGGGTCTACTAGGCGTGGCCACGAGTACACCGCGACCGCGAACCCACCTGCGGCGGCCGTCGCTCCCACCCGCAAGCCACCCCACCATAAAGATCATCTCTCCCCTCTGTAGAACCACATCGACGACAACGTCGACGACGACGACGACGACGACGGCGGCGAGTGATGTGCGATCCAGTGGGCACGCGAGTGCTCGAACGGGCGGGAAGGGTCGGGTCGGGCGGGAGAGATTCTGCACGCATGCGCAGCAAATGGGACCTTGTGGAATAGATGGATCGGGTCGCAACGGGGCCTGGGCACTTTGCATTGAAAAATACAGGAGATTCTGCACGCATGCTCAGCAAATGTTTTTTTGCAGTAGATGGAGCCGGTGTACATAACGGGGTCGCAGTTTGTATTGTAAAGTACAAGAGATTTTGCACGCATGCTCAGGAAATGTTATTTGTTGCAGTAGATGGAGCGGGGTCGCCACGGGGACTGGGCACTTTGCAATGTCAAATGCAAGAGATTCTGCACGCATGCGCAGGAAATTTTATTTTTTGCAGTAGATGGAGCCGGTTTACATAATTGGGTCGCAAACGGGGGTTGGGTACAAGGTACGGAAGGTCAACTAGAGCTTAATAGTTTTAGGATTAGGGCTTAGGGGTTAGGGCTTAGGGGTTAGGTTTCGGGCCATAGGGATTAGGGCATAGGGCTTAGGGTTGAGGGCTTAGGGTTCGGGGCTTAGGGATTAGGGTTCGGGGCTTAGGGATTAGGGATTAAGGCGTAGGGCTCAGGGCTTTAGGGTTCGGCGCCTTGGGGTACCGCTAAGCGCTTATGGTTCGAGGCTTTAGGGTTAAGGTTAGGGGCTTAGGGATTAGGGTCGGGGCTTCGGGCTTAGGAATTAGGGCATGGGGATTAGGGCTTAGGGCTTAGAGCCTACTCGGCGTGGCCATGAGTACACCTGGACCGCGAACCCACCTGCGGTGGCCGTCGCTCCCACCCGCAAGCCACCCCACCATAAAGATCATCTCTCCCCTCGTGACAACCGCATCGACTACAACGTCGACGACGACGACGACGACGACGGCGACGAGTGATGTGCGATCCAGTTGGCGCGCGAGTGCTCGAACGGGCGGGGGGGGTCGGGTCGGGCGGGGGAGATTCTGCGCGCACGCGCAGCAAATGCGACGTTGTGGAATAGATGGATCGGGTCGCAACGGTCCCTGGGCACTTTGTAGTGTAAAATGCAAGAGATTCTGCACTCATGCGCAGCAAATGCTTTTTTTTTGCATTACGTGGAGCCGGTTTATATATCGGGGTCGGATTTTGCATTGTAAAATATATGAGATTCTGCGCGCATGCGCAGGAAATATTTTTTTGCAATAGATGGGGCCGGGCCGCAACGGGGGCTGGGCATTTTGTAATGTAGAATACATGAGATTCTGCGCGCATGGTCAGAAAATGTTTTTTTTTGCAGTAGATGGGGCCGGGTCGCAACGGGGACTTGGCACTTTGCAGTGTAAAATACATGAGATTCTGCTCGCATGCTCAGGAAATGTTTTTTTTTCAGTAGATGGAGCGGGTTTGCATACAGGCCTGTTTTATGGTAATTAGGGTTTAATAATTATAGGATTAGAAATTTAGGGCTTAGGGTTCGGGGCTTAGGGCTTAGGGCTTAGGGTCTAATAGGCGTGGCCACGAGTACACCGTGACCGCGAACCCACCTGCGGCGGCCGTCGCTCCCACCCTCACGCCACCCCACCATAAAGATCATCTCTCCCCTCGGGAGGACCACAGCGAGTGCAACGTCGACGACGACGACGACGGCGGCGACGACGGATGTGCGATCCAGTTGGCACGCGAGTACTCTAACGGGCTAAAAATTCTGCACGCATGCGCAGGAAGCGCAAGGTTGTCCAGGATATGGGTCCGGTGTACATAAGGGGGTCGCATTTTGTATGGTAAAATACATGAGATTCTGCACGCATGCTCAGGATGGAGCATGCTCCGGATCAGCAAATGCTATTTGTTGCAGTAGATGGAGCGGGTCTACATAATGGTGTTGCAACGGGGACTGGGCACTTTGTGCTGTGAAAAATTAGCCTGGAGAAGGACCCAACCATATGCAGCTGCGAGTAGCGCGCGGATATGAGACGAAGGAGGGGGCACGCAAACTAGGCCCCTCTTTTCATAGGCACCGCGCCACTGCATGGACGAGGCACAGGGCAGCGCGGGCAGGAGGTGGCGGGCGGAGGAGGAGAGCTCACTGGGGCGAGCCAACACATCAGTATCATCGTCGCATCATGAGACCTGTTACTGGGCACGCAGGAAGAGGTGACGGAGACACCGTGTAGATGTCGAAGGCAGGTCAGCAGCGGCAGAAACGAGACGGGGAAGCGCGCGGTCAAGAAGCGATGGGAAGCAGGAGGAGCGAGAGACGAGGGGAGACGTTTTTGCCTCCAGACCGACAGCGAGCCACGCAGAATGCAGCGCGCAGGCGGCGCCGCGCGAAAGTGCCTGGGAAGTCCTCGCCGACGCGGTCTGGTCATCCCGAGGGAATCCCATCGACGCGCGGGGGTTGTCCACTGCGACTCTGAGTCAACGGATAGCGCCCCCGTACTGCGTGGCGAGGCGTGCGAAAATGGCGCGATCTGGGTGAAATCCCCCGACGGGCGCCGGCCATCCTCTGGCGAGAAATCCCGACGACGAGCTGGGGTCATCCAAGCGTCAGCGACAACCAGCGCGCGCCGCTGGCTCGTGCGGGGCCGCTCCCCAGGTCAGGCCTCGCGGATGAACTCGCTGAAGCCCTGCTCTCTGGCGAGGGCCGTCGCCTCCCTCCTGCGCCGCTTCGTGCGCGCAGCAAACTGCTCCAGCTGCTTCCGCAAGCCCTCCGGCGGCACTGCCAGGAAGAACTCGAGAGCAGCGCGTAGAGCTCCAGCCGCCAGTCGTCGTCCTCCTTCTTGCCGTTCCCTACCTCGTGGCGGCCGCAGTCCAGGATCACGCCTGGGCGGCGTCGGTCGAGGGGGCGGCGCGCAAGACAGCCGACGGCCCAGGGCGAGAGTCCACGGGGCCGAGAAGGTCCGGCTGCGGACCGCTCGCGTTCGAAGGGTTCGGCCGTAGACTGCCCGGTGGCGCCGTTCCCCCGCCCCGCCGCCTTCCCGCATGGTGCGCCCCTGGCACGCCACCGCGGTGATGACCCTGCCGTGTGAAAACGGGAAGCCCGCCCGGGTGACCTTGGAGGTGCGGACGGTGAACGGCTCCGACGTGCGGGGCTCGATGAACACCAGCGGGCCCGTGAGGTCCCCCGTGAGGCTGTCGTCGTGGCGCTTCAGGTCGTCCACGAAGGGCGCGCCCGCGTACTTCTCCATGCGCACCCAGAACCCCTGGGGCAAGCGCGTGTGAGGGGTGTGCCAAAATGGGGTGGCGGCGGCATGCGAACGCAGCCATTTGGGCCTTAGATGGAGCTCCCAATGGGGCCACGAAGCGCGTGAGGGGTGTACCAAAATTGGGTGGCGGCGGCATGCGGACGCAGCCATTTGGGCCTTCGGTGGAGCTCCCCATGGGGCCACGAAGCGTGTAAGGGGTGTGCCAAATATGGGGTGGCGGCGGCATGCGGACGCAGCCATTTGGGCTCCCTATGGGGCCACGGTGGAGCTCCCTATGGGGCCACGAAGCGTGTGAGGGGTGTGCCAAAATTGGGTGGCGGCGGCATGCGGACGCAGCCATGCCTTCGGTGGAGCTCCCTATGGGGCCACGAAACGTGTGAGGGGTGTGCCGATGATGATGATGATGATGATGATGATGATGATGATGACCGACAACCACGATGTGGATGATTATGATGACGATACTCATGGTGATGAGCACGATGAGGATGGTGATGATGATGGGAGGAGGGGTGAGGGGGGAGCGGGAGGAGGAGGAACGCGGGGCACCGTCTTTTCAAAACGAGGACCCAACACCACAGGATGGTTGGGAATAAGAGATTCTGCACGCATGTGCTGAAAATGTTTTTGTGCATGGGATGGAGGCGGAACGCGACGGAGACTGGGCGCATTGTCTTGTAAAAAATTGATTCTGCACGCATGATCAGGAAGTGCTACTTTTTGCAGTAGATGAGGGGGGATTGCATGGTGACTGGTTTTATGATAATTCGGGTTTAATAATTATAGGATTAGAGACTCAGGGCTTTCGGGTTCGGGGCTTAAAGCTCTGCCCAGCTGCTCCCCTCCTGCCTAGGAGCCCACCTGCGGTGGCTGCCAGTCCCACCCGCAAACCACCCTACCATACAGATCATCTCTCCCTTTGTTGTAAGTACAACGAATGAGAGCGCTTGGGGGCGCCTGGGAACGCTGGGGGAGCGCCTGGGAGCGCTTGGGGGCGCCTGGAGCGCTTGGGAGCGCCTGGGAGCGTTGTGAGCGCTAGCAACATCATGGAAGTCATATTGTAAAACACAGGATTCTGCGACGGCGGCGCACCTGGTAAGGAAAGTCTCATAGGTGTACGAACGCACATTCAGAAACTATTTGTTGTGCAAGGGATGGCGAGGGGTTACGTCCGTGGACGCGCATTTGTATTGTGAATCGCAATGGGTTGCGCACGCACGATCAGGAAATCATAATAGTTTGCAAGGGATGGCGAGGGGTTACGTCCGCGGACGCGCATTTGCATTGTAAATCGCAATGGAATATGCATTCCTGATCAAGACATCGTCGTTTGTTGCAAGGGACGGCGCCGGTTTACATGCGGGGTCGTATGTGATCATATGTACCCGTATGTTAGCGCATGTACCCGTTCTTTCTGTGCTCAGGGCTTAGTAGTCCCAGGATTAGAAATTTAGAGTCTACAAGCTCTGCCGCAGCTGACCCCCTCCTGCCTAGGAGCCCACCTGCGGTGGCCGCCAGTCCCACCCGCAAGCCACCCTACCACAAAGATAATGTCTCCCTTTGTCGTAAGTACAACGAATGAGAGCGCTTGGGAGCGCCTGGGAACGCTGGGGGCGCTTGGGAGCGCCTGGGACGCCTGGGAGCGCCCATGAGCGCTTGGGAGCGCCTGGGAGCGCTTGGGGGCGCCTGGAGCGCTTGGGAGCGCCTGGGAGCGTTGTGGGCGCGAGCAACATCATGGAAGTCATATTGTAAAACACATGATTCTGCGACGGCGGCGCACCTGGTAAGGAAAGTCTCATAGGTGTACGAACGCATATTCCGAAATTATTATCTGTGCAAGGGATGGCGAGGGGTTACGTATGCGGGCGCGCATTTGCATTGTGAATCGCAATGGGTTGCGCACGCACGATCAGGCAATATTTTTTTGCAAGGGATGGCGAGGGTTTACGTCCGCGGACTCGCATTTGCATTGTAAATCGCAAGGGATTATGCACGCATGATCAGGAAAATTTATTTTTGTTTAAAGGATGGCGCCGGTTTACATGTTGGGTCGTATGTGATCGGATGTACCCGTGTGTTACCGTATGTACGTGTTTTTCAGTGTTCAGGGTTTAGTAATTATAGGATTAAAAATTCAGGGCTTAGGTATTAGGGTTTAGGGCATAGGGTTGGGGGCTGAGGGATTTGGGCGTAGGGTTCAGGGTTTTAGGGTTCGGGGCTTAGGGTTCGGGGCTGAGGGCCTCGCTGGGCGGAAGCAGCTCGCCCCCCCTCCTTCAAGAGGTTGGGGGGGTCGGCTGCTATTCGTTCCCGTTCCCACCCCCCACCCAAAAGTACCCCATTTAGGGTGTTGGGTTGTTCTACCCCCCTCTCTCCCCCTTCTCACGGGGGGAAGGTCCTTTCTGGCGGCGATCATCTTCGGGCGTCAACCATCTGTCAATCCACCCCCCTTCGCACCCCTTCGGAAGGGGGGGGGGGGGGGGGGGGTAACTTTCTCTTTCTCGGAGCCGCATCTTGCTCGCAGGGTGATCTCTTGGTTTTCGCGGTGAATTTCCGAGGAAGGGGTTGGGAACATCGGCGAGAGGGACACCCCTTGACGATCGAGCGCTCCGGGGGCTTCCCAACGTTCAAGCGCCGCGCAAGGCAGCGCGCTACCGACCTGTGCCGTCGGCGGCGCCGTATGAGCGAGCTGCTCGCCGCTCCATCTGCTTTTGGCCTGGGGAAGTCTCGGCTGGAGCTCACGCATGGCACCCTCGAAGGATTGGCGGGCGGGGGAGCGCGAGGGGGCGGGTCTGGCGCCCCCTCGCATTTCCATGTGCTCTACGGACTTCTCTGGTGCCATTAGCACCCCTGCAACGCGTGGGCCTAACCTGGCTTGGCGCCCCCAGGCGCTCCCAGGCGCTCCCAGGCGCTGCCAAGCGCCCCCCGCCGCTCCCAGGCGCTCCCAAGCGTTCCCAGGCCGAGCTGAGGGGGTACGGGTGTCACGAGCGGCCTGGCCTGGCCAAGCGTTCCCAAGCGCTCCCAGGCGCTCCCGGGCGCTCCCAGGCGCTCCCAAGCGCTCCCAGGCGCTCCCAAGCGCTCCCAAGCGCTTTCAGGGCTCCCAGGCGCCCCCAGGCGCTGCCAAGCGCTCGCCGGCGCTCCCGCGCTTGTCTGGCCGGGCTCTGAACCCCCGCTCCCAAGCGCTCCCAGGCGCTCCCAGGCGCGCCCAGGCGCTCCCAAGCGCACCCAAGCGCTTTCAGGCGCTCCCAGGCGCCCCCAGGCTCTCCCAAGCGCGCCCGGGCTTTCCCAGGCGCTCCCAGGCCCTGCCAGGCGCTCGCAGGCGCTCCTAGGCGCTTTAAGCGCTCCTAAGCGCTTTCGGCGCTCCCAAGTGCTCCCAGGCGCTCCCAAGCGTTCCCCGGCGCTCCCGAGCTTTTGTGGCTTAGCTGAAAAAGGTACAAGTGTCACGAGCCGGCATGGCCTGGCCTGGCGCCCCCAAGCGCTCCCAGGCGCTTCCAAGCGCTCCCAGGCGCTGCCGAGCGCTTTCAGGCGCTCCCAGGCGCTCCCAGGCGCTCCCAGGCGCTCCCCGGCCTTCCCAGGCTTGCCTGGCCGGGCTGAACGGGTAGGAGTGTCACGGGCGGGCCTGGCCTGGCCTGGCGCTCCCGAGCGCTCCCAGGCGCTCCCAGGCGTTCTCAGGCGCTCCCAGGCGCTCCCAAGCGCTCCCAAGAGCAGGCGCTCGCTCCCAGGCGCTCCCAGGCTGGGAACGCTTGGGGGCGCTTGGGAGCGCTTGGAAGCGCTTGAAAGCGCTTGGCAGCGCTTGGGAGCGCGTGGGAACGCTTGGGGGCGCTTGGGGGCGCCCGGCAGCGCATGGGAGCACCTGGCAGCGCCTGGGAGCGCCTGGGAGCGCCTAGGCGCGCTTGGGAGCGCCTGGGAGCGCTTGGCAGCGCTTGGGAGTGCCTGGGAGCGCCTGGGACCGCCGGGAGCGCTTGGGTGCGCCTAGGAGCGCTTGGGAACGCTTGGGAGACGCTTGGGAGCGCTTGGGAGTGCCTGGGAGCGCCTGGGAGCGCTTGGGAGCGCTTGGCAGCGCGGAGCGCTTGGAAGCGCTTGGGAGCGCATGGGGGCGCTTGGGAGCGCAGCGCCTGGGCGCCCTGGGAGCGCCTGGGTACGCCTGGGAGCGCCTGGGAGCGCCTGGGAGCGCTTGGGAGCGCGCTTGGGAGCGCATCGGAGCGCTTGGGAGCGTCCGGGAGCGCTTGGCAGCGCTTAGGAGCGCCTGGGAACGCTTGGGAGCGCCTCGGAACGCTTGGGGGCGCTTGGCAGCGCCTGGGAGCGCTTGGGAGCGCCTGGGAGCGCTTGGGAGCGCCTGGGAGCGCCCGGGAGCGCCTGGGAGCGCCTGGGAGCGCTTGGGAGCGCTTGGGAGCGCTTGGAGGCGCTTGAGAGCGCTTGGCAGCGCCTGCGAGCGCCTGGGAGCGCTTGGGAGCGCCTGGGGGCGCCTGGGAGCGCCTGGGAACGCCTGGGAGCGCTTGGGAGCGCCTGGGAGCGCTTGGGAGCGCCTGGGAGTGCTTGGGAGCGCCTGGGAGCGCCTGGGAGCGCTTGCGAGCGCTTGGGAGCGCCTCGGAGCGCCTGGGAGCGCCTGGGAGCGCCTGGAGCGCTCGGCAGCGCCTGGGAGCTCCTGGGAGCGCCTCGGAGCGCCTGGGAGCGCTCGGGTACGCTCCCAAGTGAAGTTTATCATTTCATAGGGGCCAAGAGCGAACCGCCCGGGCAAAGGAGACCAGGGTTCAGGGTTATCTCTGAGGCAGAAGCTCAGCGCGCGCGCTGGCCCGATAACGACATGGGCGCTCGACTATCGCTCGCTTTCAGAGCGCAAAAGGTTCGACATCGGTGCGCGACCCGTCGAGGGGTCGCGCAGCAGCTTAGGGTTCGGGGCTTACGGATTAGGGTTCGGGGCTTTAGGACTTAGGGCTTAGGGTTCAGGGCTTTAGGGTTCGGGGCTTAGGGCTTCGGTTTCGGGGCTTAGGGTTTAGGGTTCGGGGCTTAGGGCTTGCGGTTCGAGGCGTAGGGATTAGGTCTTAGGGTTTAGGGTTGGGGGCTTAGGGATTAGGGCACAGGGCTCGGGGCTTTAGAGTTCGGGGCTTGGGGCTTAGGGTTCGGGGCTTACGGGTTAGGGTTCGGGGCTTTAGGGTTCGGGGCTTAGGGCTTAGGGTTCAGGGCTTCGGGCTTCGGGCTTTGGGCTTAGGGTTCAGGGCTTGAGCTTTCGGGGCTTAGGGTTTAGGGTTCGGGGCTTGGGGCTTAGGGTTCAGGGCTTTAGGGTTCGTTTTTTTTCTTTTTTTGAGGGGGGGGGGTCGGGGCTTAGGGATTAGGGCTTAGGGCTTACGGCTTAGGGCTTAGGGTTCATGACTTAGAGCTTCGGGTTAAGGGCTTTAGGGTTCGGGTCTTAGGGCTTAGGGTTCGGGGCTTAGGGCTCAGGGATTCGGGCTGAGCTCGGGGATTAGGGCTTAGGGATCTTGGTTTAGGGCTTCGCGCTTAGGGCTTTAGGGTTCAGGGCTTGGAGCATGGGGCTTAGGGCTTAGGGGTCAGGGGCTTAGGGTTCGTGGCTGAGGGCGTAGGGTTCGTGGTTCAGGGATTAGGGCTTAGGGCCTACTAGGCGTGGCCACGAGTACACCGTGACCGCGAACCCACCTGCGGTGGCCGTCACTCCCACCCGCAAGCCACCCCACCATAAAGATCATCTCTCCCCTCGTTAGAACCACATCGAGTACAGCGTCGACGACGACGACGACGACGACGACGGCGGCGACGACTGATGTGCGATCCAGATGGCACGCGAGTGCTCTAACGGGCGGGAAGAGTCGGGTCGGGCGGAAGAGATTCTGCACGCATGCGCAGCAAATGCTATTTTGTGGAATAGGTGGATCGGCTCGCAACGGAAGGCACTTTGTAGTGTAACATACAAGAGATTCTGCACGCATGCGCAGGAAGTGCTATGTTTCGCAATAGATGGAGCCAGTTTACATGACGGGGTCGCACTTTGTATTGTAAAATACATGAGATTCCTCACGCGTGCTCAGGGAATGTTTTTTTTGCAATAGATGGAGCCGGGTCGCAACGGGGACTGGGCATTTTGTGATGTAAAATACAGGAGATTCTGCACGCATGCGCAGCAAATACTATTTTTTGCAAGTGATGGAGGGGGGTCGCAACGGTGACTGGGCACTTTGTAGTGTAAAATACAAGAGATTCTGCACGCATGCTCAGGAAATGCTATTTTTTGCAGTGGATGGAGCCGGTTTGCATACGCGCTTGTTTTATTGTAACTAGGGTTTAATAGTTATAGGATTAGAAATTTAGGGGTTAGGGTTCGAGGGTGAGGGCTTGAGGCATAAGGGTTAGGGGTCAGGGCTCAGGTCTGAGGGGTGAGGGCTTCGGGTTCACTGCTCCGGGCTTAGGGGTTAGGGGTTATGGTTTAGGGTTTGGGTTTCAGGGCCTGGGTTTAGGGGTCAGGGTTTAAGGCTTCGGTCGTAGGACTTGGAGCTTGGGGCTTGCGAGTGGCTTACGCGGAGTTCCGGTGCTAGTGTTTCGGCGGTTCGGTTCCAGAGCCAGCGGGAACGAAAGGGGGGGGGGTCCCCAGTCTGAGTCCAAAGGGGGGGGGGGTTGAACCCCCCCCCGCTTTTGAAAGGGGGGGGGGTCCGCGGCGATGAATCGAGAAGGGGCGGGGGAGGGGTGTCCTGGACGAGAAGGGGGGGTGGGTGAGGGGGGGTTCCTGGACGACGGATCGGGGAAAGGGGGGGAGGGGGGGGAGGAGTTCCGAACCCCCATTCCCCCCCTCTGGGTAATCAAGTGGCGCGCCCTCTTCGTGCTTCAACGGAGCGCATGGTGCTTTGCCGAGACTCGGTGCATGTTGGGCGACATACCTTCTGATCGGGGCCTGGTGCGAGGTTCAATCTACTAGGTTCGCGATTGCCTCTCTCTGAGACTACACACGCCCATCCGACGGGCTTCAGTCTTTACGGATAGACCCTACGAACATCTTCATATGCGTGGAGTGATCGATCTCATCCTCATCCTCATCATCACTGTACGCCTCTTATTGTCTGACCCCTTTGTTCCTCCTCATCCTTCCTCCTTCCTCATCCTCCTCTTCATCATCATTGTCATCCTTCCTCTGTCTCCTCATCATCGTCCTCACCCATTTTCATCGTTCCCCTCATTTCCATGCATGCTCCTTCCCCTCCCTTTCCCTCCGCCTCCTCTTCCTGCTGCTTCTCCGCCACCGCCTTGCGCATTTACATGTACTGTCCCTACCCTTCCTGCCCCGGTTTCTTCCTCCGTCTTAGCCTCTTCCGCTTATTTCTCCCTAGCATTCTCTTGCTCCCCCCTGTCGCAGGAGGTGGTGACCGAGAAGCAGGCGCAGGAAAAGTAGCGGGCTTGCGGACAACCGGCCCCTGGAGACCCTGGCGTCGGGGGTGTGTGGCGAGGAGGTGGATGAGGATGAGGAGGCAGGAGGAGGCAGGAGGAGGCAAGAGGGCGGGTGAGGTGGAGGGGAGGGGACGCAGGATCGGGCGGAAGGTGAGGATGAAGAGAAAGAGTAGGAGGAGGAGCAGTGCGGTGGAGGAGCGGCAGCAGGATGGTGATGACGATGTTGGGAGGAGGGAGCGGCGGAGGAGGGGTGGTTATGGAGGGGACAGGGACAGGAATCAGAGGAGGGGGAGACGGGATGAGGAACAGGACGGTCACAGACATGGTGAGGAGAAGGGGTGCGGGGCGATGGAGAGGAGAAGCAGGAGGGAGAGGAACCAAAAAGGGAGGAGGTGGGGAAGGAGGAGGATGGTGAGATGAGATGCGGGAGAGCTGTAGATGGGGGAGAATAACGGGGAGATGAAGTGGGGGAGGAAGAATGAGGGAGATGAGATGGGGAGGAGCAGTAGCATGATGAGGATGATGATGATGATGATGATGATGACCCTGATGATGATGCTGATGGTGTTAATGATGTTGCAGATGATGATGGTGATGATGAGGATGATGATAGTAATGATGAGGAGCAGTAGCATGATGAGGATGATGATGATGATGATGATGATGATCCTGATGATGATGATGCTGATGGTGTTGATGATGCTGCAGATGATCATGGTGATGATGAGGATGATGATAGTAATAATGATGATGATGATGATGATGATGATGCTGATGATGATGATCATGATCATGATCATGATCATGATCATGATCATGATCATGATCATGATGATCATGATGATCATGATGGTGGTGATGTTGATGATGATGATGATGATGATGATGATGATGATACCGTTGCTGATGATGATGATGCTGATGATGATGATGATGATGATGATGATGATGATGATGATGATGATGATGATGATGCTGATGGTGGTGATGGTGGTGGAGATGGAGATGGTGATGAGAATGATGAGGAGGAGGAGGTGGAGGACGAGGAGGAGGGGGGTGGAGGAAGAGGAAGAGGAGGAGGGGGGTGGAGGAGGAGGGGGAAGGAGGAGGAGGGAAAGGAACGGGGGTAGGGGGTGGAGGAGGAGGAGGGAGGTGGAGGAGGGGGCAGGGGGTGGAGGAAAAGGAACGGGGGGAGGATTTGGGAGGGGAGGACGAGGGAGAGCGTGAGGAGGACAGAGAGGACGAGGACGAAAGGAAGGAGGAAACAGCGGACTGGAGGGGGATCGGGATAAGGTGGTGGGAGGAGGCGGATGAGGAGGAGGAGGAGGAGGAGGAGGAGGATGGGGATACGGAGGAAGGGTGGGGGAACGTGGAATGGCAGCAGGAGTAGGATAGGGAGAGCGGGTGGGACAGGCGAACATGAAAGGAGGATGAGGAGGAGGAGGAGGAGGAGGAGGAGGAGGAGGAGGAGGAGGAGGAGGAACGAGCTGTGGTCCAATCCCTTCATTCGAAAGCCTCAGGCGATTGCTGAGCTCTCAGGGCATCTTGCAGCCTCTGACTCTGTCCAGGCGCCCCTTCGGGCCAACCTGTAAGGCTCGCTGAGACCAGGGCAGGTTGTCGGGCTCTGCCTGAGCGCCGCTTTGGGGCGACAGCCCAGATTCGCAGAGGCCAGGGGGAATCGATTCTGGGTCAGAGTTTGGCCGTGCCCTGGAATGCCCCTTCGTTGTGGAACGTCTTTGTTCCATGATGTGCAGCATTCGTTCGGTCGCTCGTTTTCTTTCTTCGTGGCTCCTTTTGTTTGTCCTCTCTCTCTCTCTCTATCTCTCTCGTTCTATCTCTTTCTCTCCCTCCCTCTCCCTGGATGAGCCATACACTGTGAGGGCCCTGCGGCCCGTGCCGCCGATCCAGAAGGACGACGATGAGGACCACGACGACAACGAAAACGATGAGCTGATGACCCCGCCACAGGCTCGGGACATGCGGCGGGCGGCGGTGGGAGGAGGAGGAGGAGGAGGAGGAGGAGGACGAGGTGGAGGAGGAGGAGGAAGAGGAGGAGGGAAGACGGGGGGAGGGGGAGGGGGAGGGGGGGAGGAGGAGGAGGAAGAGGTGGAGACGAAGGAGGAGGAGGAGGACGAGGAGGATGAGGAGGAGGAGACGAAGGAGGAGAATGAGGACGAGGAGGAGGAGAAGGAGGAGAAGGAGGAGGAGAAGGAGGTAGAGGAGGAGGCGGACAAGGAGGAGGAGGAGGAGAAAGAGGAGGAGGATACATTTGTTGAGGAAGAACATGAGGAGAAGAGGAGGAGAAGGAGAAGGAGGAGGGGAAAGAAAAGGAGGAGGAGGAAAAGGAGGAGGTGTAGAACGAGGAGACAGAGAAGAAGGAGACAGAGATGGAGGAGAAAGATGAGGAGGAGGAGGATAAAGATGAGGATGAGGAGGAGGAGAAGGAGGACGAGGAGGATGAGGAGGAGGAGAGCCGTCTGTCTTTTCGGGGGCGGGCTGGCGCTCGGGCAGAGGCCAGGGCCGGGGCCTGTCGCTCGTTTTTGTTGCAGTTCCTCTCTCTAACGTGTTGCATATGCACATGCACAGACGCACGCACATAGAACATTCACATGTGCAAACATGCTTCTATACGTAAGCGTAATGATCTATAATGGCGCATATTCGTATGGATGTGCATCCATAGTTCCCCCTGTACGGCTTGCCTGGGGAACATCATCTGAATTGCCTATTCCTTTTAGTCGAACCTGAGTGGAGACGAGGTGAATGTGGCAACTCCGGTGAGATGAGCCCTCCACTTCTATATTCGCAGAGGCAGGCTGGGCGATACGCATCGCATCATCACCGCATACAGTTTCTCTTTCGCACCATGGGTCCATACTGATTGGCTGGCGTGGTATAAGTGATCGCCGCTTTGTCTGTTGCATCTGCGCCTACCGCGATGGTTTCCTCACGCGGCTGTGGTGTATAGGCGTATGCATGATGCTGATTCGTTCATGCTGCTCCTCTGTATGGGTGTTCGTCGGGCGGTATCCCTTCTGATGCATTCCAGCATTATGATTCGGTACCTTCTTGTTTGTGGTGTGCTGACCTCTTTGTACTCGCATGAGTTTGTCCGTTCACATGGGGCCCCAAGTTGCACTCGGCGCATTTACAGTCCGCCTGGTTGAGCGCTGGATACAGAGCACAGGCGGCCGCATGTCTTGCCTGCGCTCGGCATTCGTGTGCCTAGGGCGCGGCCGTCCCACTCATGCAAATCTTGCGGTTTGTGTGTGTGTGCGTGTGTGTGCGTGAGTGTGTGTGTGTGTGTGTGTGTCCTTGTTGATTCAAGAGGCTTACGCCAGTCCGCCGACCCCCAGAAGAGGGAACACGTCCACTGGTGAGGCTTTCTGGGGCCTCTTGGGGACCATTTGGGGGCTTCTCTTGGGCTTCTCAGGGGCCTCTTGGGGGAGTTTCCAAGGCTTTTTGCTGGCCGTCTCGGGGGCCACTGTCAGGGCCCTTGCTATATAGGAAGACGGGCCAGGCGCATCGCCCAGTCGTGTGCCGCGCGTGTCACGATGCGCGCACGGGGGCGAAAAAGTTTGAATGCTCCGCGTGCCCACCGAACGGGGACGGGAAGAAACCAGCGTTTTCAGACGGGGGCCATTTGTCGAAAGACCAGAAGAAGAATTATTTCAAGCGAAACAACCCAGTTGTGTGCGCGAAGTGTTTTAAAGCGGGACGAGCGCCGCGGAGAGACCCTCCGAAACGCCCGGCGGAACCAAGTGACGAGCATTGCGACAAGGCACGGAAGTTGCGAGGAATCTGACCGCTGGGGACGGGATGGATAAGGGGGACGTGGAGGAGGGAGGATGGGGGAGCAGCCAAAGGCGGAGAAGGTGAAAAGTGAGCCAGTGGAGGGAATACGAGACAGAAAGCTGAGAGGGGAGACGGGAGGAGGGGGCGGAAGAGGAGGATGAGAAGGAGCAGGAGAACACGACGAGGACGACAATGGCGGCGACAGACTCGACGGCGTAGGCTGGGCACCTTTTTGGGGCCATCTTGGGGGCTTCGTTGACCGTTGTGGGAGCCTCTGGCGCCGTCGTCGTGAGAATCCTCTCGGGGGCCTGCGGGAGGCAGTTTGGAGGCTTCTGGGGAGCTGTTTTGGGGCAGCTTGGGGCTTTTTTTGGGCTTGTTGGGGGCCTCTTGGGGGCTTCTTGGAGCCTCTTGGAGGCCTCTTGGGGCCTCCTTGGCGCCTTTTGGGGCGGAAGGCTAGAATTTTAGGTTCGTGGTCCCCGTCTGGAGCCTTTCTTGGGCCCCTCTGTGGGCCCTCTTGGACTGTCTGAAGGCCCTCTTGAGCCGTTTTGAGGCGCTCTTGGGCCGTGTTGGGGCCCACTTGGGAGCCTCTCGGGTCGTCTTGATGCCGTCTTGGGGGCTTCTTTCGCCGTCTTGGAGCGTCGGAAGCCCGAAAAAACGCGAAGGCCAAAAACGTTGAAAAAACCAATGGAAATCGACGATTTTGGCCTCTTGGGGCCATCTTGGGAGGCGTCTTGGAAGCTTCTTGGGGCGTCTTGGAGGCATCTGGGGCCATCTGGAGGCCATCTTGACCGTCTTCGAGTGTTTTTTCGGCGACTCGGGGCCCTCTTGGACCGTCTGCAGAGCTTCTTGGGAGCCTCTTCGCTCGTTTGCGGCCCCCCCAGCAGACTCTCTGGAGCGGATGACCCCCCCCGGACCGCGCCGGCGGATCCCGGGGAATCCGGCCGGACCCCCCCCCCCCCCCTCCAAAACGACCGGACCAGGCTCCGGGGGGAGGGGTTTGGGGAGGGGGGAAGCATCTCACACGCCGATGACCCCAAGGGGTCGGCGGATATTTGCATCCTTGCTTCTTTTTCTGAAGGGCCGGCCGCGCGAGCTTCCCTTTTATCTTTGACCGACCGTCTCCGCCTCGTCGCTGCGCGCGAGGCCGCGATCGTGTGGACGTGTGATTGTGTCTTGTCCGCCCGTGGCGCCTTTGCCTTATGCATTTGCCCCCGGGCTGTCTGCGCAGCTGTTCCCATGCCGGGCTCCTGGCTCCCATGCCGGGTGGTCCTCTTTCTCGGGCGGCTGCCGTTGCTGCTTCTCCCCGCGCCCCGCTTGTCGGGTGGACCCTGCCGTTTTGCCTCGTCCTCCCCCTCCCCTCCTCCCTCTGTCCCCCCTTTGGCCCCGCCTGTCCCCTCACGGCTGCCCCCCCGCGGGCGTAGCAGCCGACCCCCCCTCGATGGACATCCGGCGCCTCCCCCGCCCGCGTGAGCCTGGCGGGTTCGCTCGCCTCCTCGAGCCTCTTTGTTACGCCGCGCCGCCGCGCGCGTGGCCGCGACGCCAAAAAGTGTGTGTGTGTGTGGGCTTGTGTGCAGCGGCTGTCGCTGCTGTCGCTTGCCCGAGCGCGCGTGCGGACTGCCTCTGCCGCGCTGCGACGTAGACAAGTATCGAAACAAGTGTGCAGCAGCTGTCCCTCCTCCCTTTCCCTCCCTCCCCCCGCGCCTGCTTTCCTCGGCGCAGGCTCACCTTGCGCTTGTTTAACACAGTTATATGTGTCTGTCTGTTTGCTTGTCCGTCTGTCTTTCTGTCCGTCTTTCTGTCTGTCTGTCTGTCTGTCTGTCTGTCTGTCTCTCTGTCTGTCTGTCTCTCTGTCTGTCTGTGTGTAGGTGTGTGTGTGTGTGTGCGTGTACGTCCCAGCTTTCTGGGAGACAGTCCGTCTCAGCCTCCTCCGTCCGAGATTGCAGCCAGGTTCCGCGCACTGTCGCTGTTCGAGCGGAGAAACGTGGTTGACGGCCTGGCTGGCGAAATCGACGCCCCCACGGAGGACGGAAGGGGAGCAGAGGGGCCCATTGCATCAGGGGCAACGATGGGGGGGGGGGGGATGCGCTCCCGCCAAGGAAAGTGGCGATTTTACTCTCGGGGGCGCATCGCCGATCTATCGGCGACGCATCGCCGATCCCAGCTCGATGCTGGGGTCCGAGGCTGCCCACAGTCAACCCGCGGGTAACCTCGCAACCTTCCCAAGGGAGGACGAGGACGAGGACGAGGATGACGAGGAGGAGGAGCAGGAGGAGGATGAGGAGAAGGAGAAGGAGACCTCCTCCTCCCTCCTCCCTCCTCCCTCCTCCTCCTCCCCCCTCCTCCTCCTCCTCCTCGCTCCCCCCTTTATCGGCGCCCCTCCTTGCAGCGCAGAGCACATACACGACCGTGTTTTGTTACACGGCGTTGACCCCCCCGCGTTTCAAGCTGTTTCGTTTCGGGCTGGCGTTTTGAGCGTCCCAGCGGCAGAGAAGCCAGGAGGACGAAACCAGTCGATCGACTCTTTGGACACTTTCGGAAAGAAGCCGAGTGAACATCCCAGTCGACGAAGCAGGGAGGAGGATGAGGAGAAGAGGGGGGGGATGATGAGGAGGCAGGAGGTGGAGGAACAGGAGGAGCAGACAAGGGGGAAAGGGAGGGGGGACGAAGGGAGAACGGAGGACGATGAGGAGGGAAGGAGGAGGAATACGGGCATGTGGGGACCGTGCAGCGGGGCTCCATGGATGTTTCAATCGACCGGTCCTGGGACGTTCATGTCCGCTGCAAAAAGAGCAACGACTCCCGCAATTTTGCCTACGTGATGCTTCACGGCACCTGCATCGAACTCGACGGTCGTTTGGCATACCCGCCTTGCCCGTCCAGCATGCTCACGCTCGTGCCAATCCGAGCGATCGTGGCTGCACATCGATGAGAGTTTGTAGGTGCCATGCTGTCCAAACGCAGTTCTGGGGTCCGGAACGCCAACAGTACTGGACGACGACGGTAAGCACGATCACGGCAACAGCAACGACGGCGGCCACCACAACGATGAACATGGCCATCACGGTTTTGACAGTGGCATGGACTACGACGAGTGCGACCATGTCGACGACGGCTACGACCCCTCGACCTATCCTTTGGCACATCCATATCCACCTGCCTTGCGGGCGGGCGTGTTTTAGGGCGTCTGCCCTGCCAACCTTATAGCCTTTTCCTTCGGAGGTGGATTGGCCAGTGCTCTCTCACACCCCTCTTTCACTCGACCAGCACCGAACCAGGGCCAATGCCACGCGCCCCAACAGGAGTGTCAGAGAACGATACAAAGCGCGCTGTGTCGCAAGCTCTGGATCACGTAGGGGGGGAGCATAATGCTTGGTGTGTGTGTGTGCGTGTAGGCCCACCACCCTCTTCAAGATCGTATGCGAGGCGTGCGTTGCGGGACAGCCTTGGCCCATGCGCGGGCGCCCCGCGATCATGTTGCATTGTTAGTGTGACAGGGATGACAGGGGTGCCCTGCCACGCACGGCGCACCTCGCAGGTGTCGCGTACCTGTCCAGCGTCTACATTGATCTCCGATGTTTGTCGACGATTGCCTCTGCCCATGTCCAGATTCGGGTGCTACTTGTATGGAGGGATGGCGGGTAGGAGTGAGTGAGATGGCCATCGGATGGGGGTAGCTTGACACCTCCCCCTTCCCCCTCCACTGGACCTGGGCGGGGCTGGCTGCCACCATGGCCCAATATATTCCGACATGCCCCCACGTCACGCCGAGTCGGAAATCCTTGCAGACGGTGGCACGACCACCCCATAAACCCCTCTGGTTGGCTACGGGCTTCCCAGGGAGACCCCCAAGATGCCAAGCTCAGCAAGTGACTTGATGTGTTGCAGGGTTTCGTGCGTCTCGCCTGTTCGCTTCCAAGTGGCTCCTGGGTCCTCAAGATGTCCCAAGGATGCCCAAGAGGGGGCCATGACGGGCCCAATACGGCTCAAAGACAACCAAGAGGGCTCGAAGAGGCGGCACGCCGGGCTCTGATTGAGTGGGGTACGTGTATGTATGTATACATGTATGTTTGCATACATATATATTTATATTTATATATACAATCATACAAGTATATATGCATTTATATATGTATATATACATATATATACATATATTTATATTCATATACAGATATAGCGCACAGACGGTGCGTGTGTGCGCCAGTGAAGGCCGGAACCAGTAATTTATTAAATTTAATCGCTTCGCTCAGTCCGCCGGCCCTGGAGCCCTCTTTAGGGCCTCTTGGGGGCCTCTTGGGGACCTCTTGGGAGTCTCTTGGGGCTCCTTGGCGGCGTCTTGGAGGACCCCAGGGCCTGTTGGGGGGCTTTTGGGGGCCTATTGGGGCGGGAGGGGGGGTAGTCGATTGCGTCTCCCCCCTCGGCGGCCACAATCCTCGTGAGGGAGGCCGAAAAATGGCCCTCCCCTGGAGTGCTCTGGTGGCTTCTCCCGGGACCTTGCCGGGGTACTTTTTTCGTCCAGGGACCCCCAGGGGCCGCTCCGCGCGCGCGAACTAGAAATATTGTTAACCAGTTACCGGAGATCTTAGCACGCCTCTGGCCCGTTGGGCCGGCGAGTTGCGGCTGTACAGGACGAGGCCGCACCAGCGGGGTACCAGCCGAAACTCTACACACCCTTGGCGCACGAGGCAGCAACGAGGCTGCACCAACCGTGCACCAGCCGAACCCCCGACACACCCACCCAGCGTACGAGGCGGCAACGAGGCCGCAACGAGGCTGCACCAACCAGGCACCAGCCGACCTCGACACCCAGCCAGTGCACGAGGCGACAAGGAGGCCGCACCAACCTGTCATCAGCCGAAGGCCCCACGCATCCACCCAGCGCGTGAGGCGGCAACGACGCGGCAACGAGGCTGGACCAACCAGGCACCTGCCGACAACCTGGCACACCCACCCAGCGCACGAGGCGGCAACGAGGGGGACCACGAGGCACCAGCCGGAACCCCGCCCGGCACACGCATCCAATTCTTTGGTGACATGTGGCAAGCCCGAAGTGCAAGCGTCTTTTTCGGGGAGTAGATATACAAGCGGAGACACTGGCAGGAGATGAGTGGTTCTGGATGTTCGCCGCATTCCTGTGGGGCTGTTTAGGTAATTTGGCGTCAAGAGGACCTCGGGTCGCGTCGCCTCAGATGGCTTCACCCATGGCTCAATCGCGCCCAAGAGACGGATCCTCCTACACGCTTCCAAGATGCCACAAAACCGCCCGAAGACACATCCAAGTGGCCACGCAGCGTCCCAAGGAGACCCTGACAGAGCGGGGCTAATTGAGTTTTCCCTTCTGCCTTTCTCTGATCGATGTAGCCCGAGGTGGCCCCAAGAGGGGCCTCATGGCCCCCAAGACTGCCTTGAGAGTGCCCTGTGAGCATGTGAAATTGCCTGCATAAGGTTTTATCAGAACTCTCAGAAACGTCCAACATGTAAGTCGAGCCAAAAATCAGCGAAGGCTCCCGTGGCAGATTCCTGTCGTTGTCCTCCCCGTCCTCTTTAATTTATTCGTCGCCCTGTTCTCTCTCGTCCGTCTGCTGCTGCTGCTGCTGCTGCTGCTCCTCCTCTCCCTCCCCCCCCCGTCAATCCTACTTCCTCATCCCCTGCCTCCTCATCCATTTCCTCCTCCGCCTCCTTCCACGGCAATCTCAGCATTTCCACCCCTGGGAAGTCTGCTTGCTCATTGGGGATGCGAGGTATGTGCGTGTCTTGCACGCGTGATCCTCACCAACACAGTTTCATGAAAGCTTCGCTTCGGAGCGTCTGAGGTTCTGTCCGAAGCGGCTTCGGTTCGGATCGGTCCGGTATCATAAACATGCTGGTCTGGTTCTTTACCGGCGTCGTGAAGTGCTTGGCCTGGTTCAGTCCAGCTCGGCGCATGTGTTTTTTTCCGTTTGTTCCAGGTCGGTGGTGGTTGCCCCAGCCAAGCTAGGCATATTGTATGTTTCATTAACCCCTCGAACCAGTCTTCTCCTCCTCCTCCTTCTCCTCCTTCTTACTCGGTCCTCCTTCTCGACTTTCTCCTTCCGCCCAACCCTCCTTGTCCCAGGAAGAGTCTCCAGGAGGGATGGACATTCGGAGGTCACATATGTTCTGCACACAGCTTGAATCTGTCGTCCGTTGTGCGGCGTCTTCCTGCCGTTGCCGCTGCCGCTGCCGCCGCCGTTGCCGTCGCTCGTCCTAAAGGGTCTTGTGAGAGGATGTTATGTGAGGGTCCTTGTGGTAAGTTCTGTTGGGGTCCATTAGGGGGAAGCTTCGGCGAGTATCGAATGAACTGGGAACATGTTTTGAATGTGGCGTTTGTTCCCCCGCCTGGATTCCAAACTAATTATTTCCCGTCGGCTCTCTGCCCCGGTCTTTGGGATGGTCCTCGCGGCAAGAACACCAGGAGCTATGTTTGGAGCCCGTCTCTTGGGGTGCGTTGTTTCACGGGGCTTGGTTGGCGTCTCTACGGGTGTGCAGTACGCGCGGAAGCGCCACGAGACATCGGTTCCAAGATGAGTTCCCAAGTGCGTTAAATAAGGTGACGCCATATTTTCCTTAGGCACATGCACAACAAGGACACATTTACGTATACACATATATATACACACCCCATACGTGCCTCCCTGTGACCCCCCTCTTGGTGGGTCTGTGACCTGTGAAGTGAGTGTGCTCTGTGTGTCGTCCTGTTGATTAGTGATGTCTGTCTGTTCTGTGCATGTGCAGTGTGCTGGCAGTGCTGGCATGTGATGGTGGTGCTGTGTTACGGTATGTGATCTTGGTGTGAGTGTGCTATGTGCGTGTTGCCCGTCTATGGTATCGCGCGTCTTCTGGATGTTTTGGCTGGTCTGGTAGGGCGTGAGGATGTGTGCTGTTTTGTTGTAGTTTTTCACCACATTTCAACCACGGGTATGTATGTTTGTATATATATATGTGTGTGTGCGTATCACTTACGTGTTCTAGCCACGTCTGTCAATGTCGTTTTATTGTGGTCTGTAGGTGCACATGTTGTTTATGTCCAGTGGGTAAGTGTGTCTAGATTGTGATACGGCTTTCATGTTGGATGCCATGCTGGCTTGATGTGAGATGTATTGGTCGGGCTGTTCTGTTTGGTTTCGTTGGTAACGTATGCTTTCTTTATGCAATGTCACGAATATTGTAATTTTCGGATGACCTCCATGCTGGGTAAATTGGACGCGTGTTACACATGCTTGGTTTGGATATTGTTGTGTGAGTATGTTCCGTTTGCCCGCCAGTTGCGTTGCTCAGTTGAGCGCATCGATTAGATTATCGTTTGTCGAGGACGCGAGGCGGGATGCCCGATGTCATGGGAGAGTCTTCGGGTGTTGCGGCCGAGGCATTCCGGGCTGACGAGTGGGCCAGGAGTTTTAGTCTACCGATCCCGACCCCTCAGTAAGGGCAAACATCTTGCTCGCACCTCGATCCACAGCTATCGCTCGACGATCACGACGACGGCGACGACCCGCGCCAGCCTCCAATGCCCTTGAAATCGCCCAGGAGTTGTTGGATGGCACTGGGAACCGGTCGAACTCCCCTGGGATCCGACGTTGCGAAACATTCCAACATCGCGGAAAATCACGCCTGTTGAGGAGGCGGAGGAGGAGGAGGAGGAGGAGGAGGACGATTAGGAGGAGGAGGAGGAGGAGGAGGAGGAGACCTCCATCTTCCCGCGCCATCTGTCCAGCCGGATCGATGCGTGATGGTCCTGGGGCCCGAACTCGGGCGACAACGCCCATGCGTGGAAGCCTCTGGGAACCGTTCGAGCTCCCCGGGGGACCCTCGAGCCCTCGAGTCACCAGATGATGGGCCTGTTTCCACCACCACCACCACCATAAGCTGGAGGGGGAGGAGGAGGAGGAGGAGGAGAAGGAGGAGGAGGAGGAGAAGGAGGAGGAGGAGGAGGAGGAAGAGAAGGAGGAGGAGGAGAGGAGGAAAAGGAGGAGGCGGAGGAGGCGGAGGAGGAGGAGGAGGGAGGAGGAGGAGGAGAAGGACCCCCTCCCCCTCCAACTTATGGTGGTGGAAGTGGTTGTGAAAAACAGGCCCATCAACCAGAGAAGAAAGGACCACCACCACCAGCTAAGGGGCCGGCCGCTCGCCCTCCCCCCCAAGCTGGCGGCACCCCGTTCCGGGCGGGCCCCCACAGAGTGCCCGGAGCAGAGTGCCACCAGCTCAGGAGGGGGCTCTGGGAAGCGAATTCTGTGGAGTTCTGGCTGTGATGGCTCTTGTCGCTCCCATGATCGGGAACCTCCGAGAGCCCTCGCAGGTCGCCGACGACGACGGCGGCAGCGGCAGCGGCGGCGGCCGGCGGCTGGCGGCCAGCGGGCAGGCTCGCAGCGGGAGCTGGGAGCGCCTGGGCGGTGGCCGCCGCTCCCTCCGCGCCTCGGCTGGCAGCAAGTGCTCGGCGTCCAGCGGGCTGTCCGGGGCGTCCGACCACTCGGCGAGGCGCCGCGGCGGCCGCCGCCGCTTCTCGCCGCCGCCGCCATTGTTTCGAGCCCGGCGTTTTCGCCCAGACTCGGGCGCCAGGGCCCTCACAGATCGATCCCGCTCGAAAATTGGCGCACGGAGATGGGGTCCGAGGCTCTGGCCGTGACCTCTGACGATGCTGTATTTTTTTCCGCTACGTCGGATCTCAGGGGTGCGCTATCAGCTTGACATGGGCCCGCAGCGCGTCTCTTCGCCAAATATTCGCGCCGCCGCGCGCATAGCCGCGACGCGAAGAAACACATCAGTATACGCGGTCATCTCCCTCCCGCCTGTGTGTGAAGTCTGTCACCCGTGCACGCGCCATCGCTGACAACGTATGTGTGCACGTGGCCTTGCGGGCCGAGCTGATGCCCTTGCGGGCTGAGTTGAGCCTGTTTTGTTTAAATGTATCGGCTTTATGTTTTCTGTTGTATGAACAATGTTGCTATTGAGAAAGCTTTATTTGTTGTTCCGCCACTCCTCGACACTCTAGGATCACTTCTTGGAAACAGCAGAAATAAAAAAAAGAAATAATAACATATAATACATAAAAATATCATGTTATACCATCATATAAAAACTATACATAATATGATACATACTATGATACAACTATATATTGTTTTTGTACTTATTCAATTAATTATATATAATAATATGTATACCATATCATATGACGTTACAGCATAGTATAACCAGCATGAGTGTATTCAATACTAGCAAGGCAATGGCTGCGTTGGTTGCGTTGGTTGCTTCCAGCATTGACGTTGCTGTATTAGTTGCGTTGCGTGGTACGAGCTTTTATTGCGTGGGCGTTGGTCATTTCGTTGCGTTCCATTGCTCCATTGCGTTGAATTGCATTCCGTCGCGTTTTTGGAGGGGGTGGATGACGAAGAGTGGCGGCGCCGCACGTTGGAGGCCATTTTGGCCGAAAGGGGCATGGGGGGGAGCGTGGCCGCAGGGCATGGCCCTGGCTCTCCCCCTGCCCCTTGCGCTGCGCCCAGCGGCGGCCCGCCCAGCGGCGGCCCGCGCGGGCGGCGGCGACGAGGCGACCAGGGGAAGGGCTCTCTGACGGTGGCAGGGAGGAGGGGCGAGGGTTCACGAGGACGGCGAGGTGGGGAGCAGAATGGTGAGATGGGGATTAGGGGGAGGGTGAGCAGGAACACTTGGGGAGAGAGGGGGGAGCGGAACCGGGGGAGAGGCCGAGTAGGACGAGGCGGGGAGGAACGAGGGCGCGGGCGATGAGGTTAAGGAGAGGGGGGGGGAGAGGGGGGGGGGAGGAGGAGGAGCAGGAGG
>CAUYUJ010014949.1:617500-862500 GCA_963575745.1 Prorocentrum cordatum | reverse complement strand
ATAGAGAAAATCAGCGCCATGGTAAGGGATGGGAGGGAGGGGTGGGACGTCCGATATGACGCGAGCGCGCCTAGCTTGCCCAGATCCCCCCCCTCACTGGCCCAGCCCGTTGTCCGCAGTTCGGGCCTGCCCCCCCCCCCCAAGGACCTCGGGGCCCATCCGGCGGCCGCGTGCCGTTCCCTCCCTTTCGATATTTCACGGGCGGGGCTTGCTTCAGGCGCCTCGAGCGGAATGGGGAAACCGAGGGGGGGGGGGAGGGCGTGGGATCGGTCCTCAGAGGGTCGAGGAGAGGAGGCAGATGAGCGGGATTAGAAAGGGAAGGTGATGGGGGCGGGGAGGGAGGTTCGAAGGGGGAGGGGTGATTGGGTGGAGGATTGAGGAGTCGATGAAGAGGTCTCCACGTGTCCCACCCTGTCCATCCTCCCGCTCCATCGGCCCATCGGAGAGAGGGGAGATGACGCAGTCTGGCCTGGACGGCCACCACAGCCACCTCGACGTGTTGACCTGCGTGTCGGCCATGCTGCATCAGGAGGGGGCAGGGCGGGGCTGGGGGGGGGGGGGGGGGTATGGGGTAGTTGAGCGCGTGCCAGCAGCAGATGTATTTGCATCGGATAGCGCGTATCCCTGGCCGTTGCTTCAGGGGCTCGGGGCCCTCTCTGGGCCGTCTTGGGCGCCTCTTGGGCCGCCTAGGAAGCGGTTGAAGGAGGATTGGTTGGGCGGGGGGGGCCAGGGGGAGGCGGGGGAGGGAGGGGGCGGGGGGGGGGGGGGAAAAGGAGGGGGAGCGGGGGGGGGCAGGGGGGCGGAGGAGGAGGAGGAACAGCAGGCGCTGCAGCAGGAGTAGGAGAAGGAAGAGGAGGACGAGGTGGAGGAGGAAGAGGGGGAGGGGGAGGGGGGGGAGGAGGGCGAGGAGGAGGGTTTCGTGCCCCTCTTGCACATTGGCGGGGCAGGAGCAGTACAACTTCGTGGAGTCGAAGATCGCAGAGATCATGGACCTCCGCGCGCCGTGCGTCGTGAACAGGTTTTACGACGCCACGCCGGTGCGCATGTCGTTCGGGGCGCTCCAGGATCCGATATGGGATGGGATGTCGGCCAGGGGCGCGGTCAGGAGGACAGCGAATGTTGAGGTGGGGGAGGCGAAGGGGGTGTGAAACTAGGATGATGATGAGGAGATGGGGCAGGGGGAGGAGGGGGTGCGTTGAGGGGCGCGCTCGCGCGGCGTACCTTCGGCTTGCAGGAGAGGGTAATGATGGCGACGGCGACGATGATGGTGATGATGATGATGATGATGGCGATCAGGATGGCGACGAGGATGGCGATGGTGATGGTGATGGTGATGCTGATGCTGATGATGATGATGATGATGATGATGATGATGATGATGATGATGATGACGATGCTGACGATGATGAGGGGCAGGGTTACGAGGAGGCGAGGAGCACGATGGGGGAGGGTGGGGGGATTTTGCTGGACCAGGGGGCGAGGAGGTGTCGCATCAGATCGGGCTCTCGGAGCCCTCGAGCTCCCCCGCGTCTCAGTCGCAGGGGGGGGGGCGCGTGGAGGGGGAGTGCGGGGCGACAAGGGGGGGGGGGAAGTGGCGGAGGAGGGGGGGGGGAGGGGGGATCGGGGCGGCGATGCCTCCTTTCTTCCCCGCGGGCCCCCCCCCCCGCGCCAGCCTTTCGCGTGCCTACCTCTCCCCCGACCCTCTCCAGAAGCTCGGGTTGGCTTTAAGGGGCCCCCCAAACTGGCCCGCTCTCGAGGCCCCCAGTTGCCCCCCCCCTCGGATGGCGCGCGCGCGTGGAGGGGGGGGGGGTGGAAGGGGGTTTCGAGGGGGTGGGGCTAACGCTCCCTCTTAGGACGTGCTCATGCCTCATGCCCGGTACTCGTGGAAGGATCCCGAGACAGGAAAGTGGGCCTCGTTGAAACTTGCTGAGTATCTTCGTCGGCAACCCAGGGCTAGGCCGCAACAGGCAGGGACCCTCGAGCTTCTCGCGCAGGGCTGCAGGGTCACGTACGCCTCCCCCCACATGAACGAGCAGTATGGGTTCAGGGTCATGTGCAGGCCGAAGGTGTTGGGGGGCATTCTGAATGTTCGTTGCCCCTGCCCCATTCGTGGTTGGCGCCCTAATCGCCGGCGTCCGTCGCGCGACAGTTGCCCCTTCGAGCTGGTCTCGGCACCCGATTCCCCGCGATCCCATCCTCGAGCATCCACCCGTGCGAGGAGTGCCGACCACCGATTTGTCGCTTGTTCCCCGCGGTTGCCTCGGTCGAGTGACTGCCTGTCGTCGCGCCCGGCGCGCTCGCTGATCAGCGCGCGCGTCGCGCGCGGAGAGTAGCGACAAGCAGCCGCTCAACCAAGGCCGCCGCGGGGGGCCTTTTCAAAGCTTCCCCCGCCCCCTCCAGGGGATCCCCCAGACAGCCTCTGCCACCGCCCGCCGCCCCCCCTCCTTCAGCATCTCTCCGCGCCCCCAGCGAGGGCGAGGAGACAAGGGCATCCCAGGTCGGAGGGGCAGGAGAGGACGTTCAAGCTTTGGCCCCCAACAATGTTGTTCTCAGCCACGCCCCCTGAAAGCTGATTTAGTTTTGATCGTTCTCGGGGCCTTTCTGGTGCTTTTTAGGCGGCGGCGGTTGCGGGGGGCAGGGATCTCGGGGGTCGGTCGGGCAGGTCTTAGCGGTCGATGGGGATTCACAAGAGCCCCCTACGATCCTTGCGAGGAGCGCCTCGCGGGCACCCCCGCCAAGGGCCTGGGGGGAGGGGGCGGGGGGGGAGGGCGCGACCTCCCTGGAACGGAAGACGTTGGTTGGACAGAGCGTGCCTGTGGGGCTTCCATCGCCCATCGAAGTCACGGGCGCCCGTCGCCTGGCCGCCGTCCCTGCGAGTTGCCACGCGCGTCGCCAGGTCCTCCAGAATGGGACGGCCTCTTGTATTTATCGAGCGGTGGAGGAGGAGGTGCCGCAGTTGTCTGCAGAGGGCATCAGGAGGCTTTGCGATTCGATCCCGTTCTTGATCGACGTCGAACTTCCAGACGCCTGCAGTGCCAATCGTCGCAAGAAGGCTCAGTCTTCCCTCGATCGACCGCGCAATTGCCTCGTGGTGCACGGCGACTGTGGCGCGCATCAGATCCACCGATGCGTGGGGCACAAGGAACGGACCGTGATAGGCGATGTGTACGCCATCGGGGTCACTCTGTCCAACGTCCATTTCGCGAATAGGATGCAGGCATCTCTTTCGAAGTTCCTCGATGGCGTGATCGTCATCCGAGGACGCTCGGTCATCAGACGAGGGGCGGGGGGTCGATGGGGGGGGAGGGGCAAGGGTGGGATGAGTAGCGGGTTCGATGGGGGAGGGGGTAGGGCGAGGATGAGGAGTGGAGGATGGTGGGGCAAAGAAGCGGCGGGGGAGGCGGAGCCGGCGGAGGAGGGATCGCGGCGCGGGCGGAAAGTCCAGCGGGCTTTCGGGAAGAGCCCTGGGCAAAGCCAGTCTTACCAGTCTTCTGTTCCCACCTCCCTCTTCCCCCCCTCCTCTCCTCCCGAGGACCGCCGCCGCCTGAGCTGCGCCGCCAGAACGTGTCCCTCGCGTGCCGCTGTCTCCAGAGGCGGGAGGGCGCCCGAGTGGAGGATCCAGCAGTCGAGAAGTTCTGTTCGTTATGGAACGGGGACTGGGCGGGCCCGCCGGTGCACTATTGCAACGGGTGCTGCGAGGAGGGCCAGACGGCGGCCAACATGTTCGGGGTTGCTTTGGAGATCGATCTATTGCAGAGCAGGCCGTAATGGGGGGGAAAGGTCGATGGGGCTCCGAGGGGCCCTCGCGAGCGGTGGCGAGGGGGGAGGGGCAGGAGTGGCATCTCGCGACCTTGAGGCCCTCCCATCGCCCCTAAAAATTCAGAATCCCCCATCCGCCGCACTTGATTTGCTTGCCTCGAAGATGCTGCCAGCCGTCTGGGCGTCAAGGAACTGAGCGCGAGATCCCCACCCTTTTCTGCCAACGCATTTGCCCCCGCCCATATCGGGATGACCCCCCCGTCCACGCGCCTACCCCGCGCGCGCAAACGCGCGCGCGCGAGCACCTGCCCCCCCCCCCCACGCCCCCACCCCCACCCCCACCCCCCAAACTCAGGACCTGGACGGGGGGGGCCGCGCGGCTTCCAGGCAGGGTAGCCTTTCGGGCCCGACATATTCGCAATAGGAAATCGATGTTCTCTAATTGCCAATGGCAAGCGGCCCCAGGGCTGTAAAGATGTTTCAATGCATCCCTCGACGTGCGCCGAGGACAAAAACGTCAGGGGTCAGGGGTCGGACAGCGCCCGACGACTACAAGCCCCCTCCCCCCCCTCGCTGCCGAAGTTGAGTTATGCATCATGGGCCTCGCATTGGGGCGGGGTGGTGGGTCGTGCGAAGCGTCGAAACGGACGACATCTGCTCTTACTCTGCATCATATTGGCAATCGTGAAACCCGCGACGGTTCTTCTGAGCCATCGCCTTGCCACCCCCAGGGCCCACTTCGACTTCTAGCCCGCCTCTGGGCTGCCTGCCCATCCACCTCCGGGGCCCGATGGGCCTGCGCGTCCAAGGGTTCGGGATCGAGGGGCGATGCAGGGCGTTTGGGGTAGGGCGGGGTGAGAGGGCCGGCGGTTGTCGAGGGCTTGATGGGGCCGCCTGATAGCGGATAGGGACGAGCACTTGCCCAGCCTCGACGATTGGAACTCTTGTGGGTTTTCTTGCGGGAAGACGGCGCTCGGCATGTTGTGCCATGACGTCTTGCTGTCGGTCTTCAAGGATGCCCTCCCCAACTGGTCGTCCATGAATGCGCCAGTGGCTGGGCAGGGGAACGGAGCAGAGGAGCAGAGGAAGAAAAACCAGCGAAAAGCGTGGAGGGCAAAGAAGGTGCTCACCTGTGAGAGCAAGAGGTTGGCCGTCTGTTCGATGGCGTTCATGGCAAGTCCTTTGGAGCGGCTCCAGGAGGAGTTGACGCATGGTGATATGACAAATGGGAAGAAATTGTTGTTGGACGTTTTTGAAGAGAAGAATTCGAATCCGTTTTACTTGTGCAGGGCTCGTCTCGCTCGTCTCATGGACTCGGGCGATGTGTTTGACATATTATTCACTTTCTTCGGCAGGAGCTTCACTCGGCAGGAATTGCTGAACCACGTTCGCGAGATCGGTTTAGATTTTGGTGGGCAGATTTATTGGAGATTCAGGAATTATTTGGACTTCCCATACTTGTTTGCCCGCTGGGCCGACGCCGCCACTCACCCTCGGGATCGCCAGGCCGTGGAAGATCTGTTTTTCTCTTTGAAGCCTTGCTGTCGCGGCCAGCAGTTCGCGCAAAAGGTGCATGACATATTCCCGACAGCAGAAAGGCACTTGGGTCCCGCGCCTTTCCTCGCTGCCACGTCGCTCTTGCTGGGTCTGGCGGGCTTCGGTCTCGCTTCGGACGCCCGTGTCATGCGTTTCCCGCTTTGTGGCCCGTCTCCTTCGAAGCCCCCTTTTCCTGCTTGGCCCTGAACTAGCTGCCCCCCCATCCCGCTCTCCTTGCCCCGCCTCCTGGCCCCGAGGCTGCGTTCCAGAGATGGCGACGTCTTCCGGGATGCCATCAACGCCTTCGTCAGGAGCTTCGTGTTCACGAACATGTGCAGCGAGCGCCAGCTGGCCCAGATGAGGCGGGCGTGCAGGGAGGGGGACGTTGAGAGAGTCTGCTCCAGTGGCTTCATTGCTCAGGTCCTCACAGAGCACAAGAGGCTCGACCGGGATGACCCTTG
Source organism: Prorocentrum cordatum (assembly GCA_963575745.1). Lineage (NCBI taxonomy): Eukaryota > Dinophyceae > Prorocentrales > Prorocentraceae > Prorocentrum > Prorocentrum cordatum. Next base: position 856,744 of record CAUYUJ010014949.1, on the reverse strand, counting down.
CGTCAAGACGAGGGCTCAGTTGTTGGCGGATCGCGTGCCGATCCGAGCTGCAGAGCGCGAGTTATCGTGGACGCGTCCTTCCAGCGGTTTCGTGCACTTCATGGCCACCGAACAGACGAAGCGCAAGAGGGAGCTCGGGCCGCTTCGCGGCGATGACTACACGACCTGGAAGCATGCAAAGATACAGGAGTGGCACTCGTTGTCAGACGCCCGCAAGCTGGAGGAGGCGGAGAAGGCGGAGCTGGCTCATGCGCAGGCGCAGGCCGATGTGCAGGATGAGTCAGCAGATGATGAGACGCCCGCGGCATCCACGCGAGACTACGGGATCTACGAGACCTTCGTGCAGATCATTGGAGACCAACGGCAGCCTTACAAGGTCTTCTCTGCAATTTGCTGATGCTGTTGCTAGCCCTGCCCTCCCCCCCGTTCCTTGTCGCGTGCCCCCCCCCCCCCCTCCTGACAGCCAGACTGAGAGGTCGATCGCGGAGCGATCGACTGTTCAGGGCCAGGGGGGGCGGGCAAGGTCGACGAACTCGAGCGCCCTTGGCCCTTGTTCGTCCGCAGGTGGATAAGTTCATCCAGCGGACTTGCCGAGCAGTCGGCGTCGCGGACAACCCGAAGTATCTGCCTGGCTTCTCCAGGTACGCCCCCATGTTCAGGCAGGAGCAGGCTGACCACATCTTTACAGCAGACAGAGGTCACAACTTGTCCCCGAAATCATATCTAGCTTGCCACTGTTTCTGGTTCAATGGTTCAGCTCCGGGCCGTGAGGTCATTCGGTGGCATTGTGAATCCCCCTCAGGGCCTCTCGGGTGCACGTCGGCGCCCTTGCATGTTTTCTCGGGGCCGTACATGCATGCATGCATGCATGCATGCATGCATGCATAGGTGCATGCATGCATGCATGCATACATACATACATACAGAGCCTTCTAAGGCTTTTCCGAGGTCGGCCCGAGCCCTTTGAAAACCACGCTTCCCCAACAGTTTAACGCGGCGGCAATTCGTAGAGCCAGGTGACATACCTCCGGACCAGGACTTCGTATACCAGCTCCCGTGTCCTCAGGCGCACCCTGGGCTTTGCGCTGCCGAGGACCAGTGGTGCTACAGGACCGTGCTGGATACAGCCAAGCACCTTTGCAATTATTTGTCTGGCCACGCCAGGGGTTCGTTCCATTTTGTCAGACTTCAGGGGGCTGGCGACTGGCAGGTTGGTGCCTGGCTGGCAAAATGCCATTCTCACGGCAGCCCGAAGATCGCGCTGATTGCCACGGGCACTGTCGCCCAGGAGCAGGGCGCCACCATCGTGTCGCTGGACTGCAGGGACAGGGGGCTCAACTACATGATGGCTTCTTCTTTTTTTGTTCAGTTATTCCGCATTGCTGGCGAGGACCGCAAGCCCCGCACGATCGGCGTCTCTCCAGCTATGGACGACGGGGTGCCTCGGGGCAAGTCCGCCTTGCGCATCGGGCTGTCGGCCACGTGGTCGGTTGAGCACGCCCAGCGCGAGGTCATCATACTGCCGATGCCTAAGCCCCCGAAGTTGCCGCGTCGGACCAAGAGGGACACGGAGATGTTGGCGGGCATTGCCAAGCTCCCAGTCGAGGTCGGCGCTGGCAAGCGGATGAGGCGAGATGGCGGGGTCAAGATGCGCATGCCCAAGGCTGCCCACCTGGGCGCGGCGGAGGGCGAGGGCAGCCGATCCCCGTCGGAGATCACGATCTCCGAGGACAGCAACGTCGACATCAAGGGCGACGTCGGCGTCGAGGACGAGCACGACAGCGACTCCGACAGCGGGGGCTCCGACCCGCCGCCGCCGCCGCCTCTTGGTCCGGGGAGGGTGCTTGCTTGCTCGCTTGTTTGCTCGCTTGTCAAGCGCATCGACCAGTGAGTCGAGAGTGTCGGGCATCGGGCGGGTCTTCAGAATATAAGCTCCCGTTCCTTTGGCCTCCTCGAGCCTCCGCCGTGGCCTCGCCCCTGGCCCGGCGCTGGGCGACTTGGCGTCTTGGGGGCTTTGAATCCGAAGTGTCTGTCGAATGTGGCATCCCAGATTTCTCTCACCCCTTCCCATCCCCCTTCTTCTTTGCGGTTCGACGATCGGCGCCGCCTTCCTCGCACCTCTTATCATGCCCGCCCCCCTCGCCCACGTGGCTTCGCCCCGCCCCCCAAGCGCCCCTGCGCCTATTGAAGGCTGGAGCCGCGCTTCCAGGCTTTGAATCCTTCAAGAGTGAGTTCTTGGATCCTAGCTCCCTCCTGCCCTTCGCCAGTCTTCTCGCCCCAACCCTTCCCCCCCCCCCTCTCCACCTCTTCCTCCCTCGTCCTGCCTCCTCTCCCCCGTCCGAACCGCTGATCCTATCTGCTCTCACCCTCTCCTTCATCCGACGTTAGATCCGCGTCTGCATCCTGCCCCTTCGGTCTTTTGCCGAGTTCTGAGCATCGGGGAAGGGGAGGTCTCGGCCACGATCACGGAGGCGCAGGCGACCCCGGCGGCCCTGCAGACGGCGGCGCTGATGATGGCGACTTGCCGGGAGGTGGCCCGGCACCAGGAGTGCCTCGGAGGGCTCGCAAGGTGCCGTTCGGACCGTGGAGTGTTTCGGAGATTTGGCACAAGGATAAGTTCGTCGGATGGGGTGCTAACTGCCATAGGCATCGGAACACGTGGCAGCCAGGTTGCTCTTGCACCAGGGCGTTTCTTTTTTGTCACAACACTTCAGACGAGACGAGGTGCCTGGCCAAGAAGTGGCTTCTCATGGGCCTCGATATTCGGTCTGATCTGAAGAACGGCAAGTTCAAGCATCTCAACGGCATCACGCGGGCAGCGATTCCGTTGGTGCCAGAGGCGGATCTTGACCGCCGCGCAGCAGAGTTGGTGTAAGAACGGTTGTGTGGGGCATGGCCGAAACATCGATCTCGTCTCCCCCGATCCCACCAGGCTCGCACCGTGTGCTACCCCGGGGGCAGAGTGGGAGGGGGAGAGGGGGAGAGCGGGTGACCCGATGTTCGTCGTGCCTCCCTGAATCTTCGGTGTCTTGCCTTGGAGAGTGCTCGTTCATGTTTCGGGGCGTTGGCCGTCATCCAGCCCTCCCCCCCCCCCCCGCCCTTCGTGACCCTGCCCTCGGCCTCATATGCCCGTGCGTTCATAGCGCATCAGGTCCCTCGGCCCCACGCGCCCCTGGCCTCAGAGGCTCTTCATAGGCTGGGTGTCTCAAGCAGAGCATGGGGACCATGAAGGCCACGCGTGGCGTCAAGAGCCAACACAGCCTGAGGCTTCATATATATATATATATATATATATATATATATATATACATCGCACGCTGCAAAGTATGCATCAGCAAGCGTGCGCATATGTACATCCGATGGGGCGATAGGGGGCACGCGCGTCGCATCCTAAACCCTAACCCCAAACCCTAAACCCTAGACCCTAACCCTAAACCCTAACCCTAAACCGAATCCTAATCCAGAACCCTAACCGTGACCCCCTAACCCTAACCCTAACCCTAACCCTAACCCTAACGACGACGACGACAACGACGAAGTTTCCACTCCAGACTCCCCAGCATGTTCTGGACATCGCGTCCCCGAGGCCCCTCCCCGAACAACTCGGGGAATTTTCGTGCCCCCACGACGACGACGACGCCGACCGCGACGTCGACGACGACGAATACGACGTCGACGACGACGAGCTAACCCTAAGCCCTAACCCTAAAACTTAAATCCTAACCCGAATCCTACACCCTAAACCTTAACCCTAAACCTAACCCAGAACCCTAACCCTAAACCCGAACCCTAAACCCCAACCCTAATCCCTAACCCGAACCCTAAACCCGAACCCTAAACCCAAAACCTTAACCCTTACCCTAAACCCTAACCCTGACCCGAAACCTAACCCTAACATTAAAACCTACCCCCCCCCCCCCCAACCCTGACCCTAAACCCTAATCCCAAACCCTGGCCCTAAACCTTAAACCTATTCCCAAACCTAACCCTAAACAAACCCTGCTCCAGAACCCTAACCGCGACCCCCTAACCCTAACCCTAACCCTAACGACGACGACGACGACGAAGAAGTTTCCACTTCAGACCCCCCAGCATGTTCTGGACATCGCGTCCCCGAGGCCCCTCCCCGAACAACTCGGGGAGTTTTCGTGCCCCCACGACGACGACGAAGCAAACCGCGACGTCGACGAAGACGAATACGACGTCGACAACGACGAGCTTACCCTAAAACCTAACCCTAAAACCTAAATCCTAGCCCGAACCCTAAACCCTAAGCCCTAAGCCCTAACCCTAAACCTAACCCAGAACCCCAACCCTAAACCCTAACCCTAAACCCGAACCCTAAACCCTTACCCTAACCCTAAACCCTAACCCTAGTCCCTGACCCGAACACTAAACCCTAACCCAAAACCCAAAACCCTAACCCTTACCCTAAACCCTAACCCTAAACCTAACTCTAACATTAAAACCAGACCCCCAAACCCTGACCCTAAACCCTATCCCCAAACCCTTAACCCTAAACCTTAAACCCTAACCCTAAACCCTAACCCCAACCCTATACCGAACCCTACTCCAGAACCCTAACCGTGACCCCCTAACCCTAACCCTAACCCTAACGACGACGACGACAACGACGAAGTTTCCACTCCAGACTCCCCAGCATGTTCTGGACATCGCGTCCCCGAGGCCCCTCCCCGAACAACTCGGGGAGTTTTCGTGCCCCCACGACGGCGACGACGCCGACCGCGACGTCGACGACGACGAATACAACGTCGACGACGACGCGGGCGGCTGCGTGCCATCGGCCCGCAGCCGCGCGCGAGGAGGCGCGCGCTCCTCCGCCTCCTCCTCCTCCTCCTGCTTCCCCCCACCTTCCCCTTCCCCCTTCTCCTCCGCCGCTCGTCTCCCCCCTGTCCTCCTCCTCCTCCTCCTTCTCCGCCTCGCTGTTCTCGTGCCCCCCCCCCCCCCCAGGGCCTTCGCACTCCCTGGACCCACCCCCCGCCCCGGCGTTCCCGGGACGGACCCCCCCTGTTCTCATGACGGGCCGCGCCGTTCTCATGACGGGCCCGGCGTTCTCCTGACGAGCCCCTGTTCCCGCAGCAGAATTCTTCCTCTTCGAGCTGAGGGCTCCAACAGGGGCCACGCGTGATCTATATATGACATGTATGTATGTATACAGATATATACATATAGATATGTGGTATGCCTTTCAAGTACATATGCGTCAGGGTTGGGGGGGTTAGGTTTTAATGTTAGAGTTAGGTTTAGGGTTCGGGTTTACGGTTTATGGTAAGGGTTAGGGTCTTGGGTTTAGGGTCAGGGTTTAGGGTTAGGGTTTAGTGTTCGAGTTAGGGATTAGGGTTAGGGTTTAGGGTTAGGGTTTAGGGTTAGGGTTAGGGTTTAGGGTTAGGGTCTAGGGTTAGGGTTTAGGGTTAGGGTTATGGGTTAGGTTTAGGGTTAGGGTTTAGGGTTTAGGGGTCGGGTTAGGATTTAGGTTTTAGGGTTAGGGTTTAGGGTTAGCTCGTCGTCGTCGACGTCGTATTCGTCGTCGTTGACGTCGTGGTCGGCGTCGTCGTCGTCGTGGGGTGGGGGCACGAGAATTCCCCGAGTTGTTCGGGGAGGGGTCACGTGGACGCGATGTCCAGAACATTCTGGGGAGCTTGGAGTGGAAACTCGTGGTTGTCCGTCGGTCTCTGGATTAGGGTTAGGGCTTATGGGTTTGGGTTAGGGTTAGGGTTAGGGTTAATGGGGTCACGGTTCGGGTTCTGGATTAGGGTTCGGGTTAGGTTTTCTTAGACGTGTGGTTATGGTTAGGGTTCTGGATTACCGTTCGTGGCGCCTTAGTCACGGTTAGCGTTCTGGATTGCCGTTATTAGTGCATTAGTCACGGTCAGGGTTCTGGATTAGCGTTCGTGGCGCCGCGGCATTCTTAGACGGGGGGCCCCACTGTCATCGCTGCCGCAGCCTTGGCCCAGGCCAAGGCGTTTCGGGCGGCGGCTCGTGAGCTGCCGCCCCGCGCGGCCCAGATGTCTGGGGCGGCATCCAGCAGCAGCGGCTCGCAGCGCCCGCCTGCTGGCTCTCCTGGGCGATCGGGTCGCAAGTACGGCATGCACCAGTTTGTCAGACCCAGCTCCGCAGCCGCGAGGAGCAGCAACGCATTCGATCAGCACGTGCTGAATGCGTTTGGGCCGTCGGCCGATTCCGCGACGGTCCACCGCGGCCAGCCGGCAGCCGCAGGCAGCAGCAGCGCGGCCGCGGCCCCGCCTCAGGAGGCGCAGGAGCAGCAGGCGGCAGCGACGAGGTGCCAGGAGAAGGGGCCAGTGAAGCATGCAAAGGAGGATGACAAAACTGCGAAGGGCGGCAAGCGTGCTTCCAGCAGGAAAGGGTCAGCCGCAAAAGGCAAGGAACCAAAGGGGGCGAAGGAGGGAAAGGAGGTGAAGAAGAGCAAGAAGGACTCGAAGGGGCCAAAGGAGGCAAAGGAGGCAAAGGAGGCAAAGGAGGCGGACGAGGAGACCAGCGGACCAAGGGCAGCGAGGCGGAAGAAGGGCTCTGATGATGAGACGGCAGACCGCGCTGAGGATGCGGACCCTAACAAGAAGAAGCCGAAGACGCTGAAGCCATGCCTGGCAGAGGAAGGCAAGGAGGCGAGGAGTACTGAGGAGAAGGGGGACGTTGCGGCCCCAGCTGACGCCTTGCCCGCGTGGGACCCTCCAGCGCCTGTCAGCTTGGCGCCCGCCCCTTCCATGCACTCGGTCTTGATGATGCAAGTGGGCGATGCTAGGGCCGTGCGCTTCAGCGACGGAGGCGTCGCGAAGGCTTCGCATGGCGGCGCGGCCCCGCGCGCCGAGGAGGTCATGGACGGCCTTGCAGCATGCGGGACGCCCGAGGCCGTCGAGTCGCAGCTGCCCGCGAGCCCGGTGGTGCATGGAGTGCCAGAGTGCGTTGAGAGCACTAGCAGGGCGAACGAGATCATGCACCACGGCGCGGGCATCTACGGTCTCTCGACCCAGCCCATCGACGATGGCGCAGATGAGAGGCCCGATGGGATGAAGGGACGGGGGGAGAAGGATGAGGCGCAGGAGGAGGAGGACGAGGAGTTGGAGGAGGGCGAGGCCTTGGGGGAGGAGGAGGAGGACGACGACGACGATGGCGAGGAGGAAGAGGGGGAAGGGGAGGAAAAGGAGAAGAAGGACACGGAGGAGGAGGAGGAGGCTCCGAGGAGACCGAACCCCGCGGCCTCCTCCTCTCCTCTATGTGCCTCCTCCTCCGCGTCCTTGTCCTGCCTTCCTCCTCCTCCGCCTCCTCCGCCGCCTCCTCCTACGCCTCTTCCGTCGACCCCCTCCTCTTCATCCCCCCCCCCCCGCCCTTCCCCATCTGAGCCCTGTCCTCCTCCGCCGCCTCCGCGTCCGCCACTTCTTTCCCATCCTCTCTCCTCCCCCCTATCGTCCCTTCCTCGCACATCATCCTTTCCTGTTCTTGCTCCGTCTCCTGCTCCGCCACCCCCTGCCCATGCCCTCCTTCGCCTAGCCCGCCCGACCACGTGTGCACCCCCGCTCCATCGCTTGACCCCAGCGTCGGCGGGGGCCGACCCGCAGGCCCCCCATCGACAGCGACGTCCTGGTTTCGCAGAGCGGCAGCGTGATGGAGCTCGGGGGCGTGCTCTCGCTGCCTGGCGGCTGCGTCATGTCCGACGAGGAAGAGGTCGGGGCGGGGCGGGGCAGGGAGGTGAGACCAGGCGTGCCGCATGATATGTAGTTCAGGATGGCGATTGAAGTTTTCCTGTAAGGCGTACAACTTATCTTTGATTCCAAGCTGCTTGAAACCTTCTCAGTTGTTTTGAATTGTTTTGACATGGTCTCAAATCTTTTGCAATAGTTTAAAATCTTTCGAAATGATTCAAAACAGTTTAAAAACATTCACCTCCCCGGATAGGTTCGGATAGTTTCGGATAGGTTGTGAAACGCCAACTAACTGAAATCATTCAGTAAGCCATCTCTCCGGATAGTTTCGGATAGTTTCGGATAGTTTGAGTTTAAATGTTTTGATATTAGTTTTCAACATTTTCAAACTAATTTACTTCTTTTCAAAAGATACGAAAATGTTTCTGGCACCTTCGAAACATTGCGATGGGGGCGATATCCGCTCTGGGTTCAGACAGGCGGACTTCCCTCAGCTGGTTTGGCAATCTCATCGGCGCTAATGTTCCAGATTCGGCGCCCCCCCGCGTGGCCCTTCGCCCCGAAGCCCTCCAGCCCCGCCCAGGTCACGGGGCCCCTCGGGCCCCGCGGCCGTTGCTTGGCGGCCTGGCCCCGGCGCACCCCAGGTCCTTCGGCCCTGTCTCTCGGGCCCTGCAGTTCTTTGCTCAGAAGAGGGGGCGGGTGGGGAGGTCGCGGAAGCAGCTCCGGCGGCGGCCGCGGACTCCGACTCGAGGATGCAGGGCGAGGCCGAGGTGGCTAACTTTGTGGAGGAGATCTGGGGCGACAAGGTTGATGTCGTTGACGTCGAGAGCGAGGCCGCCGTTGGTGTTGCAGCGGAGTCGATCCCTGTGGCCATTGACGTCGAGGAGGGGTCTGGGCCGTGCTTGGGGGGCAGGGGCGAGGAGACGGGATGCCGTGCTTCTTTGTCGCAGGTGCGAAATGGCGCGATCGCGCACGGTTGCGCCGAGGGGTCTCGGGGTCTCGGAGTCGTTGGGTTTATTGTGTTTCGCCTTCGTCATTTCTGTATCCTCGTGCGTCGTTGCCCGCGAACTCTCGCTTTCGAGGTGAATGTTTTTTTTGCCGCGGCATCGGGCGGGGGGAGCGAGCCATTGCGTGCGTCTGGGGGGGGGGGGAGAGAGAGAGAGAGAGAGAGAGAGAGAGAGAGAGAGAGAGAGAGAGAGAGAGAGAGAGAAGAGAGGAGAGAGAGAGAGAGAGAGAGAGAGAGAGAGAGAGAGAGAGGAGAGAGAGAGAGAGAGAGAGAGAGAGAGAGAGAGAGAGATAAAAAAAAGAGAAAGAGAAAGAGAGAGAGAGAGAAAACAAAGAGAGAGAGAGAGAGAGAGAGAGAGAGAGAGAGAGAGAGAGAGAAAAAATAGAGAGAGATAGAGAGAGAGAGACAGAGAAAGAGAAAGAGAGATCGGACAAGTAGGCGGACCAGGGTCCGTCCGCGAGGCGCACTGCGGTGCGACAACTCGCAAGCACTATTTGCGGCGGTGCAGCCTTGAGATACGAGGGCGGGCTACAAAACCCCCTCCCCCGGCGCAGTGCGACTGACGCTACAGACGGCGGACAGACGATGAAGATCTCACCTGACAGACCGCGTGAGGTAAAAGGCCCCAACAAGAAAGGCGACGTGCTGGCACGTGGCTAGGCGGCTTGGCGGACCGCCAGTTGGGCGCTTGGCCGCTAAGCGGCGCGCAGTGACGGGGCACCCCCCGCCCCCACGCCCTGACACCGTGGACGCGGAGCCACACGTACACACGGGCAGGCAGAAAGGAGGAGATTAGCGCGGGGCACCAGGTGGAGCGCCGCGGAACGATGACAACATAGCTTGGATGTTGAGTGACGGCACGACACCATCGGGCGAGGTGGTGAGCAGCTCGGCGAAGGCTCGCCCAGCGCTGTGGAGGCGCTGGAGTAGAGGACCTTGACGAGCTTGGGCAGCGGCGAGGTCCGCGGCGAGAGCTAAGCACTTCTGCTGAAGGGCAGCCATAGCCTGTGACAGCTCGGTTTCACGGTCGGTGAGAGGTGGCTGCTCAGTGACATCCGCCGAGGATCTCGAGACAGAGGCGAGGTCCTCGGTACGCCTGTCCAGGTGGGCTAGCGGCGTGCGGGACCCTGAACGCTGACGTCCGTCACCGTTAAAAGGTGACTGGAGGGGCCGGCGCGACCCCAGGGCTGGAGCCGCTAGGGCCGCGCCCCGAGAGGTCAGGGGAGCCGCTTCCTCTCGCTCAGCAACGGAGGAAGCGTGGGTGGGGCACGAGGGCCTGTCTGGTTTAGTACCCTGCGGGGGGGCTGAAGCCGCCCCCGCGGGTCGCTGACGATGGGGAGGTGAAGTGGTATGCGCGGTGGGGCCAGTCGTGATGCCGTGCAAGGCCGCTGAGGTCGGTCGCGTAGAGGGTTGGTGACTCGGTGGGGCGGCATGGTCGGCAGCGTGTGGTGTCGGCGGTGCGTCCTCAATGCCACCCAATCCTCGGGGGGCACTCGGGTCGTGGTCGGCGTCCTGGCGGTGACCGATATCATCGTATGTGGGCGTTAACGCTCTTGGGGACGGCGTCGCAGTAGGGTTTGCGAGGTTTCCCGACGGGGCGGGGTTTTCGTTGGCTGGTCCGTCGTCCAAAGCGTCCGATCCCCCACCGAGGCTGAAAAGGTCATCGTCCTGCTCATCAGCGTCTTGAAAAGGAACGGCGTTGTCATGTGGGTGGGCTGACGCACTCAATGGCGGAGTCGGGGGCGCCGTGCGGGTGCCCGCCGGGGCAGGGTTGGCGCTGGCTGACTCGTCGCCCAGGAAGTCCAAACCTCCACCAAAGCCGAACGGGTCGTCCTCCTGTTCGTCGAATAACCCCCGTTGGGCCTCGGCCCAGAGCTCGTCGGGGTTTTGTGGGATGTCTGGTCCAGCCGCGGGTGGAGCCTGGTCAGACAGCAGGGGATTTGGTTCCATTTTGTTTAGTTCTGCAGCAGTGAACCCAGCCCTGCGGTGTGGGAGAGGAAGAGTACGATGTCTCCGCTCGTAGATGGCAACGGCGACTCCATGGAGCACGGTCGCTTGGCGGTGTCGTGCTTTGGCAGCTTCAACGATGTCGTCTGGGAGGTTATGAGTACGTGCCGCCGCTGTGGCGAGGGCGTCAGCCTGACGATTGAACTCCTCCGCGATGGGCCCGATGAGCCCGAGGTCGATGCCCGTGTCGCCCTGGTGGCTAGCGACTTTCTCTACGCGGAACATGTTTGGCTTGGCCATGACACATCGGTGGACCTTTTCCCAGAACTCCACGTGCGTGCCCTGCGGAGGTGAGTGTCCGTCGATGATCCTTTGGAAGCCGTCGACCACCGCCTGGTTGTCCACGAAGACGTGTACGGGCCGTTCAGCACATGCCGTGAGGTGGACAATGGCGAGGGTCTCCGCAAGCTGTGCGTTCTGCGTGATGCCGTGAACGCGCGCACTGTAGTTCATGCGGTGGTCGATGCCGTAGTAGACGCCGTAGCCCGCTCTTGCAAGCAAAGGGATGGCTTGGTTGGTGCATGCACCGTCCGTGGCAGCGTAGACCCATGTCCAACCAGTGTCGTGGTCAAGGTAAGTGGTGTAGGAGTCCTGGGCTGAAGCCGCAGGATCTCCCTCAGGCGGGGGCCGCGGTATGGGTTGAGGTAGCGGGTCCCTCGCGAGGTCGGCTTGCAGATCGAGGAGGGCTGGGTCCTCATCGAAGAGCCCGCAATGTCTTGTGTGCGGAGGAAGACGTGCCCACTGCTCGTCACTGATGAGGGTGGTGAGAGGGACTCTTTCACGGGCCCAGCACTTGCAGTCACGCACAGTGTGCTCCTGAGTTTCCTCTTCCTCATCACAGTAACGGCAAATAGGGCTGGGATCAGCGGACGTATTTGATCGAGAACGTCGCTGTTGGGTGTGGTCCCCGCCCGACAGGTAGTTTAAGAGGAGCGCCAGCTGCCATGCGTTGCATTTGGCAGCTCCTTTGGTGCGGGCGAGCCACGTGCTGGCGAAAAGGTCGAGGCCCTGTCTGACCGAAGCAAGGTGACCAAGGTCATGACGCCGTGGCTTGATTTTTCTGAGAAAGGCTCTGCGTTGCGAGGCGCGCAGCATGTGAAGGAAGGCGTTTTGGGGAAGGTTCAGCCAACTGATCTGACAGCCCCAGTCGTCGTACATGGTGCCAAATGTGGGCCAAGTCCAACGGAGCTGCTGAAGCGTCTGAACAAGTCGTCCAACAGGTCCTCCGCCAAAAAGGGTCTGGACATGGTGTTGGAGATCCCTGACGAGGCCGCAAGAGTGGCGTCGCGGTTGACCTGTCGCCGCAGGCACAGGAAGACTTCACGCTGCATAATGGCGTCAATCTCCAGGGCGTGCCCTGGGACGCACACGGCCATGAGAGTCCAAAACTCGACCCACCTGTTTCCCTTGGGGCGGATAGCCGCCTTAAGGGCATGGTTGTAGGCAGTTTTGACGGGGCCTGATGGGGCTTGGATGTCAGTGCCCGTGGTACAGACGCTGGCAGCAAGGGAGCGGGCGTGCCGCGCCTTAATACGCATCGGAGATGGGAGCTTGCCAATACGCGGCAGGCGACTAGTCGCCCTGCGAACACGGGCGTCAGCGGTGGCCGTGAGGTTGAGCGCGGCTGGAGCCGGCGCTGCCTCGGCGTTGATGTAACTTCCGACGAGCTTGAAGGAGTCGACCACGCGTAAGGGCCGTTCCGCCAAGGTGAGCTGGGTAACGGCGGTGTGAAGCTCGTCAGTAAGCGCCCACCCCGCCACTTTTCCAGGATGAATGCGTTGACCAGAAAATCGATCAAACTTGGCGGTTTCATCAAGAGATTTCTGCAACTCGGGCGCGGTGTGGGTAGTGGAGTTGCTGTCGTCAACAAAAGTAGTGCTGAGTGACCGCGGCACGTAACGATGCTGTCTCTTGGTCCAGACGCACATGAGCAGCTTAATGTCGTCCAGGGACCAAGAGCTTCCCTGGAGGTGACCGTTTGTCCTGGCCAGTTCCTTAGAGTACGCACCGTTCATGCGGATGTAACGTTTGTGGCGCCTGTAGAAGTTTCTGCGGACAGTAACGATGTCTTGGGGACACCCCGCGTGAAGCGCGAGGTTAAGGCATATGTCCGTGATGAGATAGTCGAAACACTTCTGACGGTCCAGGGCAGCTCCAGCCAAGGGAAGGAGAAGGGCTCTGGCGTGTTCGATGCGAAGGGCGAGAGAAGTGCTGACGTCCCCAATGGTAGCTTTGGGGACAGCGCCAAAACTCGTGGCGTGGGTCCATCCTTTCCGCCATTCCGTGAGGCTGCGGTAAGCTGGTGCTTCCCACGCGTACATCCAAACGGAAAGCACCGAGAGAAGTCGTTGGTCCGTTGGGAGTTCGCCTCGGCCTTTTCGGAGGCACGGGTTTGGGACGTGGAGGAGGGGTTCTGGGATGGTGCCAGTGCGTTGCATAGCTCGTAGAACGCTGGCGAAGAGGCGAAGAATGTCGTCGGGAAGCTCCTTTGCCTCCTTAGTAGTCCAACCGTCCAGACCCCCCGCGCGTCTCGGTGAACGGGTGCGAATGAAGTGGATGAGTTGGTCGTCGGTGAGGTGGAAAGGGGTAGCTGGTGATGGCGTAGGCAGCTCCTGTCGGTACTCGTCGTAGAAGTCGGCCCACGTCGGCATGGCTTCGGCATCATGTCCCGCACGTGCGCGGTACCTGCCCAAGATGGGCTCCCAGGTGTCGACCATGAGCTTCAGCATGTCCTTGATGTTAGCAACAATGGCGTTGGCAGGGAGGATGTCGGGGACTTGCGCAGGTGGTGGTTCACGGGTGTGGTCTTCGTCGCTGTCCGTGTCGGGCGAACTACCGTCGCCGGGGCTGAAGCCGCCAGCTTCGGTGTCAGCGTCGCTGTCGTCCGTGCAAGCTTCGTCAGGTTTGAAGGCGTTGGTGTCGCAGTGGAGTTGCGTATCGTCAGGAGTGGTAGGCGTGCGGAGATACGCCGTGGGCGAGCTATCAGCAGCTCGTGCGTATATGGCCGCCTTTCGCCCGCTTGGCTCACGGACGCCCTCGGCCCATATCCTGATGCGTTCCGCCTTGGCACGGTTCGCGCGTCGCGCCAGCTCTAAGTCGAGATGTTGGATCAAAACGTCAAGGTGCTCCCCGTGCGGCACTGGCTCGTCTGGGGCCCAGGCCTCGGGGAATTCCAGGAGAACCGTGGGGCGCAGCTTGTGGCATAAGAGGCGGGCCGCGGCCCACGTGCAGTCGATGCGCTGCGCGAGGTACGGCGGAATAGCACGGCAATCAAGATGGTGGTGCTGTCCGATGAAACGGAGCTCGCAGAGTTGCCGATGGAGCTTGCGCAGTCGGTTCATGTGAATCGTGGAAGCTCCGTAGGTGGGGAACGCGCGGGGGACAACCGGTCGATCCTCGAACGTAGGCGTGAGCCCGTGCATGGTGGGGGGCTTCTTTTTTGGTTGGTGGGGCGGTGGAGGTGGCAGATCGCGTAGACGGGTGAGATGGTACTCATGACTGGCCTCGTTAGCCAGGGTGAACATGCGCTCCACGTCGTCTCGTGCGTCGGCCTGCTCCATGCGGTCCTGGTACCGCCCAGCGATGAGGGTCCCAAGTGCTTGCAGCTCGTGCCCCTCATGAACTCCATCGTCGGGCGGGTAGGGCGTAGGGGCAAGAAGACGTCGGGCCGTATGGTCGAGGCGACTGAGGTCAAGCGTGACCTGCAGGCCAACGTGAGACTTCGCAGGCAAGTCGCGAAGGTAGCAGAAGTCGGTGACAAGGGATCGCGCCGCCTGGTTGGCAATGATATAATCGATGCGCGAAGTGCGGGGGCACTTGGTGACGCGGTCCCAATCAGGGATATTGCCATAGGTGTGCATGGTGTGGTCTGGTGTGCCCTCAGCGACGTTGGACCATCCGTGCTGCAACATGTGCAGAAGGTGTGGATTGTCGTCAATGTTCGTGTTGGCGTCCATGCAGATGAAGTAGGGTGCTGAGCCGACCCTAGCGGCGGCACAGTCAGCGAGCCGAAAGAGAGCTGTGCTGTCTCCTCCAGCAATCCCGTAAAGGCTCGCTATGTAGATCCCCGCGGGCCCATGGTTATTTCGTCGCCGCCTACGGCGGTGTTGAGTGCAGAGTGGGAGAAAGACCTCATGCCATCTTTTCTTGGCCTTGAGGGCGGCGATACAGGGCGCATTGTCGTCGACAGTGGAGTCGACGATGGCATCCTTAGAGAGAATGGCGACCCCTCCCGAGGCGCCAGTGTTGCCCACAACGGTGTGATCAGTGCCGCCGTGGGCAGCTCTGCGCTGGGCTCGCGCCAGATCAAGGTCAGGCCCAAGACTGGCGTGGTATCCACCGTGGAGAGGATTGGCGGCGCTGGTAGCGATGGCTTGCCTAGTCGGCTTGGCATGTCGGGTCTCCTGCAGTGCTATGACAGCGGCGTTGTGGTCGACACCAAGGGCGGTGATGGTTGGCCAGTTCGCTGAGAGACTGGTGATGTTAAGGCTGACGAGGTGTATGGAGCGACCTGGCCCGTCTCCATCGGTGGAACTGGGGTTTGCGCGCCCCGCACGGTGAAGGTCAGCTTGACCCTCGCCCCAGTAGGAGGCTTGGCCACAGTAGGAGCTCATGGCGTTACTATGGGCTAGCTTGATCGGGGCTGAAGCCGCCGTCAGGCCAACCATATAGGAGGGACACGGTCGGCACTGCGCCAGGGGGGGTTCATAAATATTAGTAAAAATGTCACGAAAATTCCTCCTCACTCCTGTACTATAGGGGACGAGGGGAGGAGAAGTGAGTCGGCAGCAGTGGGAGAGGGAGGCGACTCCTCGATCCATCCTGCCGAACACAGAGATAAAAACGAGACAGCGGCGGCGGCCAGGCGCGGCGGCGGCGCAACGCACGCGCATGTACTGCGCACGCGCCACCGCTGGTCCCTCCTGCGGTGACACGCCCGCCCCGTCAGTGTCTTGATGAGCAGCATCTGGTGGAACGGCTCCAGCAGCACGATCGGAGGCCTGACGCTGGGCCTCGTCCATGCCCGCTGCCGTGAGGCCCACGTTGCGGACAGGGCTGATTCCCCGCGGGGCCGCAGCTGCCGCGGCAGCAGCCGAGGTGGCGGGGGCGCCGCCCCGACTCTGAGGTGAGAGCGGTGAGCCCCCGCCAAAACCCGCCACAAGGTTCTTGACACGGTACTTGTTCTTGAACGGGTCGAAGGTTGGCGCCTCGTCGATGGGGACGATCACGCGGGTGGGCAGCTGCGGCTCGTGGTCCGTGGACGGCGTCGGCTCGAGGTCGACCTGGCTAGGGTCGATGACGCTGGCTCCGAAGCGTGGCACCACTTCGGGGGGTCGGGCATCGGCCTGAGTCTCGCGAGGCGGCGAGCTCGTGGAGCTCCCTGGGGCCTTGCGTGAACTGTGGCGGCTGCAGGTCCTGCTGCGCGGGACGCGCCCGCCCGTGTGACGGTCGCGTGGCGAAGTCGCCTGGGCATTAGCGCGCTCAGAATCCGCCCTGCTCGGGGATCGGATCGGCGCCGCGCAGGGTGATGGGCTGGGCTGGCGAGAGGCGCTTGTGCCGCCTTCCGCCGTGGCTGTGGCCTGGTCGGGGTCGGCCGCGTCTGGGCGGGGGCTGACGTGGTGGGCGCTTCCCTCGCTGTGCCTCGGGGAGGCGCTGCGATGCGCCTGGATGCGCGTGAGGACGAGCGGGGTGAGCGGCTGCCTCTCCCGCACGGGTGGGGCGGGTTTGGCCTGGGCAGGGCGCAGTGCTGCAGCTACATTTGGCGGGGGCGTGTGCTGGCGCGGTTGCCAAGCGCGCACGTTCGCATCGCGCCATCCTTCGGGGCGCCCAGCCCTGCCACGGTGCGTTGCAGCCCCCTGGGCTGAAGCCGCAGGGGTTATCACTGCAGGCTGGTTGCTGGAGGGGCCCTCATGTCGGCCTGAGTAGAGGCCCCAGGCGCGCGTGGACCCTGGCACTGGCGAGGTGGCCCTTAGGGCATGTAGGGGTGCACGCGAGTAGCCGATGGCCGCTGGGTGAACCCTGGCGTTGGGGGCTTGGCCGTAGCTGGAGGCGGCTGCTCCAGCAGCCGCAGGCATGGCACCTATGGGACCACGGTGGTAGGCGGCAACCCCGTCGTAGGCCGTGTTACCGCCTGTCGGGACTCGCGCAGGGGAGCGGTAGCGTGGTGTGCCCTGCTGTCCTGCGTCACGTTGGTCCCGCTGCTGGATGCGCTGCTGGTGCTGTTGGTGGCGCTGCCAGTCGGCTCTCGAGAGGGGACGGGTGTCGGGGAGGATGGTGGGCACGTCGGGCCGCTGCCAGCCCCGATAGACGTGCTCGAAGGCGTGGTCAGGGTAGGTCTCCCCTACGGGTGAGTATCGTCGCACATACTCCGTGTAGTCGATGTTCTGCGGCTCTGAGATCGCCGTAATGTTGATGGCCCGCTGGTGCGCTGGTCCGTAGAGGCAGAAACTACCACGGTTGCTGCGGTCGTGGTTTAGCTCAGCTTCGGTCGTGGCACGGCTCACCATGGCGTCACAGAGTCGCATATCGTAGTCGAGAGCTTGAGGCCCAGGACCACCCTCGGCGTCCCAGTACAGTACCACATCTCGCCAGCGGGTGCGGGTCATGTGGGTGCGCTCGGCGATCAACTCGCAGACGGTCCTGACCGTGACACGATCCCTGTACATGTTGGTAATGGCTAGGGAGAAGGGTCGGCGAACCGTCTTGTTGAAGGTGAGTTCCTCCTTGAGGGCCTGATGGGGGCTGAAGAGCACATAGCCTTCCCTCCAAAGCGGTTGGTCGGGGGAAGGTTCTTCGGGCATCCCCGTTCCTGTGAATCCAGGTGGCCGCGTTGTGCCGTCAGGCAATCCCTGCCTGGGGACACGCCGCGGCTGTGGTGGGAGGTACCATTGGCCCTGGTAGCCTACTTGCCCTGGTTGTGGAGGTTCTCCCCCGGGGCCTGAAGGCGCTCGGGGGGGTTCCTTGAGGTCGTGGAGGGCTGGTGCGTTGCCGAATTGGCGGGCAAGGATGTGCGGCGGCATCCCTGTGGCACGGACGTCGAGCTGGTTGTGTGGCCTGGGAGGGTGGGGACACCTGCTGGACAGGCAGCATGTGTCAGAGTCCCTCTTATTGGTGCTGTATGCACACGTCCAACTGTTGCACGAGTAGTCCGTGGACCAGTCCATAAGTGTACGCAGTCCGCTGCGGCCGCAGTCTGGGCACGTTGGTTGGCCCGAGGTGCCAAGCTGTGTGTTGCGGCGAGCCGCGCAATATTGGCAGCATTGGAATCGACACTGTAGGCAAGACCAGCGTCCTGGTAAAGGCGGTAGCGCATGCTCGTTTGTGCCTGGGTCGTCTGGGTGGGGTCTCGGGCGATCCCACAAGGGCCAGACGTCAGCAAACCAGGATTGGCCTGTAGTGCGGACTACCTCGGCGGGGAGGCGTGCGTCCTCGGCATGGCACCTGATCCACTGGGGCCCCATATCCGCTGGTACCATGACGGTGCGCCAGGAGTCGTCCCCCTTAACGTGGACTTGGGTCGGTGCCCAGAGCTTAGTAGTGGTGTCGCCGTGATCATGATGGAGGATGACCCAGCCGTCACGCCCGTCCACCGTAGGGTCAATGACGCGGTAGCCCATGACTGTCGTCCCCCACGGTAAGTAGGCGCCATCGTGGTGATCACCAGGGTCGAGCCAGACCTCGATGCCAGGGGCGTTGACACGGGACCGCACATCACGCACGTGGTAGGCGAGGACGTGGTAGGCGGTCGGCTCCTCCTCCGTCACAATGTGCTCCCACGTCTCGATGCCGCTGTTGTCGGAGGTGGAGTTCCCGTCGTTCTGTCGTGACGAGCGAGAGGCAGATCGTCGCGCACGGGCGCGGCCTCGGGCGAGGGCGGCGGCCGCGCTGATGAGGGATGGCGTACGGCGTTCGTCGACTCCAGATGACGTCGATGAGGGGTCTGGACTGCGGGCTAAGGCTGTGCCTGACTTGTGCGTGCGTGGTGGGTCCGACGCGGCCCCAGGGCTGGAGCCGCTGGGGCGCGACCCGTGTGCGTCAGGGTGCCCCCGCACGGGGACAGCTTGCAAGCCCGTGTACACCAGGTCGATGAGTGGTTTCGGGTCCAGCTGGAGTATGTGGAGCGAGACGCGTGGTCGAGGCTGATTAGGGTCGTCCCTGGTGGCTGCTTCCGTGTCGTAGTGCTGTTTGGCCCATGCTCGCGCCGCTTCTGGCGAGTATAGCGCCTGCGGTGGTGGCCATGCTGCCGCGATGGTTGATCTGCGCCTGGTGCTAGCTTCCTGGTCGTGAGCTTCAGCCGCCTCACGGAGATCTGGATGATCGTAGCCAGCAATGTGGAGGGCGTGCGCGCAGTCACCCATGCCATAGGCGTGTGGAAGGGCACGGCACCTGGAAGCAGCTTCTGTGGGGGCACACCAGTCCATGCGGATGAGGAGGCTCAGGACCCGAGGGTAAATGAGGCGCGCTCCGTGAGCCTCCCCTTTCACGTAGTTGTGCCTGTTTTCCCCGCGCGGTGGTTGGGTGGCTTCGCACATCCAGAGCGCGATGGGTCCCCACGCGAGGGTGTCGTCTTCGAGACTGTAGGGCGGGTGGGGCGGTATCGCGTACCACGCGGCCAGCGAAGGGTGCACGCTCACGTACGCGCGGCCAACGTTGGTGCCAGTTCGACCCTTCGTTTCACGGCGGGGGCCTGGCAAGAGGTGCCCTCCACAGGCAGCAAGACGGGCCGCAAGGTCGCCGCGGGTCCCATGCCAGAAAACAGTGGGCGCGTCGGTGGTGGGTTGACGGAGGTCCCACGTGAGGTATGGGAAAATTGTCTCGCCCGAGTTTCCGCCCGAGTCTTCCAGCACCCAAGTGAGGCGGTTCGGTGGCCTCTGCATGATGTCCGTCCACGGCCCCAGCACTTGGAGTGTTGGGTCGTGAGTGAATCCAGGGTGGTCGTGGAGTCGTAAAGCGTCTTTGATGTCCTCAGTGGACACGCCGCTGTTTCCTAGCGCGAAGCCGTTTTGGTACAGGGCGTTAAGTATGCTCTTCGGCGGCTCGGGGACCGCTGGGTCACGCTGGATGGTGTTGCGTGAGTTGCGTGTCGGTGGCTTGAGGGCAGTGTAAGGCGTACCAGGGCCGAGAAAGAGAAAGAGAGAGAGAGTGAGAGAGAGAGAGAGTGAGAGAGAGCGAGTGAGTGAGTGAGCGAGTGAGAGAGAGATAGAGTTAGAGAGAGAGAGAGAGGGAGAGAGAGAGAGAGAGAGAAGAGAGAGAGAGAGAGAGAGAGAGATATGGAGAGAGAGAGGGAGAGAGAGAGAGAGAGAGACGAGAAAGAGAGAGAGAGAGAGAGAGAGAGAGAGCAGGGCGTGACGGCGGTGGGGCCAGGCGCCCGACTCCCAGAGCGGCATGGACGGCACGCCCATGAGAGAGATCATCGAGTTCTGGCATTCGAACTTGTCGCCGGAGGTCGAGGTCAAGGTTGTGACAGCCTTGCAGAAGCTCGCAAATTTGCAGCATGATATGCCCTTGTCCCGGTGGTCGGTCTGTGCTGGAACTGGCATCAGCACGTGGTGGGCAGGGGGCAGCGCGGCACTTGCGACGCTGTGATTGATGTTGTTTGTCCTTTATTATTGTTCAGTGTGCGCGCTGTGAGCGGCATGTCGCGCCATCATGGTCCTGGTATCATTTTCGTTGTCACTGTGTTAGCTGATGAGAGCCTGTGTATTACTGCGCAGCAACAGTGCATCTTGCGTTTGCCGCGCCTAGCTCTTTTCGTCCATTCGCCTTGCGTAGCATCATTACTTTGGCATGCGTCATATTCTCTAGGGCGGCGACTTCTCGCTGACTCTATCCCACGTCGGTCTTTTGTGATTTTGTGATTGTGGTGGCTTGTCATTCGCATTGGTGGGTGCTGCGCCGTGCTCGCCCGTCTGTGACTCAGCTCCGTGTTTGCGCCTCGCTTTATCTCTTGTCGCGGGCTCTCGCGAGCCGCCATGGGTGGGGAGGTGTCGCAGATATCTGGCAACCGCTTGGAGGAGGAACTACGAGCTGGACATTTGGTTCGGCGCTACTTTGTACTGTGAGAAGAAAGAGAACAAGCGTGAGTTCTTGTTCACTCAGTATGACCCTGCGTTTGTCGTGGCAGACATGGCCGAACTGGTGCATCATTCGGCGCGCAACTTGGCAAATGATGGCGGGCCGCAACTATTGCACCCATGCTTCGAACTGGACGCAGGAGTCCCCTGCGTGAGCAGGACGCCGCTCAATCGGAATGCTGGCGCCAACAGGGGGTGCGTGCAAGACAACCGCGACACCACGGGAATCGGCTTCAACACGATTCTCAAGATCGCTGACGCTCACTCGCCCATCGGCATTACGCTCGAGTGCGTGAAGGGGGTTGGCGACAACACAGAGGGCTACGCTGTGTCCGACGCTGAGTGGGTAGTCCAGGAGCTTCGCAAGAAAGGGTATTGGGCACATATGGATGTTCTCGATGCCTCGGAGTACGGGTCTGCAGTTCCTCGTGCAAGGTTGTGGTGGGTTGCTTGGCAGTACTTGAAAGGCTCTCACGACGAGATCTCTGCGTTCTTCACGTCCATCCTGTACTCGCTGAAGACGCACGGGCGTTTCACAATCGACATCTTCCGCTCCATCACTTTGGACCTCGATCGGCTTCAGGCCGAGGCGACGCACATCAGTATGCCATTGTTGTACAAGGGTGAGTTTCTCCACAGCAAGAAGGATGAGCCCAGCTGGAAGCACGACCACAAGTTGATGTACGAGAACAACGGTCTTTATTGGCCGCCAACGCGCCCGTCCCCTACGCGATCCAAAATCTGGGAAGGCGGGCTATTTGTACGCGAGTGGGAGGCATGCGTCTTATTGGATTATCTCTTCCCGCCGGGTGACTCCGACAACCTGGCGGAGTTCGTAGACATCAACCAGTCGCTGCCCAGGCTTATTGGCAGTCACCTCGAAGATGGCTGCGGACTCATCAAGGCTGACGCGCCGACCCCGTGGTCCAAGACACCTCCAACGTTAGTTGGGTCGGGCAAGCTTGTGATGAGGTACCGGGTGCATGAGTCGGGCATCTTGGTTACCCCCCTGCGTGGGGCATTAGAATCTGCGAGGGGTTCGAAGTCATGCGGATGATCGGCTGGGACGACAGCATGTACGCGGTCCCGGACGCCGGCTTCAAGAAGGAGCAAGCCCTCCTGCTCATCAACATGGCTGGCAACGCATACTGCATGTACCACGCCATCCCGTGGATGATTGCCGCCTACACTACGTTTGGCACCTTCTACTGCGCGCCCTCTGACGAGAAGGGGAAGGGGCAGGACTCCGACAGCGAGGGCGAGGATGGCCAGGATGGCGAGGCCGAGGGAGGTGAGAGCAGCGGCTCACAGTCAACAAGCTCGGATTAGCAGTTTTCGCTGTGCTCCTGGGTTCTGCGCGAGCCTTGAGCCTTCGCCCGGGCTCGAGTCGCCGCGGGGATTTGCTCGTTTTTGCCCTGGGGCCCGCGGTTGTTTCCCTGGGCTCCAAGTTCAGAGATCGGGAGTGCGTCTCCCTGCCAGGCAAGCCTTGTCTGTCGGCGGTGGCCAGCGTCTAGGCCTTCGGCATCGCTTGATTGGTCTGTGGGCCGACTTCTTGTAGGGGCAGAGGCAAGAGTAAAAGTCGCCAGTGCCTCCCTCGATGCATCGGGTCCTATCTCGACTCGCCTCGCCTTGTTTTGCCATCCCCTCTGCTCGTCGACCGCCCAACCCCGCCCACGCCCTCCACCCGCCCACCAGCCCACGTCCACGTAACAACGAACCGAGCGTGGGCTCCGATATTGCATGGGATGGCAGGGCAGGTTGGCGTGCATCTCCACCCCACCGTTCGATCTTGAGCTGGCCCCAATCCACAGCTCAAGAGAGTCGATTAGCGTCATGTTGCGGTCGGTTCGGGGACAGCGAGGCACGCCAGTCGAACCATCTTGGTCAGTTGGAGCCATCTCTGGAGAAGCCGTAGGGTATCGGATGTTTCGTTGAGCCATATCTTGAGCCATCCTGGGTGGCCACCAAATTCTGTCCTGAGCGCTCAGGTCCTGGGAATTAACGGCAAGGGGAGAATGGGGGTGGAGGGTGGGGGTGAAGCCCACCTTACGGCGGATGCCAGAACACTTTCGTTCGGCGATTGGTGTTTGCCATGTTGGCACGGCCAGCCATTCCGTTTGCGACTTTGCTGGTCCTGCGTGGATGAGGCCCGTGGCCAGTCGACCTTCCACCGCGTCGGTGTCGCCAGCTTGTCGCCTTGGGCCTTGGGTCAGTCAGCCGCGGCTGCGTTCTCTCGCGGTGGTGCGCCAGTTCGTTGCGTCGCAAACATATATGCATACGCGTGTTCTCATGTTACCTGATTTCGGATAGGAATGATAACATTGATTCACATGTCTCGGCGAGACGTCGGGCAGCAAAGCGGCGTCAGAGACAGATCGTCGTCGCCATGCCCGCCCTCCCCGCTTCTCTCTTGGCTTCCGCCAAGTCCGCCGCCCCGCCCTCCACTTCGGCCACCGGCCACCTGCTTATCTGCTCCTCCTGCCTCCCACCATGTCTTCTTACCATCTCTCCTCCCCTCGTGCCTCGCCTCTCAATCCCTGCCCGTGACCATTTTTTCTCATGGCGATCTGGCATTGGCACCTCTGCCCGACCCCCCCCCTCCTCCGCCCGCCCACCCCGCCCCTCGCACGTGGCACGGGTCGCTCCGATGTTCTACGTTAGCGCGCTGACCCCCGTGATCCACCACCCTCGCCTGGCGCGCCGACCCCCTGGGACGTCCAAGGGGGCCGGTGGGGGGATGGGCGAGGGGGGGGGTCAATCAGGGCATTTGGCAGAAGTGGTGGCTAGGAGGGCGAGGAGGAGAGGTGGAGGACTGTGGAAAGATGAGTGACGATTGGAAGACGGGCTGGCCTAACGTGGTCGCGAGCCTGGCGGACAGCAGGGCCAGACGACCCCAGGGTGTGCTTCTTAGGCTTTCGGCCTAAGCCCATCGCATTAGTTTTGTGATTTTGGCAAGGTCCCCAGGGAGCGGCGATGGGGGCGCCATCCGCAGATCGCGAGATGGCGCGCGCCGGCGTGGGGGAGCCGCAGCCGTCGCTTGGCGCTCCTCTTCCTGCTGGCTCTGCAGCTGGCCCAAGGAGGAGGAAGAAGACTCGAACTTCAGTGCCGCCAGAGCAGGACGGCCGTGCCAAATTGGAGGTGGAGGATGGGCAGGGATGAGGGCCCCACCAGCAGGCTTGACATTCTATACAACCCTGTGCGCACCTCCTCGCACCAGGCATCCTCGAGAGGGCTTGGGCGGCCCAGAGAGATTACCGGCGTCGATGTGATGGTTTTTCTCCGACCAGAGTTCGCGTGCTGCGTTTCTCGTGGCTGCGTCTTGGGATCTCACAATCGATCGGAGATATCCCCACGGGCCTGGGGCCTCTTGCAGCTGCCTTGGGCCTCAGACCTTTTGAAGTTGTCTTGGGGTTTGGATGTCCAGAGGGGTCTCTTCTCTTGGAAGCATCCTGGAGCCGTTCTGGTAGCGCGGGCGGGGCGCGACCCCCCTGGCCCCCGCCTCCGCCCCCCCTCCGCCCTTCTATCTCATCCACCCTCTCTCGTCCTCTTCCGTCGTCCGTCGTCTGCCTTCGACCCTTGTCCTCCCGCCTCGTGCGCGCCCCTCCCCAGCCTACCTGCTGGGCCCCGCTTTCGCCGACGCCCCTCTCGCCTTGCCTGAGTGAGGACGGCGAGCGCGGCGACGGCGAGGTCAACGCCTCTGGCGGGTCCGCGGTCCAGCAGTGCCCGGACGGGCGCAAGTGCTTTACCTGCCGCCACAAAGATGATCAATGGGACCCCGTGGCCTTGAAGGCCGACATCAAGACTCCGATGTGGTGGGGCAAGCCGTTCGACAAGCAGACAGGCGATCAATTGTCTTCGCCGTTCGTCGTCGAAGATTGTAAGATTGTCGTCGTCGTTGCCGTGGTCTCGTCGGTTCTTTGCTCAGAAGTCGTCGTCGTTTCATTGGGTGGTCTTCGGGCGTCCATCGATGGCGCATGGATGGCGAACCCTCTGTCCCACTGTCAGGCCTGTGGCTTTGAGAAAGCTTTAGCGGGCATGAGCTGCATTGGAGAAGGAGAGGGGAGAGGGGGGGAGGGCGGGTGGATGGGCGACGTGGGCTGACTACCTACCAGACCACCCCAACCCAACCCGAAGACCCGAATTTCGGGCTGGGGGGCGCAAGGGTTCCACATGTGTTTTCTCGATGTTTCCCGACCCCCCCCCCACTGGAAATCGAGGGCAAATCGGGACCTTCGGGTTGGGTCGGGGTGGTTTGGTAGGTGGCGATGGGCAGCGGTGCGGGGAGGGACGCACGGAGGGGCTCTCGGGGGGAGAGAAGGACGGGAGGCCAGAGGGGGGGGAAGAACGATGGAGGACGCGGAGGAGGAGAGGGGGCGACACAGGGGAGGGGTGGAGAGGATGTCGAGGGCGGGAAGAAGGAGTAGGAGTTCCAGGCCCAGGGCGGGGAGGATGAGGATGAGGCGTCGTGGGAGAAGGGAGAGGGCAAGTTGTTTCCCGCTGTCTTCAGCCCCGGTGCCCAGGCAAGACTCACGGCAGGTATTGCGGCTACTGCATGAAAGTCTATTTCGGGCATATTCGGGCCGCCCTTGTCAAGATCGTCTCGATGGAGGAGTACGGCAAGTTCTTGGGCGCAGAGACTAAGCGCTTGGGGCGGCACCAGGGCATGGTTGACGAGGTCATCGAGGCCATGGTGAAGGCGAACGTCAGCGACCCCAGGGCCCATTTCCGCGTGGACTGGGATGCGATCAAGGACAAGGTCAGGGAACCCTCTTCCGCTCGGCGTCCGTCGTCGTCGTTGATGACCGTCGTCGTCGAGGTGTCGTCGATGTCAGTCGTCATTCGTCGTCGATCGTCGTCGAGGTCGTCGTCGATCGTCGGGGTGTCGCCGATCGTCGTCGATGTCGTGTCGTCGATGTCGTGTCGTCGATCGTCGCGTCGTCGTAGCCGACCGTTGTCGTCGTCGTCGTCGTCGTCGTCGTCGTCGTCGTCGTCGTCGTCGTCGTCGAGGTCATCGCCCTGCGTCGTCGTCTTCGTTCTTGCACACATTCGCTCGTCTTCTCTCGTCGCTCGTCGTCGGTCGCGGCCGTCGCCGTCGCTTGTCGTTGCCTAGTTGTCATCCCCCTCGATCTTTGCGTGGCTCCAGCGTAGGTCTCCCTGACGATTGTGAAGAGGAACCAGGCCGTCGTAGAGGGCGCAGGGGGGTACCGCCATCTCCCGCAGTTCGAGCACGAGCAGGAGTTTGGGAAGTTCTCGACCAATGGCATGGCGGAGAAGGGTCACAAGGAGTGGGTCTACAACGGTCTCGAGGGGTACTATGTGCCCAACAGGGCAACCACCTTCAAATTCGTGACGGTCGACGAGACGGTCAGCAGCACCGAGGTCGGGTCGACGGCAGACGGGCAGGTGACGAAGGCGCAGCTCGATCGCATATCGGACGCGTTCTTCACCGACCTCCAGAACTTCATCAGAGGCAATGGTCGTGGCCCGGAGGCGGCGCTGTTGCGGTTGCATGGCGCCGGCCAGGGCGACGCGGCGCCGTCTGCGCCAGCTGCCGGCGACGGTCAGCCGCCGTCTGGGAGTTCACCTGCGGCGAGCCCTCCGCCGAAGAGCGGCGCGGCAGCGGCTGAGGCCGAGCCCCGCGGTGGGTCGGGGAACAAGCGCGCTGCAGTGACGATCGAGGGCGCCGATGGCGATGGGAACGACCCCACGCAGCCCGAGCCCGGCAAGAAGACCAGCAAGGCAGCCGCAGGGCAAGGCGCAGCTGGTGGCTCCACGGGCACCTCGAAGGCCAAGGCGGCAGCGAAACCTCAGGGCAAGCCCCCGAAGAACTGGGAGCCCATCGTCGGCGCCGTGACCTCTGCCTTCTCCAAGTCGAGCTCCAGCGACCCGAATTTCTGGGGCTCCGAGTCGAAGACGCAGATCAAGCAAATGAGCAGCTATATGAAGGATATCTCTGCCCGGTGTCGCAAGACGAAAGACGAAGCCGAGGCGATCATCCTTGAGCGCTTGATGAAGGAGCTCGGCGTCATCTCAGCGTTCGTGACCGTCGTCAAGGACCACGGCTTCGAGTCGGAACAGTTCAAGGAGGCTTACGACCTCCAGGTTCGTGGGCTCTCTTGAACCCACGCATTTCCGCCGAGAGGCCTCCGACTTTCGCGAGGCGGCGCCGAGCTGCGCCCTCTCTGCGACGGGCGAGGGCCTTTCGATGGATTCGTGGGCTCGAGAGCGCGCTAGCGATGCCGAGGTGACCTCGATGGGGCTGGCGCCCGTGGTGACTCTTGCACTTCCAATGCACATCAAGTGGGCGCGGCACAAGATGGACATCAGGGACACAACTTGTACATCTCGGTGGTTTTCGAGAATCAGCACCCGGGACCTTGCCGAGGTCGGGTTCGCGGGTGGCGCGTTGCAAGCTGAACAGGACAAGCTAGTCTCAGTTCGGTTGGCGGCGGCCTTGAAAATGAAGACGAAG
The DNA here is from genome assembly GCA_963575745.1 of Prorocentrum cordatum. Taxonomy (NCBI): domain Eukaryota; class Dinophyceae; order Prorocentrales; family Prorocentraceae; genus Prorocentrum; species Prorocentrum cordatum. The sequence continues at coordinate 829,507 of CAUYUJ010014949.1, read as the reverse complement.
AAGGAGAGGATGGATGCGTTGGAGGAGCTCTTCGACATGAACCGCGAGCTGGACCTCGTCCCGAACATCAAGGACTTCTGCGAGGCGGCCACGGTGATGGTCGTCGCGCCAACGTTCAATTGCGCCCAGGTGTGCGTGGAGGCGCTGTCTCAGGCTTTCGAGGCCCTCGGCGCCCCGGAGATCTCGAGCCTCGTCTCGCGCGGCGTGCTCACGGGTTTCCCGCACGGCAAGGAGTGGCTCAAGGAGATGAAGCTCTACAACACTCAGGCGGGGATTAGATGAGGAGGACGGGGGCGAGGATGACACGGCGAGCGAGAGGGCGGGGAGGGGAGGGGCGGGCTTGGACGATGGAGGAGGGGAAGGATAATAACGAGGATGAGGAGGAGAGGAGGCCAGGATGAGGAAGAGAGGACGCCAGGACGAGGAGGAGATGAGGCCAGGATGAGGAGGCCAGGGCAAGGAGAGGAGGATCGGAGGCCAGGATGAGGAGGAGAGCAGGCGGAGATGAGGAGGCCAGGATGAGGAGGGTCAATGGGCCCCATCATTCCCCCCCCCCTGTCCCCATGCCCTAGCCTTCCCGCTCGCAGGTGGAGAACTCTCGGAAGAACATCGCGGACTTGACCGCCCTGGGCGAGTCGATCATCTCGCAGCTCGCAGGCTCGGTTTCTGGTAGGCCGAATGTCGCGACGCTGTCCTGTGACCATCACCCCCTGCCTTGGTCGCGCCTCGCTCGTCGCGGCTCGGGCGAGATAGGCGCCCTCCTCCAAGGCGGCCTCGCGAGGGCAAGAAGATGGCCGCGCATCGGAGGGCGCGACGCGCGAAGTTGGGCAACCAGGGGTCGCGGCGATGACGAGCTGTCGCCGCGAGAGGGGGTGGGAGGGGAGGAGGGGGGGGGGGGAGGAAGAGTTCTGTCGTGGGAACAGGGCCTCGTCAGGAGAACGCCGGGCCCGTCATGAGAACGGCGCGGCCCGTCGGGTCCGCCCCGGGAACGCCGGGGTCGGGGGGGGTCCAGGGAGTGCGAAGGCCCTGGGGGGTGGGGGTGGGGGCACGAGAACAGCGAGGCGGAGAAGGAGGAGGAGGAGGAGGAGGAGGACAGGGGGAAGACGAGCGGCGGAGGAGAAGGGGGAAGGGGAGGGCGAGGGGAAGCAGGAGGGGGAGGAGGAGGAGGAGGAGGCGGAGGAGCGCGCGCCTCCTCGCGTGCGGCTGCGGGCCGATGGCACGCAGCCGCCCGCGTCGTCGTCGACGTCGCATTCGTCGTCGTCGACGTCGCGGTCGGCGTCGTCGTCGTCGTGGGGGCACGAGTTCCCCGAGTTGTTCGGGGAGGGGCCTCGGGGACGCGATGTCCAGAACATGCTGGGGAGTCTGGAGTGGAAACTTCGTCGCTGTCGTCGTCGTCGTTAGGGTTAGGGCTAGGGTTAGGGGGTCGCGGTTCGGGTTCTGGAGTAGGGTTCGGTTTCGGGTTGGGTTTAGGGTTTAGGGTTAGTTTTTTGGGTTTAGGGTTAGGGTTTGGGGGTCAGGGTTGGGGGGGTAGGTTTTAATGATAGAGTTCGGTTTAGGGTTAGGGTTTAGGGTAAGGGTTAGGGCATTGGGTTTAGGTTAGGGTTTAGGGTTAGGGTTTAGTGTTCGGGTTAGGGATTAGGGTTAGGGTTTAGGGTTGGGGTTTAGGGTTAGGGTTAGGGTTTAGGGTTAGGGTTTAGGGTTAGGGTTTAGGGTTAGGGTTCTGGGTTAGGTTTAGGGTTAGGGTTTAGGGTTTAGGCTTCGGGCTAGGATCTAGGTTTTAGGGTTAGGGTTTAGGGTTAGCTCGTCGTTGTCGACGTCGTATTCGTCGTCGTCGACGTCGCGGTTTGCGTCGTCGTCGTCGTCGTGGGGGCACGCGTTCCCCGAGTTGTTCGGGGAGGGGAGGGGCCTCGGGGACGCGATGTCCAGAACATGCTGGGGAGTCTGGAGTGGAAATTTCGTCGTTGTCGTCGTCGTCGTCGTTAGGGTTAGGGTTAGGGTTAGGTTAGGGTTAGGGTTAGGGGGTCACGGTTAGGGTTCTGGATTAGGGTTCGTTTAGGGCAAGGTTTAGGGGTTCAGGGTTTAGGGTTCGGGTTTAGGGTTAGGGTTTAGGGTCAGTTTTTCCCAACCATCCTGTGGTGTTGGGTCCTCGTTTTGAAGAGACGGTGCCCGCGTCCTCTCCTCTCCTCCTCTCCTCCTCTCCTCCTCCTCCCCCTCCTCCTCCCTCCTCCTCCCTCTCCTCCCTCCTCTCTGCGTTTCACCCACCCATTACAGCGCTTCGTGGCTCCATAGGGAGCTCCACCGAAGGCCCCAGTGGGGGTGTTCGCATGCGGTTCCCCCACCCAGGGCAGCGTTTCGTGGCCCCATAGGGAGCTCCACCGAAGGCCCCAGTGGGGGTGTCCACATGCGGTTCCCCCACCCAGGGCAGCGTTTCGTGGCCCCATAGGGAGCTCCACCGAAGGCCCCAGTGGGGGTGTCCACATGCGGTTCCCCCACCCAGGGCAGCGTTTCGTAGCCCCATAGGGAGCTCCACCGAAGGCCCCAGTGGGGGTGTCCACATGCGGTTCCCCCACCCAGGGCAGCGTTTCGTGGCCCCATAGGGAGCTCCACCGAAGGCCCCAGTGGGGGTGTCCACATGCGGTTCCCCCACCCAGGGCAGCGTTTCGTGGCCCCATAGGGAGCTCCACCGAAGGCCCCAGTGGGGGTGTTCGCATGCGGTTCCCCCCACCAGGGCAGCGTTTCGTAGCCCCATAGGGAGCTCCACCGAAGGCCCCAGTGGGGGTGTTCGCATGCGGTTCACCCACCCAGGGCAGCGTTTCGTGGCCCCATAGGGAGCTCCACCGTAGGCCCCAGTGGGGGTGTTCGCATGCGGTTCCCCCACCCAGGGCAGCGTTTCGTGGCCCCATAGGGAGCTCCACCGAAGGCCCCAGTGGGGGTGTTCGCATGCGGTTCCCCACCCAGGGCAGCGCTTCGTAGCCCCATAGGGAGCTCCACCGACCGAAGGCCCCATTGGGGTCGTCCACATGCGGTTCCCCCACCCAGGGCAGCCAGCCGTTTCGTGGCCACATAGGGAGCTCCACCGAGAGGCCCCAGTGGGGGGTGTCCACACGGGTTTCCCCCAGCCAGGGCGGAGTTTTCGTCCAGGGCCCTAGGGAGCTCCACCGAAGGCCCCAGTGGGGGTGTTCGCATGCGGGTCCTTCACCCAGGGCAGCGCTTCGTGGCCCCATAGGGAGCTCCACCGAAGGCCCCATTGGGGGTGTTCGCATGCGGTTCCCCCACCCAGGGCAGCGTTTCGTAGCCCCATAGGGAGCTCCACCGAAGGCCCCAGTGGGGGTGTTCGCATGCGGTTCCCCCACCCAGGGCAGCGTTTCGTAGCCCCATAGGGAGCTCCACCGAAGGCCCCAGTGGGGGTGTTCGCATGCGGTTCCCCCACCCAGGGCATCGTTTCGTGGCCCCATAGGGAGCTCCACCGAAGGCCCCAGTGGGGGTGTCCACATGCGGTTCCCCCACCCAGGGCAGCGTTTCGTGGCCCCATAGGGAGCTCCACCGCAGGCCCCAGTGGGGGTGTTCGCATGCGGTTCCCCCACCCAGGGCAGCGTTTCGTAGCCCCATAGGGAGCTCCACCGAAGGCCCCAGTGGGGGTGTTCGCATGCGGTTCCCCCACACAGGGCAGCGTTTCGTGGCCCCATAGGGAGCTCCACCGAAGGCCCCAGTGGGGGTGTTCGCATGCGGTTCCCCCACCCAGGGCAGCGTTTCGTAGCCCCATAGGGAGCTCCACCGATGGCCCCAGTGGGGGTGTTCGCTTGCGGTTCCCCCACCCAGGGCAGCGTTTCGTGGCCCCATAGGGAGCTCCACCGAAGGCCCCAGTGGGGGTGTCCACATGCGGTTCCCCACCAGGGCAGCGTTTCGGTTTTGCCCCATCAGGGAGCTCCATCGGAGGCCCCAGTGGCTGCCCTCGCATGCGGTTCCCCCACCCAGGGCAGCGCTTCGTGGGCCCCAATGGGAGCTCCACCGAAAGCCCCCGGGCGGCAGTTTCGCAGGCGCTTCCCCCACCAGGGCAAGCGCCGTTTCGTGGGGCAACCAATAGGGAGCTCACCGAGAACGCCCAGTGGCGCAGGAAGTTCGCACTGCGGTTCCCCCACCCAGGGCAGCGCTTCGTAGCCCCCATAGGGAGCTTCCACCGAAGGCCCGCCCCGGTGGCGCAGTCCGCATGCGGTTCCCCCTATCCAAGGCAGCGCTTCGTGGCCCCATATGGAGCCCCACCGAAAGCGGCACCCACAACGCGTTACCAACAATTGCTTATGGTTGGGTCTTTCGCCAGGATAATTTTTGTGGGGGGGGGGGGGTCGGTTTTAATGTTAGAGTTAGGTTTAGGGTGAGGGTTCGGGTTTAGGGTAAGGGTAAAGGTTTTGGGTTTAGGGTTTAGGGTTAGGGTTTAGTGTTCGGGTTAGGGATTAGGGTTGGGGTTTAGGTTTAGGGTTTGGGGTTAGGGTTTAGGGTTAGGGTTTAGGGTTAGGGTTCTGGGTTAGGGTTAGGGTTAGGGTTTAGGGTTTAGGCTTCGGGCTAGGATTTAGGTTTTAGGGTTAGGATTTAGGGTTAGTTCGTCGTCGTCGACGTCTCATTCGTCGTCGTCGACGTCGCGGTTTGCGTCGTCGTCGTCGTGGTGGGGGCACGGGAATTCCCCGACTTGTTCGTGGAGGGGCCTCGGGGGCGCGATGTCCAGAACATGCTGGGGAGTCTGGGGTGGAAACTTCGTCGTTGTCGTCGTCGTCGTTAGGGTCAGGGTTAGGGTTAGGGGGTCACGGTTAGGGTTCTGGATTAGGGTTCGGTTTAGGGTTAGGTTTAGGGTTTAGGGTTGGGGTTTAGGGTTTAGGGTTTGGGGTTAGGGGTTAGGGTCAGGGTTGGGGGGTTAGGTTTTAATGTTGGAGTTAGGTTTATGGTTAGGGCTTAGGGTAAGGGTTTTGGGTTTAGGGTTTAGGGTTTAGGGCTAGGGTCTAACAAGCTTGGCCACGATTAGTGCTCGGGTTAGGGATTAGGATTCGGGTTTAGGGTTAGGGATTAGGGTTAGGATTAGGGTTAGGGTTTAGGGTTAGGGTCTAGGGTTAGGGTTTAGGGTTAGGGTTCTGGGTTAGGTTTAGGGTTAGGGTTTAGGGTTTAGGCTTCGGGCTAGGATTTAGGTTTTAGGGTTAGGGTCTAGGGTTAGCTCGTCGTCGTCGACGTCGTATTCGTCGTCGTCGACGTCGTGGTCGGCGTCGTCGTTGTCGTCGTGTGGGGGGGGGGGGGGGGGGGGGGGCACGATAATCCCCGAGTTGTTCGGGGAGGGGTCACGTGGACGCGATGTCCAGAACATTCTGGGGAGTTTGGGGTGGAAGCTTGTGGTTGTCCGTCGGTCTCTGGATTAGGGTTAGGGCTTATGGGTTTGGGTTAGGGTTTGGGTTAATGTGGTCACGGTTAGGGTTCTGGATTAGGGTTCGGGTTAGATTTCAGGGTTTTGGGTTCAGGGTTAGGGTTTAGGGTTTGGGTTTCGGGTTAGGGTTTAGGGCCAGGGTTGGGGGGTCTGAGGATGGTGCCAGGGGAAGAGGGATAGTAGTATTCATACGGAGTAATTGTGGAGGGGGAGGAGGAGGAGGAGGAGGAGGAGGAGGAGGAGGAGGAGGAGGAGGAGGAGGAGGACGGGAAGGAGGAGGAGGGGGAGGAAGAGGATGAGGATGAGGAGGAGGAGGATGAGGAGGAGGAGGAGCAGGACCAGCAGGAGGAGGAGGAGGAGGAGTTCTGGAGAGGTGACTGACCTTTCCTGGCCTGTAGGGGCCTCTCGGCAAGCCCCATTGGGGGCCCTTGCGGAGCTCTCCTGGGATTTAATGTGGGAGAAGGGGGAGGGGGCCCGCGAGGTTTCCTCGGGCCATCTTGGACGTCGCCATCGACCAACACAGGGTTGGCCATTCCTTCGGGATTCTTCGGGCCCCCCCCCCAGCCAGTCGAGGCCGCGATCCTCGCGAGGGGCGTCAAACATGGGCCCTCCTGCGGCATGGCAATTGACGCCTCGCAGGGCCCCCCCCCCATGCGGGGCCAGGGGGAAGGGGCATGGGGGAAAGGCAGCCGCTTCCCCAATGGGGCACTGGGCCACATAGCGAGGGGGGGGGGGGTGCACAGAGCGGGCCGCCCAACCCCCCTCGCGCCCAGAGTGTTGGTGAGACCTCTTGCTCTGATTCAGCCCGTGGCCAGTAGTTTTTTTTTCTTTTTTTTTTCCAGGCGATGGGGGGTGCCTCGCCGTCGGCGCCTCTGCATTCTGGCCCTCTCCCTCACGTCTGGGCATCGTTCCGCGGCCTGCCCTCGCAGGCACGTCGCCCGACGGCGCGGTGGAGCAGGCGGAGTTAGCTTCGGTCGCCACGCAGGTTGGGTCTTACATCTCGCAGAGGGCTTCCGTCGTCGACAGATGCCCCGAGATTTTCGTGGAGGAGTTGCCGACGGCTGCCAGCGTGGGAGAGTCCTTCGCCCCGGTAGTCCTGTCAGCTTGGAAGCGTTGCTTCGCTGGTGTGTTGACCAAGGAGTGCGACGCGGAGAGCCTCGACACTTGGGCTGCGTCGCAATTCGCCAACGCCGCAGCTTTGGCGGAGGCCTCCAAGGTCGCGTTCCCAGGCCCAGCGGCCTCGCCAGTCGTGGAGGCCGTGAAGAAATGTGAGCGCATCAGCAGCTGGTTGAAGAGCATCCACTCCTTCCTGTCGCAGGAGGCTTCGAGCGCGCAGGTCGGCGTCGTCCGGGAGATGCAGCTGGGCTTCAACAGGGACGTGGCCCAGCCATTCGCGCCCGAGGTCCAGGAGAACGATTCGTATTGGAGCGAGTGTTTGGCCGCCTTCTCCAGGTCTCCGCTGCTCGTGGCTGGCGGCGCGTACAACTTGAAGATCATGGGTGTGCTGACAGAGGCTGGCAAGAACAAGCTCGAGCCCGTCGTGTCGGCAGTCACGGAGTTGCTGGCCTGCTCCATGGAATCTAGCTTCCCTGTGCGCAGCTTCGACCCCTCTGCCGTGCCGGCGGCGGCCTGGGAGAAGCTGGTCTCGAGCCTTCCAGTTGAAGATGTTTGGGGTTCAGTGGCTGCTTGGGCGGCCAGCTTGGGGGACGCGACTTTGGGCAATCAAGTGAACCTCCTCCGCAACATCTTCTCGGTCACGGCTTGCTTGATGGGCGCGCAGGGTCTCTTGGCATCGGGTGCGGCGCCTTCGAGAGAGAGCGTGGACACCGTGGCCCGCCTCCGCGTGACTGCGAGGGGCCTCGCCACCGTGGTGGGGTGTTGGCGGCCGCTCGCTTCGCCCACGGAGAACCCGTACCACGTGAACGTCTTGCGGGACTTGGTGGACTACGGCGGCCTCGCGGCTTCGCTCGCTCAGCAGTCGAGCTCCATCCAGGCGGAGCTCGGCAAGGCGTGGGCGGTCTCGCCCCAGAAGGACATCGACCAGATCGCGCAGAACTGCCCGAACTGGAAGGTGCACAGGCTCGAGATGTTCTCGAACTGCGGCGTGGTGAAGTCGCTGGTCGAGAACCAGGCCGGGGAGCCGATGCCACCGCCCCCGCCGCTGCTGCCGAGAGGCGGAAGAGGATGGGGGGGCTCGGGATGGGGGGGGGAGGAGGGGGACGGAGAGAAGGGGGTTGCTGGGATAGGAGATGGGGAGAGGAAGGATGCGGAAGACGGGTGGAGGTGGAAAGCGAGGGGGGAGAGGGAGATCAAGATGATGAGGAGGAGGAGGACTGGGCGGTGGAGGGGCAGGAGGAGGAGGAGGAGGAGCCTCGTCCTCCTCGTCGTCGTCCTCTTCCTCCCCCCCCTCCTCCTCCTCGTCCTCCTGATCCTCCTTCCCCCCCCCTACCTCGCCCCCCTCGTCGTCCTGCGCCTTCGCCCCGCCGTCATCAGGCTTGCAAGTTGCTGGGCGACTGGGCGACGGCTCTCAAGGAGAAGATTGGCTTTCCAGAAGGACGCCGCCGCCGCCTCCTCGTCCTCCTCCCCCCCCCTCCTCCTCCTGCTCCCCCCCTCCTTCTCCTCCTCCTCCTCCTCCTCCTCCTCCTCGCCCTCCTCCTCCTCCCCCTCCCCCTCACCAATTACTCAATATGAATACTACTCTCCCTCTTCCCCTGATGGCGTGCTGGGAGTAGCCGGCCCCCCTCCGCGTCCTGTTTTTTTACACGCAGGATTCCCGGGAGTTGGGTTTTCGCTTGCATGTGTTTCAAAATGCTGCTCTCGCTGAGGCGCCGTACTCATTTTCGGGCCCCGCTCGTTCCGAATCGTGCCCCCGCTGCAGCGCTGGCCTCATTTCCGTGCTTCCGTTCGTTCCGAATCGTGCCCCCGCTGCAGCGGTGGCTTCATTTCCGCGCTTCCGCCCGTTTCGACTCGTGCTCCCGCTGCAGCGTTGGCGCCATTTCCCGTGCCATGCCACAGCACACGCGCACGCGCGCACACGCACACGCGCCGCCACCACCACCACCACCACCACCACCAGCACCACCGCCACCACCAGCACCAGCACCAGCACCACCACCACCACCACCACCGCCACGACCACGCACACACGCACGCACGCACGCACGCACACCACCACCCACTACGCCCGCCCCAGTTGCCCAAGTTCGCGCATCGCGCGAAGTTGGGTAACCGGGGGTGAGGGGGGTGAGGGGTGAGGGCGGATAAGTCAACGACGGTTGGACTGCGGAGAGTGGGAATATGGGAGGGGGAAGGAATGATCAACACATGAGGGTGCGGAGGAAGATAGCGGAGGGGAATGGTAGAGGTTTCTTGGGGAAGGAATGGTGATGATGGGATCGGGGTGAAGGGGGTGGGGCGGAGCGCGAGGATCCCGCCGCGCCGCAGGACAATCTCGGCCCGTTCATCCCGTGCGAGTTGATGAAGGCTGGGCGCGACGCCCAGGAGCACGCCGTGGAGACGGTGGCGACGACGTTCATCTGCTTCCACACGCACGAGAAGTGGCCGAAGACGATCCACAACCAGATCTTCGCGAAGAAGGCACCCCTCCTTCTTCTTCGCGTTGATGGGGTCGTGGATCGCCCTCGGCCGCTCTCGAGGCCATTAACGACCTCAAGGGTTCCCTGAAAGCCTGGAAGATCACGCACACCCCCCAGCAGGAGTTTGCGTTCCAGTGCTGGGAGGACGGCTCCATGCTCGAGGCGCTGGAGAAGGAGCGCGGCCCGGGCAACAAGGCTTGCGATCCTTGCTGTCTGCCCCCCTCCTTCACCTCTTGCTGCTGCTGCTTCTCCCCCCCACTTTCCCCCTCCTCCTCCTTCTCTTCCACCTCCCCCTTCCCCACTTCCTCCTCCTCCTCTTCCTCCTCCTCCTCTTCCTTCCGCCTCCACCTCCTCCTCTTCCCCCTCCTCCTTCTCCCCCTCCTCCTTCTCCTCCTCGTCGTCGTCGTCCTCCTTATCATCCTTCTCGTCCGTCTCCTCTTCGCTGTCCTCCTTCGCACCCCCTTGTCTCACCGCTTTCCCGCCCCGCTTTCCTTCTTCCGCCGCTCCTGCAGCCCAGGTGGACATCGAGATGGTGTCCAAGGTCATTGGCGAGCTGTGGCGGGCGGAGAAGACCGCCACTGGCGCCGCGGCCCCTCTGGCGGCCGCGGCCCCTCTGGCGGCCGCGGCCGCGGCCGCGGAGGCCGCCCCGCAGCAGGAGGAGGTAGAGGAGAAGGAGGAGGAGGCGCCGCCGGCGGCGGCGGCGCAGACCGCCCCTGGGATCGATTCCCCTTGAAATCCCCTTTCCGTTTCTGACTCCTCATTCCCTTGCCCTCACTCGCTGTCTCCTGTGCCCTGCCTTTCTCTTCCCCTGTCTTCTCGCCCTCCTCCACCTGCGCCTCCTGTGCCTCTTCCTTCCCCCCATCCCCCCCCCCTATCCTCCGCCCTCTCCTTCTCCCTCTCCTTCGTTGATTTTCTTCCCCCTCGCTTCTGCTGACTTCGACCCCCGAGCCTCTTCCTTCCCACCCCCCGTCGCCCCCCGTTATTCCACGGGATCGGGCCTCGGGAGGAGGGGGGGCACCAGGATTGCAATCTTCTGGGATTTTCTGGGCCTCGGGAACTTCTGCCTCGGGACCTCAGGGGCCCCCAGGGGGGCCTAGGTGGGCCCGGGGCCTGCCCGCGTTTGGACCTCCCCCCGCCTTCCTCGATCCTCCGATTGGCACCCGTCGGAGGACGAAGAAGCGCGGCTTGCTGGAGCTGGCGAAGGCCGCGAAGCGCCCGCGCGCGGGCCGGGCCTGAGGCAGGCCGCGGTCCCGTGCTCGGGCCAGGACGAAGGGCTCGTCGCCCCGACTTGGAGCCCAGCGCTGGGGGCAGCGGCTGGCGTGAGAAAGAAGAGCAGGAACAGGAGGGGGAGGAGGAATATGAGGAAGACAAGGCGGCGGAGAAGGATGGGTGGAGGGAGGGGGGAGGGGGGGGGGAGGCGGAGGAAGAGGAGGTGGCTCCTCGAGGAGGCTCCAGCTTGGAGCGTGGGGCCTGGAGCTTGCCCATGCCTCCTCCCCCTCCTCCTCGGCGTCCTCCCCCTCCTCCGCGTGCGGCCCGCTGCGTGTTGATGTTGTGCGCATTCGGTTTCTTATTCTACTAGCTTCGTACATTTAATATCACTCCATAGTTTCACTACATTATACCACTAATGGAACATATGATTATATATATGTATGTACATATACACATATATATATACATATATATATATATGTATATATATATCATATATCATTATGGCATATATTTTAGTTTTTCTTTTTCTTTTGCATTGCGTTCCAAGGCAGTAGCAGGTCTGGCGCAACAATTTATTTGGTTCTAAGAAAGTTCCGTGGCAGGCCTATAGGTATGCGGGGACGGTCGGTCCCTGCTCAAGTACTGGCCAGTCGTGGGGCCGCCGATCACGAGAAAATGTCGAGGATAGGAGAGCGCTACTCAGGAGAGAAAAATGGATGTACACGTAATTACATGAGTTCACGTTGGTTTCGAGAGTACGCATTGCGCGAACGTTCGTATCACGCAGCGGGTCTCGCGGATTGGGGGGCCGTGTTCCTAGACATGGTTGAGCGCGTACGTCCTTTGTGGCGCCCCTACTGTCAGCAGAAAACGCCTAATTGGAGGACGCCGGCTATGCATCACGCCCGTCCTGGGCAAGGTCGGCGAGGTGCAGAATGGGCGCCCACATGCGACTTTTAGCCGAACTATTGTCTGCGCCGACCATCCCGGATGTCCATTCGAAGATTTGAAGCAGTCTTGCATCTTGCTTCGTTGAGCGGCCGAGGTGGTACAACAGCTCGAGGCGCAACTCCTCGGCCATGGAGGTCGAGAGGGGCGACTGGGAAGACGGCTCCTTCAATAGGTCTGGCCGTCGCGCGCCCTCCGCCAGACCCGACGGTCTTGTGAGGAGCCGAGCCCCTGTACAGGGCTCATTTCGATTCCTCCGATCCGATTCGATTCGATTTCGATGGCCTCCGATTCCGATTCGATCCGACTTGGAATTCCGACTTGGGTTCCGATTTCTTCTTGGAGGCCTGCTAGCCTTCCGATTCCTGCCAATTCGACTTCTCCTTACTAGGCTCCCTGCGTTGTCGAGCGCTCGCGGCTGCGCACTGCGCTCTCTCTCTCTCTCTCTCGCTCTCGCGGGTCGAAGGGCGACTCGATTGCCAGACCTCTGCTTGTGTCGCCCACTCTCGCTTGTGTAGGCATGCATAAAGCATAGGAGGTGGATCGGGCCTCATCCTGCCAGGGCGATAGGGCAAATCGCCCTTGCCCGGTCCTGGAGAGAGCCGTGCGGCCGCAGCGTTGGCGGGCCTGCGCTCGCCAGCGCTGGTCTCATGCTGTTTTCGGCACAGAGTGTTTTCATGGGCTTTCTGCCCACCCAGGGCGGAAGAAGAGGAGGAAGAGGAGGACGAGGAGGAGGAGGAGGAGGAGGAGGAGGTGGAAAAGGAGGAGGAGGAGGAGGAGGAGGAGGAGGGGGAGGAGGGGGAGGGGCAGGAGGAGGGGGAGGAGGAGGAGAAGGAGGAGGAGGAGGAGGAGCAGGAGGAGGAGGAGGAGGAGGAGGAGGAGGAGGAGGAGAGGAGGAGGAGGAGGAGGAGGAGGAGGAGGAAGCAACGCCCAAATTGATGCATAGCTTCATCAGCCGCGCACGCGCGGCCGCATCGCAATCCGCGCGCTGGCTCGTGCATTCCCTGGCAGCAAGCTTCCCCACGTCGCGTTTGACATGGGGCAGCGCTCCAACAGTTCTGGGCCTTTAAATACACGACGGAGCGCACATTAACGAAATTACATAGCTAGATGGACTCCGTAGAGCCAACCGAGCCTTGCTTTAACGCAAAGTCCCCCCCCCGAGCCCATAATGTGTTCAAGAAGGGTGCCATGCCGCAGCGCCAGAACAAACGTTCCCGCCTCACGCTGGCACTCTCTGAGCATCAAGTTTTCGGCAACGGCCTCGCGACTGGTATTCGAGCTGCTGGATTGGTCCCTTCCCCTGCAGCAGTCTCCACCGTGGCAGGATGAAAATATCGCGTCTCGCCCCATAAACTCACCACCTCTGCGTTTGAGCCCAACACCTGGGGCCTTGTTTCTAGCCCTTTTTAAAATCACGTCCCAGGACGAGGCCGATTCGTGATGAGCGCAGGTGTTCCAAGTCAGCCGTTCGAGGGATTAGCAAGGTGGGCTTGGAGAGAGAGCCTTTAGGGGAAAGTGCAGCCGCTGTCTGGTGCTGGGTCAAATCCGCTCTCGCGGCAGGTGCCCCAGGATCAAACGCAATACAGTTGTTCCCAATATTGTTCGGCTTTTGTTCCGATAGAGGCCCCAGGGAAATCAAAATTGGGCCCGCAAGCAGACTGATACAGCGGTTATGTGCTGCTGTCGCGTGTTCAGCCTCTTTTGTGTTTGACCTTCAAGTGCGACCCTCTTGTGAAACATGTGTTTGCGACCCTTGCCCCCTGGGTTATCCAATGTGCTTTCTTTGCAATGCTGCAGACGACCAGTAGCGATGTGGAGCGATGTGGGCTGTGTTCTGAACAGGGGTTCGATCGGACAGACCTGTCCGCACGCGAACTCGACTTCGAAATTGGGGGGGGGGGGCGGGATGCAAGTGAAGTAGGTTTCAAGGGGCTGGGAGCTCAGTGGGCCTCGGAAATGTCAGGGCCGTTTTTTTACTGGTTCCGTTTCGCCGTTTTGTTTACCGGGGACAGTGCTCGCACTGTCGCTGCGTTTGTGGGCTTGCACGAATGCCGCTCCTGCGTCTGCCCTGCTCCCCTGCCTTCTCCTCGTCCTCGGGACGGGGGGAGGGTCGGGGTGCAGGGCCGCGGGTGGGGGAGGGATGCTGGTGCTGCTTTGCCTGTGCGGCTGCCGCTTCTGCGCTCCTGCGTTCTCTTGTCTGCGGTCCGCCCATGTGCGGCCGCTGGCCTGTTGGCCGATGTTGTGTAGTTGGCGGGCACTTGTCCCGCTGCGCTGGGCCACCGCGCCGCGATGCGGGTGGCGTGGGGGCGGCCTCGAGGGGCCCGTCCGCGCGCGCGGTTGCGCGCGCTGTGGGTTTGCTTCTCTGGGGAAAGGGGGCCCCGCGAGGCCCGTGGCGCGCACGCTGCCCATGCGAGACCGCAAGCCGCGTTTTGTCAACTGCGCACGCCAGCGGCTCGCGCCAATGGGGTCGAAAGGGAGCACGTGCGGTCGCTGCTGGGCTCATGCCCCCGGTCCATTGCAAGCTTGCGAAGCGGAATACGACGATGGGATGGGATCTGCGAGGGCGCCCTGGGCCTTGGCGGCGCCCAGATCCCGCCCGCCCTCGATTCTCTATTGGCATGGGCGCCCCTCTTTCGGTGCAGCGGAACGTTCGCGAATTATCTGAGCTTCGTGCGCACCCTGTGCATGCTCTGCCGCGCGGACACGGCAGTGTTCAAGGCGCCCGAACTAGCGCGAGCTCGTACTGCTATCAGGCGGTTGCGGGGCGTGCAGGGCGGTCGCGCCCAGGTCGCGCGGTCTTTCGCCGCGCGCAGGAAGCGACGGCTGTTTGTCCCACGCAAGAAGCTGTATATCAGGCGCGGTATGGTCGCGCGCATGTTGAAACTAGCTTTGCGCGACGCCGAACTGAGAGATATGCAAGTAATGTGCCAACTGGCGTATAGTTTCTTGGTGCGCGCCCCATCGGAGGCAATCCCATGCGTGTGGGGCGCGGCCGAGCCCGTGGGCGGAGTGCAGTCCTGCCTGTACGTCGCCGGGGACGAAGTGCGGCTGCGTTTGGCCAGCAAAAAGAATATGCCGTCGGACACCGAGCTGGTCCGCGGTTGCTGGTGCGCAAAGCATCCAGAAACTTGCCCTGCGCACGTGCTCGGCCAGATTGCAGCGACGCGTGCCCGGGGGCAGAAATTATTCCCGAGCTTAACGCCTTGCAGGGCGCTGCGGCTCCTGCGGAGGATACTGACCATGTTGTCTGTCTCGGAGGCACAGCTGCATCGGTCTCATGACCTGCGCCGCGGCCACGCGCAGGCTCGGGCCCCGCGCTCGTTCGCGCGATGCGGCCGCGGGCGCGCACATGACATGCTTGAATGTGGCAGTCGCCTGCGCTCCTGCAATACATTAGTGCTCAGGACCTCGAATCCGGCGCCGTGTTGGAGGCGCGATGCGTTCCGCATGTAGGCGGTCCGCAATGCGATCGTCGCTCGCAGGCGCATTTGGACGAGTCTTCCAGCAGCGACTCCTCATCCGATTTATAAGTCCTGGCAGTGCATCGAGCCGCAGCGCACTGGGGCGTCCTCCGCTTGGGAGGTCAACGCAACGTGGCTTCGTGCCTTGCCTCACCCCCGCAGGCGCACACAGCGGGGGGTGGTGCGCCTCTGGGGCAGGAGCCGCCCGAGCCACCAGGGCCACGATCTGGCGTCGGGTTATTCGCGCCCCTGGCGTCTCGGGCGTCGCTGCGACGCGCGTCAGGGCGACGCTCGGGGCGCCGCGCCCCATGTCTGGGGATCGGCGTTCCCCTGGGCCGCGGAGGGGGCCTCGGTACCCCTGTGCCCCCCCACGGCGCGCGGGGCTGGCATTTGCGATGGGCCCACAAACTCGGGGACAGTGCTCGCACTGTCGCTGCGTTTGTGGGCTTGCACGAATGCCGCTCCTGCGTCTGCCCTGCTCCCCTGCCTTCTCCTCGTCCTTGGGGCGGGGGGGGGTCGGGGTACAGGGCCGCGGGTGGGGGAGGGATGCTGGTGCTGCTCTGCCTGTGCGGCTGCCGCTTCTGCGCTCCTGCGTTCTCTTGTCTGCGGTCCGCCCATGTGCGGCCGCTGGCCTGTTGGCCGATGTTGTGTAGCTGGCGGGCACTTGTCCCGCTGCGCTGGGCCACCGCGCCGCGATGCGGGTGGCGTCGGGGCGGCCTCGAGGGGCCCGTCCGCGCGCGCGGTTGCGCGCGCTGTGGGTTTGCCTCTCTGGGGAAAGGGGGCCCCGCGAGGCTAGTGGCGCGCACGCTGCCCATGCGAGACCGCAGGCCGCGTTTTGTCCCGCCCGCCCGCGCCCTGGGGGTTCTTCGCGCCCCTGGCGTCTCGGGCGTCGCTGCGACGCGCGCCGGGGCGACGCTCGGGGCGCCGCACCTCGTGTCTGGGGAGCGGCGTTCCCCTGGGCCGCGGAGCGGGCCTCGGTATCCCTGTGCCCTCCCACGGCGCGCGGGGCTGGCATTTGTGCGGGTTCCCGCTCTGGTTCCGATCCTGGAGCCATTTTCGCTGCCATTTCTGGTCGCCATTTACTCGCCGCTTCCATTTTCAATGGCATTTTTTCGGACACGGTGAACAAAAAACGGCCCTGCCAATTGCTGGGAGGGGGACTTTGTGTGATTGCGGGTGGAGCGAAGGATTTCACGCTGGCCTGCTAGAAGCACACATGTTTCTTCGCACGTGCAGGGGGATACCAGGACTCTGTTCATGGCCAGGCTCACGATAGAGGACATTCACCATGCGACCATACTCTTACTGAAGAACACACTCTACAACTTAAACATGGTATCCGAGTACGGTTTGCCTGGCAATGCCGCGTTGAGGCATATCCCGAGAGTCGTCGGTGTTTGACCCATGTACGGCACGATGCGCAGGTGTTCGGCCTCCAGGGCTGAATTCACTATGCACCATCCCGTGTGGAAGTGGGGCCCGACGGCGATGGGGTTGATGTCGGTTTCGAGGAGCGCTACTCCAACACCCAAAAAACCTGGCTTGGCCAAGCCCCATGCCCAGTTGGTGTTTACGGCTGTCGCGTCAGGTAAGAGACCAGTTTGTCACCATGCGCCCCAGGGCAAGATTTACGTCGGGCCTGTCCCACTATAGGAGGAACATTGAAACATAGTAAACCATAACCTGGGGACGATTTCTTGCCGGCATGTTTGGATATTGCTGGGCATGTGTTTGATATTTTACGTGTTCTCTACATTCCGTCTGTGGGAGGACACGCCCGACTAAGGCACGACGCCGTATCCCTTGAGGGCCCCGCCGGGACCGTCGGGGCACGTCGGGGCTTCGAAGGGTCGACGAAGCGTGTGCCCACTTCGTGTCTGTTGCTGCTTTGCTGGCCTAACTAGGATTAAGTCGGGCGTGCCCCACTACGGGAGGAACATTCAGGAATACCCAAAGAATAGTCTCATAATGACTTGTCCATTCTTACTTAAGTAATTTTGAGCATTGTTCGATTAGTCTTCGTCCAAAATTCGCCTGTAGGGGGACATGCCCGACCTAAAGCTAGGAGGGCGTGCGTCAAGAGGGGGAACAGCACACACAAACACAATGAATCGTCGATTCCCAGGATCATGTGGGCGGTCGGCGCCCTCCTGCAGTGCCTTGGCCGCCCTGCGCCTCGCAGGGCGCCGCCCTCGGGCCGGAGCCCCCGCCCCGCGCTCCTCCTCCGTGGTTTCGTTGAATTCATCCCCTTAACAATCCCTATGCCCGTCGAGACTCCCATCAAATCACCACCCCAGTCGGGGAGACACCCCTCGAAATCAGAATGGAG
This sequence comes from Prorocentrum cordatum, assembly GCA_963575745.1. NCBI lineage: Eukaryota > Dinophyceae > Prorocentrales > Prorocentraceae > Prorocentrum > Prorocentrum cordatum. The sequence continues at coordinate 812,551 of CAUYUJ010014949.1, read as the reverse complement.
CGACCTATTTCCCCGTCGACGGGGGTACATGGGCCAGCGGGGCCCAGGCCACGCCGCTGGGGATGGGGATCTGGTACACGATGCTCACGACTTCAGGCGCGGCCTCAGCGCCGCCGTCGGAGGCCGGCGGATCTTGATGTCGCGCAGGGCTTCTCGAAGAAGAAGGTCACGTTCAGCACCCTCGACACGAGCGTCAGGACCCCGAGAGGGGCGAGAGACCCTAGGCGCGAGCCCTGTTGGGGCCGGGGGCGCGTTGATGTGCGTCGCTTCCCCTCTCCGCCCTCTCCACCTCCAGCCCCGGAGCGGTGCCACGCTGCAGCGCGCAGCTCGATAGCCTGGAGTGCATGCTCGGACGTGGGGCCAAGTGCAGCCAGTGCCGGGCGAGGCGGCGGCTGGTTCCGCCGCGGGGCAGTGGCAGAAAGGCCTGCCGTTGCCAAGGGATGGACCTGTCCGCGCCCTTCGGCGGGTTCTTCTGTAATGCCCGTCGCTCGTCCGTCGTCCGTTTCCTTTGTCATCTGTGCCAGGGGGGCAGCACGATGCCTGATCCTGTGCTCAGTGCCTTCTGCTGCCTCACTTCACGTCACGTGTCGCTGCCTCCCAGAGCCTCGTCCCGTCCTCTTCCGTCACGGGAGGCGGCAGGAGGCCCATCGAGTCATCTTCCTTCCTTCCCCTTAGGGGAGATGTTACAGTCGCCTTCGCCCGAGTGACCTTTCGCCCGGGTGACCCCTCGCCCGAGTAACCTGGTGCGGGCCCACAAGGGTCCCGCTATCGTCGGACGCGATGCGACAGTAGCGTTTTGTGCGCTCGTGTGTTGGTCCCCCCGCGGCCCCACAAAAAGCCGCGCACCAAAGGCCGCTCTTGCCCAGGGTCGCTCCTGCGTGCAGCCGGTCGATGCGGGAGGCCAGGCCAGCCGGGAGGGCGCAAGTTCGTCAAGCGCACAAGCATCCGGCAATCGTGTGCCCAGGATCGGCCTGGCTATCAGTGGGGAGGGGGAGGAGTGAGAGGAGGAGGCGGAGCTGCGGGGCTGGGAAGAGGAGGGGGGCGGGGGAGGTGGAAGGTCGCCTCTGCGTGCAGCTGGGGGTGGGCTTGGCTGCTGGCCTCCCCGAGAGGGCCGCACGGAGCCGCTCGCAGCAACGAGTCCTCGGGCGCCTGCCTCCGCGCGGGGGACGGGCGCGAGGCAGGGCGGGCCAACACGTGCTCCTGCCCTTTTGTGCCGCCGGGCACACTCGGCCCCGATGAGTAGATCGACCCTGCCAAAGCAAGGGTGCCCTCGTGTCCTGTGTCTCGCGGCCAATGCCTCCTACATTCCTATGGCGCTGTAGCCCTCGGAACGGTCTTTTACCCTCTCGCGTGTCCTGTCCAATTAAGTCCGACTGTGCTCCGACACCACGCCTTTGCTCCCACATTCGGCGGCGAGCCCGGGGGGGAAGTGAGAAGGGGCGGGCCTTCTCAGAGGGCTCGGGAGTCCCGCGGCCTTCCGAGACGCTTTCTAAGCCCTACTACTACCACTATTACTACTACTACTACTACTACTACTACTACTACTACTACTACTACTACTACTACTACTACTACTACTACTACTACTACTACTACTACTACTACTACTACTACGACGACGACGACGACGACGACGACGACGACGACGACGACGACGACGACGACGACGACGACGACGACTACTACTACTACTACTACTACTACTACTACGACGACTACTACTACTACTGGTACTGCCACTACTGCTACGACCACCACCACCACGACTAAGATTGTTACTGCTACTAATAACAATAATGATAGTAACAATAATGATAATACCAATGGTAATACTAATAATGGTACCCCTTGTACTATGACGGCTACTACTTCTTTTCTACTACTTCTATTTATACTTCGAATTATACTTATATGTTCTCCTTTTCCTCCTGCTCATCCTTCGTATCCTCCTTCTCCTCCTTCTTCTGCTTCTCCTCCTTCACTGCTCCTTCTAGTCGGAGCTATTGTAATCACGTCACTGGGAGCGCGATAATGATCACGCCTCATGAAGCTAGGGGTTTACGGGTTCCCCCTCCGGTTCCAATCCTGGAGCCGTTTTTGCTGACGTTTCCGGTCGCCGTTTTTTTTTGCCGTTTACACTTTCAAGGGACATCTTCGATATCCCGCGGTGTGCCGGCGCGCCTGGCACGGCGCGCGCCTGTGAGAGGCGAGGTCTCGTGAGGATAAAAGTCATTGAGAGGCGGAGGTGCGGCGGCGGCTCAACTGCGTACACGGCAATGGGGCAACAGGGGGTGAGACAGAGCACGCAGGCCCGCGCAAAGGAGGAGAGTTCGAGGGCAAAGGCAGCGCCGGTTTCCGTGTGCGAGCTCTGTCACAAGATCCAGGCATGCCGTGTGTGGCGGATGATGTTTGCACATTTTGGTCTCAGATGATAAGCTCGAGTGCGCGTTCGTGTTGTATGAGCATATGGCTGGACCACCCTTCGATAGAAGTTGTGACGGCTGGCTTGTTTGTCGTTCAGAGTACTGTTGGCACTCCTGGCATGCACGGACGTGCGACTCTCATGATGAATCGAAAACAACGCGCTCAGAAACATTCAGCCTTCTTCCTTCAGATATGTTCAGCCACGCGCTGCAGAGTTCGCCGTTCACTGGTCGACTTGTGCTTGTACGACGCAAGGTCTGGTTTGTTAGATCCATTGTCGTATAATGCAGCCCATCGGCATTTCAGATGTGGAGAAGTTATAACTTGGGAAAGCCTTGCGGCCGGTGCCGCCGACCCTGAAGGGGGACGACTACGGTGGCGGCGGCGACGACGACGACGACGCTGATGCTCTGGAGCTCTTCTCGGGGCTCTCTTGGGAGCCACTTGTGCTCTGTTTGGGGGCCTCTGGGGACTTCTTTGGGGGCTCCGTGGCCACTTGGAGCCGCCTCGGAGCGGATCTGAGGCCTCTTGGAGGTATGGGGGAAAATCGTAGCACCGCGCAACAGCAGATCAGAGTGAGGAGGGTGATGCCATGGGGGGCAGGGTCTGGGAGATGGGAGGAGCGTTGGTGGTGGTCCCCGTGTTCACAGGAGGGAGGCAGGGGGAGGGTGCTGAGGTCCCCTGTCCACGAGGGGGCCGCTGTCTGCTGCTCCTCGTCCACATGGGGGGCCGGGAGGGGGGAGGCCTCGAGGTTTCTTTGTCCACAGGAGGGACCACCTCTTGTCCCCCCCCGTCCACAAGGGGGGACCGGTGCGGGCGGGTGGGAGAGGGAGGGCCCTGAGTTCTGCAGGGGGGACCACCCCCTGGGGGGGGGGTCATCACCCCCGGGCCCCCCCTCCCAGGACGCCCCCATGGAACCTCCCCTGGCGACCCTCCCCTGGAACCCTCCTCCCTCCCAGCGACTCAATTCTTGACGCTCCGTGTATACCCCCCCCCCAGCCCATCCAGAAACGATGCCTAGGCGAGAGGCCCTGATCAGGGATGTGGAGGAGCATGCAGTGGAACGACGGGCTGGGGAAGCCGTCTTACCCCGAAAGGTTGGAGGAGGTTCGGCGGAGGAGGAGAGGAAGGTGAGGGGGAAGGGGAAAAAGGGGGAAAAGAAAGGTGGGAGAAGGAGGAACAGGCGGAGGAGGAGGAGGAGGAGGAGGAGGAGGAGGAGGAGGAGGAGGAAGAGGAGGAGCAAGAGGAGGGCGTGCAGAATGGCCAGAGTCCTCTTAGAAGCCTCTCGGTGTCTCTTCGAGTGTTTCTTCGGAGCGTCTTGAGGTCCTCTTGGGGCGTCTTGGGGGCCACCTGGCGTTCCTTGGGGCCTCTTAGAGCGTCTTGGATGCCTCGGGAGAGCCTCGGGAGGCCTCTTGGGGGTCTCTTGGGTGGGGGCTTCTTGGGGGCTTCCTGGGCGCCTCTTAGGGCACTGCGAGCCTTTGGGGCCATCTCGGGGGCATCTAGGAGGAGATCGATCAGAGACGGAGGGGGGGTAAATTAGACCCCCCCAGGACGCCAAAAATAACCCCAAACCAACTTAACATCCATGATTCATGATGCTTGCCTTCGCGCAGATACCGTCTTAGACTCTCCAATCGGTTGCGACCCCCCCCTCCAGACCCAGAGGGTGGTGGCAGGGGGGAGAGGTCAAGCTACCATCCTAAATAGCAGGCGGCCGTTTAGCTCACTGCCACCCGCCCACTCAACACATAAGTAACGTTAGGGTGTCAGCAGATCGCTCATGAACGCCACACATGCCATGCGCGCCAATGGGTGTACCAGGGGCCATGGATTCCGAAGCGTGCCAGGTGCGGCACGTGCCCCACGTGCGCAAGCTGTGGCACGTGCTCCAGCCGCGCCAGGTGCGCCAGCTGCGGGGAGCCAATCGGGACCCCATGGGGCCTGGGGCCCTGCACCCAAGGAATTCAGGATCTTGAGCCCCCCTGAAGCGAAGTGCCGAGCACTATGTGAGCAGGGCGGCCCTTCCATCGAGGGCATCGCACCGGCACTCATGGTCAACTTCTTGAGGAGTTGTACAACAGATGAGAGTTCAGAAGAACAAGAACCTTGCGCATGCTCCAGATTTGGAGCCAAGGTGTTTGTTTTGCATTGTTTTTTGAGATGGATGGGTGGCCTGCGCGCAGAAAGCAGTATGCTGGCACCTCCGCCGTCCCTGTCAAGATCCAATGCAAAATGGATGAGGGGCGCCCGCGCAGGCGCCAGATTTGGAGGTACAATGCATTGTTGCATTGTTGTTTTACCAGGGATGGTGGGGGTGGGCTCATTGGTCCAGGTTGACTGCTGGGCGCCTGGGGAGAGGGGTGCTAATAGCGAGCAGTGGAAAAGCCTTCCCCGAAGGTGAAGAAGGGGAGTTGGAAAAGAAAACCCGCGAAATCACTCACGTCCAGGTGCGCTGGTGGGATTACTACTCTGTTCTTGAAGGTAGAGGAACAACGTTGGCTTGCCCGGGCCAGCAGGCTTGAAGGGAGAGGAACAACGTTGGCTTGAATCACGACACGAGTATCCTTGTTTGGCTTGATTGCTCGAGGGACAGGGAAGGGGAGGTAGCGGCGACGGCGACGACGACGGCTCAAACAGAACAACGTTTCACACACGCCGACAGGGTCGGCGGAGTTATCTCAGCCTGCTCCGTTTGCATATTACGATATGCTCGAATGAGTCGAAACTTATCCCAATGCACCTCCAGTCACATGGTGTGGAGGAGCAGGAGGAGGTGGGAGGGCGCAAGGGAAGGGCGGATGAAGAAGGTGTGCGAACGGGGTGGGGGGCGGTTGCGTCAGGACGGAGGAGGGAGGAGCAGGAGGAGAGAGATAGAGAGAGAGAGAGAGATATAGAAAAGAGAAGGAGCAGGAGGCAAGAAAGGCGAAGGATGAGAAGGAGGGGGAGGGGGAGAGGAGGATGGAGAAACGGTCCTCGTCACCCCCCCGTCTTCCACCCACTTCCATATTCCCCCGGTCCGACCACAAGAAAACACCGAGACGCGTCAATATGCGTTGAACAGGCTCTGCCATCATCAGCTTTCACCTCATCCCTATCTCCCTCTCCCTCTCCCTCCCTCCCCCCCACCTCTCTGCCCCTCACCCTCTCCCTTCGCCTGGGTTGCCGGAGTCGACCTCCGCCCATGCAGGAGGGCCTTGATCTTCACTTCTTCATCATCATCATCATCATCATCATCATCATCATCATCATCAGCATCATCAGCATCATCAGCATCATCGTCATCTCCATCTTCATCTGCACCATCGCCATCAACATATCCACATTATTCTCCAGCTTCATCATCCTCATCACTGCCATCATCATCCGCATCCTCAGCATCATCGTCATCGTCATCATCATGACCACCAGCATTATCATCATTATCATCACCACCATCATCGTGCTGACTGTCATCATCATCATCATCATCATCAACCCCATCATCATCAACAGCATCAGCATCGTCATCACCACAACCATTACTATCCTCGTGTCCTCCCGGTCCGCCCAAGAAAACCCGGAGGAGCCAGCTGATGGGGTACGCGCCGCTTGCCGAGGAGATTTCGATTCAGTGCTGGAAGCGCCCCGCCTCCTTCGTCGTCGTCGTCGCTGCTCTGCCACCGCTGTCGTCGTGTTCCTCCAGCTCCTCGCACTGCAGTCCGTCCCACTTCTGATGCCACTATTGCTCCTGTTAACCTGCTTACTTACTCTCATTCACTCTGTTTCCTGGTCCCACCTCCTGACCTTCATTTCTATCCTCGAGACCTCCCCTCTCATTACCGCCCTCCTCACCCCTTTTCCTCATCTTCCTCCTCTTCCCCCACCCCGTTGGACTCCTCCTCTTCTCCCCCCTCTCCCAACCGTTGCCATTTTGGTGAAAGTTCGGGGCAGGCCCGCTTCTGACTGACGCAGCCTTCCACCGAGGGCCATCCAGCATCCGACCGCTGGCGGACACCTTCCCCCCCAGGAGCTCCGCGACGTCGCCGCGGCCCTCGAGGAGGGGCGCCCACCTTCCCCCCGCGGGCGCGAGTGGCGGCAGAGGCAAGGGCAAAGGCGGCGCAAGCGCTGTCTCGCGCAAGCGTCATTTCGATTCCTTCGGTTCGGTTCGATTCGATTTCGGTGGATTTCCATCGCGATCTGATTCGATTGCGGATTGCGAGCTGGGATCCGATTGCCCAATGGAGGCCTAGTAGCCAGCCGATGTCTCCCGGTTCGACTTTTCCCAGCTCGGCTGCCGGCTCCCGTCGATCCGATTCATGTCGATCGCCGATCCGACTTGCCGATTCGATTATGGACTCTCCTGCCTTGGTGCCTCTCCTCCAGACGCTGAGCAGGACGCTCGTTCCGACGGCGACACCGACGACCTCCCGACGAGGATATTCGACAGGTGTGCCGCGAGGACTCCGAGCCCATGCCCTGCAACATCTCCGCTGAGGTCAGCGGTACCGTCTCCAAAATTGTCGGCGACAGCCGCGCCACGTTGCTGAACATGTTCTCGGCCATGCAGGCAGAGGTCGCCAAGCAGTCCTCCAGGGTCGACCAACAGGTCGAGTCCGCCCTCGCCCCCTACCTGGGCGCGGCCAAGCGCAGGTTCGAGGCCCAGATCGACGATTACAGGGCCCACCTCAGCAATTCGCAGGCGAAACCGGACGAGCATGATGACTAGAGTGGCTCTCTTCGTGAACTTTTGGGCCAGCTTCGCCGTCAGCTGGCACGTGCGGCAACGCAGCCTCGACCTGTGGCGCACGGCCCTTCCTCCTTCGATCGCGTCATCGATGCCACTATCGTCGTGGCCATCGCCCAGACGTTCACCACCATCGCCACTGCGTAGCTGGAGCCCGCTCCACGGGTGCGCTTTTTTGGGCTGCGAGGACGGCGGACTCAGCATCGAGCGGTTCGGAAAGGATCCAGTCAAGAGGTCCGATATTCGCTTATCAGGCCCCCCCTGGCGCTACCGTTCGCAGGGCGGCCATCAACATCTCCGAGCTTGCTCGTGGAGGGATGCATCTGGAAGGAGCTCTGGGTCACACCTGGCGCCGCGCGCTGCCGCGTCCACTTCGGCCCCGACACGACAAGAGCCCCAATCAGTTCAAGACGGAGACCTCCCTTTGGAAGGCGAGGGCGCTGGTGGATTCCTTGTACCCAGGCAAGCGTTACTTCTCAGATTGGGAGCGCGGCGCCCTTTTCGATTGGCTGGGACAAGGTCATGCAAGCGGAGGTCTTCCACTGCGAACTCCCCCCCCCGGAGATCCACTGGGACATCACCCAGGGTCGCAAGCACAACATACAGGAGGACACGCTCCGTCAGGCGACGGACGAGATCACTGCGCCTGCTGTTCCGAGTACGCGGTCTCTTTAGTGCTGCGCGGCTTTTCCGGCTGCCCCCACGGTCGCTCCGGCAGCCGCTGCGTTGTGTTACCTGGAAACGTAGTGTTTTATTTCAGGCCGGCGATGATATGGCTGTTCTGAAGCGTAAGTATATGACCCGGTTGTGTTCATTCGAAGTTATCGCACCTCGAGGTCCACCAGGACCACTGCCAGCTCACCTCCATCCTCCGCACAATTGCGCAGGGGTTCGTCGTGCTTCCCAGTTTCTGCGACAACGATGTCCACAGCTGCATCAACGGCGGCGTGGCTGTTGCTCTCCCTCCTGTCGCTGTTCGTGAGAGCGTGGGGCCAACTACTTCGCTGCGGGTGTTCTTTCCTGGGTGTGCGATTCTAGCGGATGCTCGAGCTGCTGACCCGGCGCTGCATGTCTTCCTCATTTGCAACCGCGAGCTGGCGCTTTCAGAGGCGCAGCTAATCCAAGACGAGATCCGGGACGCCAGGCCCGTGGCAACCCACGAGCCAGATGCGCAATGGGCGATCGTCGGCGGCGGCTTCCGTTTTACTCTGCACGACGCTGCGTCGCCGCGCGCGCCTGTTGCCGCGGCGCGGAGGGGTGCTGGCCAACGCTGCGACCGCGCCCCGAAGTCGCGCGGGGCTCGGGCGAGGTTGGCCGAGATCGAGCGCGATTTGTTAACGTCCTATGACAGAGCATGCTAACATTGGTGTGATCATCGGCAGATTGTTTCGCGCGTTTGTTTGTCGCCAGTTGTGCTGGATAAGCGTTCATGCTTCCGCCCGGGACTCGTCTGCCCAGGTGTCGGAACGCATGGCCCCGGGCCATTCGGCCGTCGTCGCATCGTCCGCTCTCACTTCTGTTCGCCAGGCTGAGCAGCGAACCATTCCGAAACATATCTTCCTGGAGCCTGAGCTTCAAACGCGCCTCAAGGGCCTTGCGCAGACCGTCGGCAGGGGCACCGGCGCCGCCAGTCGCGATGCTCTAAACTGGCAAGAAGGACGTGAAAGTGGCGCGGGCTGAAGCTCATGATTCTGTATGCCGACATTGCTTTCGCCAGCCCCGTGCCCTCCACCCGCTCGCCAGGGCCGCGCGGCGCCAGGATCTGAAGTTGGCGCGTCCGTGGATGAACTCGCATCTCGTGGCAGGCTGCGCGGCTGGAGTCCGATCAGGCCATGCTGAGTTGCGCTGCCGTTAGTTTTTTGTTGGTCGGGGCCGATCGCGCGCAGACAGGCGCAGCGGAGCCCGCGAGACAGGAGCTTGAGGAGCGCAGGATGGCAGAGGGCGATCGGCCCCAGCTTCGTGCCAAGCGACAGGCCCCGGGGAGGAAGGCGCGACTCCGGCCCTTTTGAACCGTCGGATTTCGCACGCAGGCGTTCGCGCGCCAGACGGCGCAGTTGTTGCCCACTCCAGGGATGGGCTTCTGAAGCTCGGATGGCTGTGGTCCCCCGCGGCGCAGAGAAATCGGCGGGATGCATCGCTTGCCCCTCGCGCTGACGGCCATTGCTCCCGCCTTCATCGCGCGCCGCGCTGCCCGGCGCGACGGGCGCGTCCGGGCGCGCTGCCCCTGGCCGCCGCGGCCCCGATGCCTGGCCGCGGGCAGCACGGCTGGCTGCAGACATTCGGGGGCCGTCTTGCGGGGCGCTCTCGGGCGGGTCGCTGGGGGCCAGGCTCCTATTCGACAGCGCGAGCGAAACGATCCAGATCCTCTTGCCGAGACATGTTGCAGCACTGGTTGAGGGATGCACAGTGTGTCTGGCGCCAGGAGAAAGCGCGCGTTCTTGGTCTCCACAACTGCGAGCTGACATTGATCTCGGCCACGACGAATCGCGCGATCCGACCTGCACGTGACGCGTTTATCCTTCGGTGCCAGTGAAGCTTCACCCCTGGTTGAAGTTGCTGCAACAGCATGCCTGGGCTGGACGTCTCGAGCCGCGCCTTGTCCGCCAGCCCCCCCCCGCCGCCCCCCTGCCTCGGAAATCCGCGCCAATGTCCTGCTCCTGCGATTTCGGCCCGAGTTCTCCTTCGCTGGGCCAGGCCATCCTTCTCCTCGCACCGAGGGCCCTTGGCCCTTCTGGCGCATTCCTGGCGCGCGTCGCCCGCCTCCGTTCGCTGGTCGAATGCGTCGCCGCTCGCCGGAGCCCCAGGCCGGAGCTTCTTGGCGCGCGCATTTTGGGTTCAGCGCGGGGCCGGTCAAGGCTGCGCGCTTTCGGGGGCCCTATATGCGTTAGCCACCGCCGTGTTTCTCGTCGACCTCGCGAGGCTGATCGAGTCCCCCAGCCCGGGCCTCGCGCGGACCTGCGCGGGCGACCTCGGGGGCGCTTGGAGGGCTGTCCAGGAAATGGCGCGCGTCTGTCGGGCGACGGAGAAGGCCTCCAGCACGGCCCACCTCGCAATTGAAGGTCGCCAAGTACAAACCCGCAACCCGCGGGGCGGCCCCTTCTCGGCGCAGCTGGCCCGCGAAGTGGCCGACGCCATCGCCTCGGCGGCCCCCGCTTGGAGCGTTTTCGCAGCGGCCCCGCCCCTGCTGCGCCTCGGCTTCCAGCGAGGCCCGGGGGCCGCGGGCGTCGCGCGCTGGCGCGGCCCCGCGGCCGAGTTCCGTTTGACGGCTCGAGCCGTCGGCGGCGATATGCGCGCCCGCTAGCCTTGTGTTTTCGCCGCGCATCGCCCGCGCCGCCGCCGCTTAGTCGCGCGTCGCGCACTCATGCTGGCCATCCGCTTGAGCGCTTCGCCTTCCGCTCGGCACGGCATTGCTTCGGCGCGCGGGCGCGGCTCGAGAAGCGGGGCGGGCCGGCGTTCCGAGAACCTCGAGGCGGCCGCCGCGGGCCGAGGCCCGCCCGATCAGTTGGCCGTTCTGGTTCCTCGCGCCGCCGTTGCTGCGAGCGCTGCGCTGGGCCCGGTCCGCGGCGCCCGCCCTCGACCTCTGCGCGCCGCGCGCCTTGCAGCGCGCCGTTGAACGCGCCGTTCGCCGCGCGGAATTGGCGAAGTTCGCTGGTCGCCCCCGACCCGCCCCCGTCGCCGCTGATTGGGGCCGCGTGCCTCGCGGCGGTCTTGCGGCGCCGCCCCTGTTCGCGGGCCCAGGCGGCGCCGCGCGTCTGGCGCTGCGGCCGGATGGCATCGGCGCGCGTGATTCCGCCAAGCGGGCAGAGGATGCGCGCGCGTGGCTGCTCGGGGAAGCTCGACTCGCTCTGCCACTGCGCCCGCCGCTCGATCTGCGCAGGGCATTGGCGCGACTGTTCCGATCAGGTTGGCCGTCTCAGCGGGGGCCCTTTCAGCCGTCGCCCCTTGAGTTAAGCGCGATGGCCGCCGCTTGCCGCGCGCGCGTCGAAACCCGCCTCGCTGGGCGAATTGCCGACTCGACGCTCCCAGCTGCGCAGCGCGGCCACTGCAGGCGCCCGCTCCACGATGCAGGCCACCCCTGCGCGCATGGCTGATGCGGAGCGCCTCCAGCCCGGATGTCCGTCGCGACTACCGACTGGCGGCGAGTTCTTCGTCGAGCTCGACTTCATCATTGTCGCCGCCGTCAGTGCGCTCCTTGCCGAGATCGCCCCCCGCCGCCTATTCCCAGTCCTCGACGAGTGACCCGACCGAGATTGCCGCGATTCCTGGCCCGGGGTCGGGCGAGGTCCTTTTTTTCTGGTTGTCGACGAGAAAAGTGGAGCTGCGGGACATGTCGAATATGTTCCAGATGGCGAGGATGGCGCGGTGCATGGGGCCCTTCGGATAGGCGCCGCTGCTTCCTCGTTGGTCCTAAACAGACCCTCCCCAGGGGCCAGCCAGGGTGAGATGGGCCGCCCGCGGAGGGGGGCGCTTGCCATTGAGCCCAATCAGCTTGCCCCGCGCGCCAGTGCAGCATCCGCGAGTCAGGACGCAACAGCGCATTCAATGGTGGGCTGCGCGATTGCAGCGGCAGGCTCTGACATTGTTGTTAGGGATTGCTGGGGGCATCGCGGTGCGCGCGCGGCTCAAAGCTGCGTGGGATCGGAGGCGCCTGTCCCATTGGGTGTATATATATACACATATATGTATATGTACATATTATCTATATATATATATATATATATGTGCGTGCTTATACACATACATATGTGTGTGTACATCTATATATGTGTATATATATGCGCTCAGAAGACGACATCACCCCCCGCTATCCTGGAAACCAATGCGTCAGGGCTGCCCCTGAGGAGCGACGCTGCAACGTCGCGCCCACCATGGGGGCAGCATCGGCCGCGTCGGGGGCGGATCTGGAGGGCATGAGATGTGCTCGAGAGCGTTTTTGGGCGCGCTGCCACCTCGGCTAGGCACGGGCGCGCGACAGAACCAGCAATCATACCTGGACCTAGCTGGGGTGGTTCTCGGACACCTCGGCAAGGGACGGGTGTGTTTCTGGTCTTCCACACATATTCAGATTTATCTGGGGCGATTCTCGGTGGCCCGTCCAAGACCTCGTCCAGCGCTCGGAGTCGCGATGCCTCTGCGCCGAGCAATTCACGATTGGGTGGTTGTCGCGCGTTGAACGTGCGCGCCAGCATTGCCCGCCTGCGCCCCCAAGCGCGCGTTGCCCCTTCAACGCTGGGACATGTGTCTTTGGAGGCGCACCTGTGACTCGACGGATCTAGCTCGACAGCGACCAACGCAGAGTCGGCCACTCCGCCTACCCGAACACACGTGCAATCGGTGCTAACGTGCGCCCGCAGAAGATAGCGTCCTGTCATGTTCAATCGGCCGTCGCATCTACACGTGGGCAGCCGTCGTCAGCTGCGACGAGTCGCCCCCCCCGCGCATTGCCACTTGTCTAGGTAAGGGTTCGGTTACGCGTCAGAGTGTTACTTCAACCCGCTCCCGAGCACTTCTGCCTTCAATGTCGTTGCCTCCTGCGTCGTTCCCACATCCCGAGTACGCCGCAGAGTGTTATTCCCTGGGCCGTTCGATTTCGAAATCACCAATTTTCGCACCTCTTCTGCTACGACCTTGTCGTCCACGACCCCCGTAGCGCCAGCGGGCAAAATTGAGCACCTACCTCATACCCGTCCCGCCCCTCGCCGAAATCTGCTGGTGCGCGCGCGTATTCCTCGCCCGCGTCTTGCCCCAGCCGCCTTCCGCAGGCTTTCTTGCTGCATCCATGCTCGCCCCTTTCCGCCCGAGAGGCCAAGCGCGCCCCCGCGCCTTCGCGATAACGAATGCTGTCGCTCAGACTTGTTTAAGCCAGATGGCGAGGCTGCATTTTGGACGCTCCTACGCTCGCACCCGCCCCCCTCCCCGCACCTCCCGCTTCCCCATTCCCCGCTCCGCCCCGCCCCCCTCTCCTTCCACCGGCACCGGCCCCTCCCCCCCGTTCCAGCCCCATCCTCTTGCCCCCCGGTCCAGTTGGAGCGGGCGCCACCAGCATGCCCCGGCCCAGCGGGCCACAGAGAAGCAGGGAACGGCCGCCCACCAAGTCCCCCCCCCCTTCTGCACGTCTCGAAGTGTCCCCGCGCGCCGCCCACTGGCCCCTCGCGAGCGGTGCGCGCCTTCGCGGTCTGCATGCTGGGGCGCGATGTCGCGCAGATGCGCGGGCGAACGCGGTACGTCCGCTGATTTCCAGCGCCTGGGCGTCGACCGTCGATCGGCGCTGGTGCTTAACAGCGCCAGGCTCTACTGCTTCTGGGGGCCCGAGGGTATGGCGGCGCACGCCGCGGCTGCGTGGGGGGCGTCGTCGTCCCAGACCTCCAACGCTTCGAGAAGCTCGAGGCTGAGGTTTGTCGTCGCTTCGGCCTTGGGGGCCCTCGCCAGATTTTGGGACGGTCAGAAGGCAACCCAGGATGAAGGGCCGGCCTTGGGGAAAGGGTCTGAACTTGGGGGTATTTCAAAAAACTCACGACGTCAGATGTTTGGGTCTCGCGCGGGGCATCCGCGAAACAACGCCACGTACCCGCGGGATCACAACCCAGGGGCCCGGCCCGCGAGGCCGCGGATACGGATGCGCCTTTCGCCCACGACCCCGCCCACCACGACGGGCATCCAGGCAGCGCACGCCACCTCGATCCGACGTGGGTCGAGCCATAATGGGTTCGGGCCAAGTTGGCATTCTTGAGTCGGTGCGGGGCAAGAAGGGGGTGTTGTACACAGGGGGATACCATGGCCGGGCCCCTGATATCGCCCAGGTGTCCTGCCCCCTTTATATTGTGTATTAGTTCCTAGTATTATTTCTAGTATCGTTATTGCTGATAGTTGTGTTCACCTTAGTATTGTTGTTATTATTATCATGTTTATGCTGATTGTCGCTATTTTCATTATTGTAATATCAGCCGTATTCATCTTATTCGTAGTATTCGTCTAAGTTTAGAAAATTCTCACATGTGTCTTAGTATTATCATGGTTGTTATTTGTATGTGTATTGTTCTTCTTCGCCACGTCCCCTGGCACCCCCTTGTCCGCGCACGTGCCTCTGGCTATGATCTGCGAGCTTCCCTCTTGGACGCCCTCATCCTCTTGGACGCCCCCGAAGAAAAGAATGGCTATCCTGAGGTCCTGCGGTGATCCAATTTTTCCGAGCCGGGCGTTTTTGCCAGGGTTCGGGCCCACTGGCCCTTCGCAGATCGACGCGGCTCGAAAACGGCCGCAGACAGATGGGGCCCAGTGCTGTGGTCGTGATTGATTTTGTTCGCGATCGTGCTCTTTTCCCGCCACGTAGGACCTCGGGAGCCGGACGGGGCCGATGCAAAGGGTCGCCGCGGCGAAGGCCTGCGCGCAGTTGCCGTTTTCAAATGCCGCGCGCAGGGTATCAACGCGGGGGGTCGAGGTCGGCCCTCGGGGGGGAAGCCAGGGCGGTCTTGAGAGATGCGGTTGGCACGCTCCAGGGCTGGACCTAAACGCCGTTTGGCAGGGTCGTCCAGACTTGTTTCTTGTTTAGGGAGGAAGGCACAGGAAAACAGGTCGAGCAGAACGAACAACAAAGCGAACATACAGGAACATGGCGGCACCGGCCGCACTTTGGGGAGGGCACCTTCCCCGATCCACGGATTTGGCGACCGCGCGCCACATACATGGATCGTTAATCCATGTTTGCGCGTCCCTGAAAGAGGGGGGGCAGGAGCAGGGGGAGGAGAAGAAGGAAGGGGGAGGAGGAACACGACGAGGATGATTAGCGGGAGAGGAGGCGGAGGAGGAAGAGGAGGACGGGGAGGAGGTCCCCAGAATTCTTCGGATGTCGCGTTTATGTCTAGAGGTCTCCGCACAGGTCTCAGCAGGTTTTCTCTGAAGGACTTCGCAGGTTTCCACACCCGTATCATCTTCGATCTTCGGGGAGTTTTGGGAGTATCAGAGCGCGCAAGCATGTATACGAGCAGAGGGATTGGGGCGAACCGCCATCGTAGTGGCGATGCGAGTGCGGCATGGCCCATCCCCAGGCCATGGGACTGTACAGGGACCCGTCGGAGGAGCAGGAATAAGAGGAGGAAGAAGAGGAGGACAAGGAGGACGACGACCACAGTGACCACGACAACAAGGACGATAAGGACAGCGATGATGACGACAACGACCACGACCACGGCAACTGCGACGACGGCTCCGGCGGGGGCGACGACCACGATGGTTGACAGCATCACCTTCGAATTCCGAGATGACGACGAAGACGAAGAAGAAGGCGAGGACAACGACGAAGACGACGACGACCACAACGATGATGACGACGACAACGATGACGACGACGCGACGACGGTGGCGGCAACGACGAGCGAGGACGAACAACGGTGACGACAACGACGACAAAGTTGAAGAAGCTGACGAAGACGGACGACGACGACGGGCGACGGCGAAGACGACGTCGACGACGGCGACGATGACGATGACGACGACGACGACGACGACGACGACGACGACGACGACGACGACGGCGACGACGACGACGACGACGACGACGACGACGACGACGACGACGACGACGACGACGACGACGACGGGCGGCGATGGGCCGCGATGTGCGGCAACAAAAGGCGGCAGCGGCGCGCCGGAAGCGGCCAGGTGCGTCCAGGAGGAGACGGGCGCCGTCATTCTGAGGGCTGGCGCATGGCCCCGCCGCAGCACTCCCTCGACCCACTCAACATCTGGATGAGGAGGAGGATCGAGAATGGGGTGGGGGGGGGAAGGAGGAGAAGGAGGAGGAGGACGTCGAGGAAGAGGAGGGAGGAGGACGAGTTGGAGGGATGATGAATTCGAGGAACGAGGAGAGGAGGAGGAGGAGGAAGAGGAGAAGGAGGAGGAGGAGAAGGAGGAGGCGAGAGTGAGAGAACGAAGAACTAGGACGACTGGGTACAATAAACCAAAGAGGATGACAAGCGAGGGAAGGAAGGAGGAGGGAAAAGGAGGAGTAGGAGGAGGAGCCTCTGTGACCCACGCCGAGCTGGCGCGTGGCCGGGCTAATGGAGCGTCCGCCACCCACGCTCTTCCCCCCCCCTCTCCCCCCGCCCCCTCCCCGTGCCCTCCCGCTTCTCCGCCTTTCTCCCTCCCCCCCGTTCCCCGCTCCCGCTCCTGCTGCCTGCCCCTGCCCCTCCCCCCGCCCTCCCTTGTGCCCTCCTCGCGAGGCACCCCTGCTTGCAGGCCTGGCCGACGCGCCTCTGACCCAGGCAGCCCCCCCCCGACCCCGCCGTGGCCATACTTAGGCTCAAGTCTGCGCCCAGCGCTCTGCCTGGCACGACCCGCCCAGCCGCCTGGCAAACCCCAGCCGACCCAGCTTGGAGGGCTGCCGTGGCGGCGCTCCCCACGGACGAAGCGCGGTACCTGCGGTCGCCGCGAACTTGCCGCGGGAGGCCCACGCCGCGGCGACAGCTGGTCCAGGCATGGCGTGAGCCGCAGCCCTCGACGCCGCCCTGACGCAGCGCCGCCGCTGGGCGGCCCGGCCAGGCCCAGGGCCGCCTGCGCGCCGCTGACGGGCCGCCAGGGGCCGTTCTAGGCGCCCCCCGCGCCGCTGGGACCGCCCTCGGAGCCGCAACCTGCGACCAGCCGTCGCCCCGCCGGGCGGCTCCCCGCGCCGCAGCCTGGGGCCCCGGAGAAAGGATCCCCCGTCGGCGTCCAGTCCAGCGTCGGGGCACAGTCGCACCCTGGTGGGCACCCCTCAGCAGGGGCAGAGTCGCTGACACTGCCGCGGTGCCCGTGTAAGATCGATGCTTCCGGAGTGTTCCACGCGATTTTGTATAGCGCCCCGCCCGGGAAGCAGTCCACAGTATGTGGCTACCTCTGCTCACTCTTTTTTGTTCGCGAGACCCTTTTTCGGCACCTCGCGACGCATAGGGGTTGTTGGTGCGTGGTCGTGGCACACGTGGCGCAGGCGGCCATCCTCGGGGCCGCCAGCCTGGGCGGCGCGTGGCCCGGTCGCTGTCCTGCCTGTCCGCCGACGCGGGCCTGCCCGGCGCCAGTGCTCAGCTGCCCGCCAGTTGCCCTCACGCTGCCCAGCGCCGCCCGCGCTGACCTGCCTGTAGGTGACGCCCGCCCGCGACAGGTGCCGCTGGGACCTCAGCTCCCAGTGCGGCCACGAAGCGTGCGAGGTGTGCGTCGACACGGGGGCGACGCCCACGTGCCAACGGTGCGATGTGGGCCTCAGATGGAGCTCCCTGTGGGGCCACAGAACGTGCGAGGGATGCGTCGCAACGGGGGCGACGTCCGTATGCGAACGGTGCCATCCGGGCCTTAGCTGGACCTCCCTACGGGGCCCCGCAACGTGTGAGGGGTCTGCCGGAACTGGTGGCGATGATGATGGTGATGATGATGACGATGACGTGGATGGTTCTGACGATGGTGGTGATGATGGTGGTGGTGATGCGGCTTGGAGATGACGACAGCGATGCTGATGATGCTGATGATGATGATGGTGGTAAGGATGACGGTGGTGGTATGCATAAGCATGGTGATGATGATGATTATGATGATGGTGACGTTGATGATGATGATGATGATGATGACGGCGATGGTGGCGACGACGATGACAATGGTGATGCTGATGCTGCTGATGGTGATGATGATGATGATGACGATGTCGATGACGATTCTGATGGTAGCAGAGGGAGGAGGAAGGAACGCGGGGCGCTGTCTTCTCATAGCGACGACCCAACACCACACGACGTCTGGGAACAATTGTAGGATGAATGCGAGCGGCGTTAATGCGGGTTCTACACGTTTATAACCGCTCGCCTTCCATCCGTGTAAGATCATGATGTTTTATGTCAGCGTTCGGGCCATGGTGGGGAATTGTGTGGCACCCCCAGTTTCAGCACCATTGGTGGTTCACCGGAGGGAGGTATGATTTCAATGAGGACGGTGCAGGACGACAGGGGGACGGGAATTAGGAATAGCAGGAGGGTGATGGGAAGGAGGCGGAGGAGGGATGAGGAACAGGAAGAGCAGCGGCACAGGGAGAAGAGGAGGGAAAGGACGAAGAGGGGGAGGGAGGAGGTGGAGCGAACAACGAACGCTCAGCGAAAGCGATCGAGCGAGAGCGAGAGCGATAGCAAAATGGACAAAAGGGAGGAGGAGGAGGAACAGGAGAAGGATTGGGAATGACAGACGGAGGCGGAGGAGGAGGAGAAGGAGGAGGAGGAGCAGGAGGAGGAGCGTGAGGAGGAGGAGGAGGAGGTTGAAAGGGGAGGAGGAGGAGGAGGAGGAGGATGAGGAGGAGGAGGAGACAAACAATGACGACGATATCGCGACGAGGACCACGACGACGACCACAGCGAATCACACGACCACGACATCAACAACGAAAACCAAAGCCGCGACCACGCACATGACGACGACGGCCACCACTACCACGAGGACCGCGACGACGCTGAACCCGCTGTGGGGGCCCCGGAGGCTCCCCAGACGTTGTGTCTCATAAGATTGCAGACGTCCCTGGAAACTCTTGGAGTCTTAGGAATCGATCACAAACGCCTCCAAACAACTTCTTTCGATCCCAGGGGACTCCCATGCACGTGGTGTGCCCCCATGGCTCTCCCGAGGTATCCAGAGAGCCCCGCAGGAATGCACACTATGAGGGCCCGCGAGGGGGTCCCGGCGGTTCTCTGGGCCCGACATGTGGTGTGTGGGCCTGCGCACGCTGCGCCAGCTGCTTAAGCTGCCGCAGTGCAGCGTGCCCGAGATCGCGTTGTTCAACGCCGCCAACGAGTGGGCCAGCAGGCGCCGGGCAGCCGCTCGGGGGTTCGGCGTGGCGGCGGAACTCTGCATGGCCACGCGTGTGCCACCACGTCTCCAAAAGAGGGGGCAGTCGCGCACGCACCGTCCAGAGCTCCGCCGGATCCACGTGCGCAGCGTCGGCTTGTTTGCATGCCATTGTTGCGCCTCGCCTCCTCGCGATTGCCCAGCACATGCCTCTCTTACCTCAGCGGCACTCAGCGGCAGGGCCGGGGCCGAGGGAGTGAAGAGAGAGAGAGAGAGAGAAAGAAAGAGAGACAGAGGAGGAGGAGGAGGAGGAGGAGCAGGAGGAGGAAGAGGAGGAGGAGGTGGAGGAGGAGGAGGAGGCGGAGGAGGAGGAGGAGGCGGAGGAGGAGGAGGAGGAGCAGGAGGAGGAGGAAGGATGATGAGGAGGAGGAGGAGGAAGAGGAGGATGAGAGACAGAGTGAGAGAGAGAGGTAGGGGAGCGGGAGGAGGGTCGACGGGATACGGGAGGAGGGAGGACCTGTCCGTTCTCGCGTAGCCTGGCCATGTGGCCGGCGACGGCCTCCAAGAGGTGGAGGAGGAGGAGGAGGAGGAGGAGGAGGAGGAGGAACGCTGGAACATAGGGAAGGCTCATCGTCAGCCTGGACATCATGCATTGGGAGGACCCCTCGCGTTCTCTTGCACAAGAGAAGGGGGAGGAGGAGGAGGAGGAGGAGGAGGAGGAGGAGGAGGAGGAGGAGGAGGAGGAGGAGGAAGAAGAGAGGAGGAAGAGAAGGTGGAGGAGGAGCCCCCCATTGTGCCAGAACCCAGGATGGCCCCTGCGGAGCCGAGAGGGCCTACGTAACGAGGCCACAGAAGGCCCGACGAGTTCCTGCGTCGGCTCAAGTCGAGAGCATCTCGGGGTCAGAACAGCCCGAGTCATACCACCTGGACTGCACCTTGGATTCCAGGTCGACAGGACAAACCCTTTCCTCGGTTCCTCCCTGACCTCCGCTCCTCTCCCCTCCTCGTCTTCCCCTTTGACGACGACGACGACAGCTGCGGCGGCGATGATGGCGGCGACTGCGGCGAAGACCATGGCGGTTGCGGCGGCGGCGGTGGCGGCAGTGGCGACAAATGGCCGCTAAGCGGCGGCGACGACGGCGATGGAACGTTGGCGACGACGGCGGCGGCGGTGACCGACATGACTTTGTTCAATCTGCGGCCCCAGAGGTCCCGACCGCTTACCAGGCCGTCGTCTCTCGCCCCAGTTCCGGGTTTGATGGCCCTGGGGCATGAATTCGGGGAAAAGCCGCTTCGTCGGAGTCTTGGGGTAATCGGACTGTCAAAAACGCGCGTGCCGTCGGAGATCCGGGGCGGTGGCGGCGACAGCGGCGGCGTCGGCGACGATGACGGCGACGGCTGCGGCGGTGGCGACGAGGGGAGGGGCCTCCTGCAAGTAGTGCGGCCAGGCGCTGCTCTCTGCTCGGCCTGCCGCCGGGCCCGGAGAGCAAGAGGGAGGCGCTGCCGCCGCCGTCGCCGTCGCCGTTGCGCCTGCTTCGCCAGCAGCTGTCGGAAGAGCCCCAGAGGGGTTCTCCAGGGCTTCTTGGGTGACGGGCGCTGCAGTCTCGTTCACACCGGGCGCTTCCGCTCAGCTTCGGGACCCGGGTGCTTCACGACTCGACCCAGCTCGAAGAGGGGCAGCAGACAGACGAGGTCTGGGGCACCAGACGTGAGCCTTCGCGATGTGCGGTTTTTGTTCCGCAGCGTCGGATCTCAGAATGCATGCCGCAGGCCTCCGGAGTGGTCCAGGGGCGAATTTGGAGGACTTGGATGCCGGCGCGTGTCGCATTCGTCACCACGGCCGTCGTAGCCATCGTCGTCCTCGTCGTCGTCGCGACGAGGAAGCAGCAGGGATCCTTGTCGGATATAGGTAGTGCCCCCGGAGCTGTAGTGCAGAAGCTCGCGATCAGGCGACCACGCGACAGTGTAGAAGCTCGCGATCAGTGCATTGCAGAGGCCCACACGACCAGAGACGTTTTGGAGACCCTTGCTCTTTCGTGGTCGTCGAGTGGGTGTTGGGAGTTGTCGTCGTCGTCGTCGTCGTCATCGTCGTCGTCGTCGAGGTTTGGGATCGCTCTGAGACTCTGCGGCCCATTCCGATGGGCCCCCTGGGCGGCAGCACCCCCCCCTGGAGGAGGAAGAGGAAGAAGAAGAGGAGGAAGATCAGGACATCTAATAATAAGAATAATACAAAAACTAATCATAAGGAGAAACACAAGAAAGAGGAAGAGGAGGCTCGAGGAAGAGGAGGAATGTGAGAAGCATTAACACCACGAGGAGGAGGAGGAAGAAGAGGAATAATGATAATCATACGAAAAAGCAGGAGGAATAAGAAGAGGAAGAGGGAGGAAGAGGAAGGTGATGAGCAGTGACACGGCGAGGAAGAGGAGGAGGAGGAGGAGGAGGAGGAGGAGGAACAAGACGAAGACGAAGAGGAAAAGGAAGAGGGGATGAGTGGAGGGGGGAAGGCTTCTCAGGTGCATCCGTGCTCCTTAGACGGCGCGGGTCTAGTCTGTAGATGTAAGGCCAGCGCCTTCTAAGATGCAGTTTCTTTCTAAGAAGTCGTCCACCCTCTCCTTAGGAGGAACTCAGAAAAGGAGGAGGAGTGTGATGAGCACTTGCATGAAGGTGAACGGGAGGAGGAGCATGGTTCGTCTCCCTTTCTCCTCTCGTCAGACCTGTCCTGGAGCCCGTTACGAACAGGCTTTCGAGAAGGCTCCCGCGGAGTCTCACAAAGTCCCAAAGAAGAAGGGAGCCTCCTCCAACTCCCCCGACTCCTCCCCCCAGTCATCCATCGCGCGAAGGGTGGGGTAGAAGGTGGAAGGTGGAGGGATTGGAGGACGGGAGAAAGCATGGCGGTGAGGAGGAGTGGGAGGGAATGGTTTGTGGAAGAAATGGTGGAGGGAAGAGACCCTTCTCTCTTTCCCCTTTTCTCCCCCCACTCGCCTTCCTTCGTCGCGTCACCGCCGAGGTGCTCAGGGCGGACGACCTCGAGACGCTGCTCCTCATCCGCTTCCCAGCAATGACCTTGGAGCAGTTCCAGTGGGAGGCGCCGCGTTTGCCCCAGGAGCAGAGAAGGAACAGGAGGACAGGGTCCTCCTCCTCCTCCCCCTCCCCTTCCTCCCCCTTTGGGTCTGCAGAGGGGAGTGGGGAACACCTCGTCGCCGTCAGGCCAGGATACGTTTGGAAATCCTGGTAGCGCGCGGTCCAGGTGAGGTGCAGGGCCCTGCTCCAAGGCAGGTAGGGGCGGCTGGTATATCGTTGGTCCATGGTGTATCTATTCACCTGGAGATCCAGATTCCCTTAGAGACGGTGGGGGGCGAAACAGAAATAATAGCTGGCTGAGACCCGTGATCGCGGATGAAGAGGAGGGCAATGGGAGGACAGAGGAGGGGGAATAGTAGTATGGGAGGAAGGGGGGAGCAGGAGGAAGGGGGAGGGTGAACGAGTCATTACAAACTCTCCCTTAGCCTACTTTACAGCCGTCCAGTCTTTTCCCTTGCTGAGTGTAGGTATGGGCATGGATTGTGCGGAGGGTCTGCCCCCGCAGCTGCGATAGTTACTCAAGCAAAAGCGCGCGCCCCGGCCGGCCGGGCGGGCCCGCCTTACGCGCGCGCACGCGGCCACACCACATTTAGTTCAGAGCGGTTCTGCTTCACGGGTTTACGCAGCCATATACTCACCAGCTCGAAGTGGGAGGTTAGCCTCTGGTGAGCTACTTGAAGAAGAAGGTCAACAAGCAGAACAACCCATGAACAACAAGACGCGTTTGCCGAATATGACGGCGGAGAGGCAAAACATTTGTCATCAGTCGGCCTGTTCGTCCACGAGGCCAGGAGGCATTCCCTTCAGGAGCTGATGATGAATATGATGCTTATGGTGCGCCAGAACATCCACACGGCTTCAAGGAAGCGGCGAAAGTCGTCTTCCAAGACCCTGACGATGTCAGGACCCGACTCCACGCTATTCGCATAATGCCAGCATGCACATCCTTGTCTCCATAGCTAGAGGCGACAGCTCTCCTTTTCGGCCAGACGCGCCTGGGCTGGGAAACGATTCCAACGTAGTCTCGGACGACGTGGCATCTGACCATTTTTCTTCATCTCTTGGCGACACTGCGGGGACGCACAGGGAGGAAACTGACCTTCGAACCGATGGTTTAGTCGAGCGCCTACGTCAGGAACATGAAACCTTGTCCAAGTCAGAGCTTGACGGTCTTGACGACCCCTACGAAGAACCGCTTTCCGGTGATGTTCAACGAACTCCGACGACTAAGTGACCTCGAGATGGCGTCGCATTGTCGAACTCGCCGGTGGACAACTTGTCGGAAACGGAGAGCCCACCGGAGGAGTTGGGCAGCACCGGTGTGGGATTTGCTCGATACCGAGGCGCGGATCGCATAACGCCCCCCTCGCTAGGGGGCACAGGGGCGAGTCGACAGGGAGGGGCGATGACGAGTCCGAATCTCGCCTCCATCTTGAGGTCGGGAGCGCCATCGCGGTCGGCATGCGCGGTTCGCTCGAATACATCGAGCTATCGCATACAAGAAAAGTGTTTTCATAAAGGGGTCGGCTGCGCCGATGCCCTTGGGTTCAGGTGCCCCAGATGCAAAAAGCCGCATGCTCGGCGTGCTCAGTGAATCGCTCAGAGCAAAACTTGAGCGTTCTGTGCCCTGGCTGCAATGCTCCCAGCATGCGCAACTGCATGGCCCCCCGCCCCCGAGCATGGAGAATGGAATGGGGTGCGCGAGAAGAACCGCGCCGCCCCGGTGGAAGATCGCGGAACAGAAACGGCGCATCTGCAGGCGCAGGTCCTGGCCGCCGAACTTCAGTAGCGGGCCGCGGCAAGGCTGCAAATCGTGGAAGACCGGCAGGCCCCCATTCGCGTTTGCGAGCATACCGGGGGGCGCCTGCGCCTCCAGATGGTCGATGAAAACGAGAGGGCTCCTGCTGGGATGGATGAAATGGCACGCGGATTCGAGGCAAGCGAGGTTGCCGAGAGGCAGGCGCGAGTTGCTGCTGAGACTGTTGAAAAGGCTGCGTCTGCTGTCCAGGGGGCCAACCTCAGCCAACAGACGGCGGTGGGTCATTTGACTGCAGAACTAGAGGCCGCAGTAGAGCGCAATTCTTAGTTGACTTTCAAAGCGAATCCAGCAGACGGCTGCCCGAAAGAGGGCCGCCGCTGGCGCGGCCGAGCGCGCTGCAGACATGCGCGCAGTCTCATTGCGTCGAGCCCGAGGCGAGGTCGATGACTCCCGGCAGCGGGGGCGCGCCACTGCCTTGAAATCGAAAGTCTCATCCTCTCGCGCCAGCGCTGTGGCCAAAGAGGCTGCGCTGCGAGCTCAGGCAGCGGAGCGAAAAGCCAATGCCAAATTGGGCGCTGCACCCCGCGACGCGGATGCGACTGCGACGCAGACGCGTAAACGGCAGGGGGCTCAACGCGAGGCGCAGCGCCGCGAGCTGTCGGCGCAGCGCATCCAAAGCAGGCCGAGCGAGAATGCCTTGGAGAAAATATCGCCAGTAATTGTCAGAGCCCTGCGCTTGGCATCGGGTTCGCGCGAAGCAGCGCCCCTTCCTGCTCGCTTGACGGTGCCTATGTTGCGCGGCGACTGCCATTTGCGACTGTCGGCGCTGGTCGAGTGCCTAGTGTCGGGGCCATCTTGGCCGGGGAGAACATCGACGCGCGACGCGCCTCGCTGCGTCCGCCCAAGAAGAACGGGGGGCGGACGATAGAGAAGCGGAAGAAGAGGAGACTGGGCGTAAAGTTGGAGTGAGCATGGAAGAGCGCGCAGCCGCTCAGACATCGCCAGGCGCTGGGCCATCCTACTGTCGACCTATTTCGGGGAAGGCGCCAGGCGATGCCACGGCCTCCTCGGAGCAAGGGACAGAGAGCGCGGTCGCGCGGTGCTCGAGGGCGTTCGAGGACAGCGCCACTGCCGAGCGCTGCAAGTTGATGCATGCGCGGCGCGAAGCAGGAAAGAACATGGAACGCCGCGCTACGGCCACTGAGCTGCGAAGGAAACACCGCGCGGATATACATATATATATATATATATGTATTGAATTTAGAAGAGAAGCACTGGCACAAACACTGTTTCACTCCCCCAAGCTCCCGGATGCCCGGAGGTGGAGGCGACGATGGCGGCGGCGCGCGCGAAGGGGGAGGGCCCGATGATTCTGCCCCAAGGGGCGCTAGCTCAGGCCCGCGCGGCGACGGCGGTGGCGGATGCGATGATGATTCAGATTTCGAGCCCGAGGACGAGGGCGAAGGCCCCTGGGCGACGAGGAGAGGGATGACGGAGACAAGCGTCGCAGTCGTTGCGGCCCCCCGGGTGGCGATTCTCCGCCGGGGAATGGAAATCCGGCGAATCGCCCGAAGGGCGTTCTGGGTGTTGGAGGCGCGTGGACAGGTATGGGGAAGACGGACATGGTCGTCCTCGATCCTATCCCTGATGCCAGTGGGTACAGGGATCTGGTGAGGAACGTAGTCAGGTGTGTCTTGTCCAGCTCTACGCAGTGGATAAATGCGACCCCTTGGATCGACGCTGCCTTTCAGATCAAAGAGGCGATCATAGGGCGCTTCGACGTCCCCGGCGAATTCGGGAGACTTGATCAGCCGATCGTTTTGGACTTGATGTCGAAGGTTATCCAGATCTCCAAAGTCGCGGAGGCGTCACCTCCCATGAGACACTTGGCAAGTGAAATCGATCGCCTGTGTTCGTAACATTTAAGAAAGTCGAGGATACCTCTCGGGCGCACCAAGCGCACTCGACGGACTCCGACGGTTAAGCGACCTCGAGATGGCGTCGCATTGTCGAACTCGCTTGTGAACAACTTGTCGGAAACGGACAGCGCGCCTCGACGTCCCCGGCGAATTCGGGGGACTTGATTTGCCGATCGCTTTGGACTTGATGTCGAAGGTTAACCAGATCTCCAAAGTCGCGGAGGCGTCAAGTCCCATGAGACTTTTGGCAAGTGGAATCGATCGCCTGTGTTCGTAACATTTGACGAAGTCGAGGATGTTTTCTGGGCGCGCCAAGCGCACTCGACGGACTCCGGCGGTTAAGCAACCTCGAGATGGCGTCGCATTGTCGAATTCGCCGGTGGACAACTTGTCGGAAACGGAGAGCCCACCAGAGGAGTTGGGCGGCACCGGTCTGGGAACTGCTGGATACCGAGGCGCGGATCGCATAACGCCCCCCTCGCTTGGGGGCACAGAGGCGAGTCGACAGGGAGGGTAATGACGAGTCCGAACCTCGCCTCCGTCTTGAGGTCGGGAGCGCCATCGCGGTCGGCATGCGCGGTTCGCTCGAATATATCGAGATATCGCATACAGGAAGAGTGCTTTCACAAAGGGGTCGGCTGCTCCGATGCCCTTGAGATCAGGTGCCCTGGAATGACTTGCAGATGCAAAAAGCCGCGTGCTTTCTCAGTGAATTGCGCAGAGCGAAACTTGAGTTTCCTGTGCCCTGGTTGCAATGCCCCCAGCATGCGCAACTGCATGGCCCTCCGCCGAGGATGGAGAATGGACTGGGATGCGCGAAAAGAACCGCGCCGCCCCGGTGGAAGATCGCGAAACAGCAGCGGCGCATCTGCAGGTGCAGGTCAGGGCCGCAGAACTTCAGTAGAGGGCCGAGGCAGGGCTGCAAATCGTGGAGGACCGGCAGGCCCCCATTCGCGCTTGCGAGCATTCCGGGGGGCGCCTGCGCCTCGCGGCGGGCGGTGAACACGAGAGGGCTCATGCTGAGATGGAAGAGATGGCGCGCAGGCCCGGGGCAAGCGAGGCGGCCGAGAGGCAGGCACGAGTTGCCGCTGAGACTCTTGAAAAGGCTGCGTCTGCTGTCCAGGGGGCCAACCTCAGCCAACTGACGGCGGTGGATCATCAGACTGCAGAACTAGAGGCAGCAGTAGAGCGCAATGTTGAGTTGACTTTCAAAGCGACCACTGAGATTCAGCAGGCGGCTGCCGAAAGAGGGCCGCCGCTGGCGCGGCCGAGCGCACTGCAAACAAGCGTGCAGTCTCATTGCGTCGAGCCCGAGGCGAGGTCGATGACTCTCGGCAGCGGGGGCGCGCCATTGCCTTGAAATCGGAAGCCTTATCCTCTCGCGCCAGCGCTGCGGCCAACGAGGCTGCGCTGCGAGCTCAGGCGGCGGAGCGAAAAGCCAATGCCAAATTGGGCGCTGCTTCCCGCGACGCGGATGCGACTGCGACGCAGACGCGTAAACGGCAGGGGGCTCAACGCGAGGCGCAGCGCCGCGAGCTGTCGGCGCAGCGCATCCAAAGCAGGCCGAGCGAGAATGCCTTGGAGAAAATATCGCCAGTAATTATCAGAGCGCTGTGCGTGGCATCGGGTTCGCGCGAAGCAGCGCCCCTTCCTGCTCGCTCGTCGGTGGGTGCTGCGTCTCTACGGTGCCGAAGTTGCGCGAAAACTGCCGTTTGCGACTGTCGGCGCTGGTCGAGTACCTAGTGTCGGGGCCATCTTGGTCAGGGAGAACATCGACGCGCGACATGCTTCGCTGCGTCCGCCCAGGAACGGGGGGCGGACGATAGAGAAGCGGAAGAAGAAGAGAATGGGCGTAAAGTTGGAATGGGCATGGAAGAGCGCGTAGCCGCTCAGACATCGCCAGGCGCAGGGCCATCCGATTGTCGACCTATTTCGGGGAAGGCGCCAGGCGATGCCACGGCCTCCTCGGAGCAAGGGATAGAGAGCGCGGTCGCTCGGTGCTCGAGGGCGTTCGAGGACAGCGCCGCTGCCGAGCGTTGTAAGTTGACGCGTGTGTGGCGCGAAGCAGAAAAGAATATGGAGCGCCGCGCTGCGGCCAATGAACAGCGAAGGGAACACCGCGCGGATCTATACATATATATATATATATACAGATATATATATATATGTATGGAATTCAGAAGAGAAGCACCGGCAGAGGCAAAGCTCGTCGCCGAAAAACTGGAAATTCAGCCGGGGGAGAACGTCAGGGACGACGACGAGCGTCGGAAAAGAAGGAAAGCCAAGACGGGGTCGCCGCGGAGGCGGTGCCTGTCACGAGGTTCCCAGGTTTCACTCCCCCCCGCCGAGGAAAAGAAAGGCCCAGGCCCGCGCGGCGACGGCGGTGGCGGATCCGATGACGATTCAGATACCGAGCCCGAGGGCGAGGGCGAAGGCCCCTTGGGCGACGAGGAGAGGGATGACGGAGACAGGCGTCGCTGTCGTTGCGGCCCCCCGGGTGGCAATTCTCCGCCGGGGAATGGAAATCCGGCGAATCTCCCGAAGGGCGTTCTGGGTGTTGGAGGCGCATGGACAGGCATGGGGACGACGGACATGGTTCTCGAGCGCGAAAGATACCCGTACCCTTACCCAGACGGGGTGGCAAGGGGCCCTCGGGGCATCACCCCCCCTGGGTCCGGGTCGGCCCCCGAAACCACCATACATACCCGTACCTAGACGGGGTGACCCGACCACCACCCCAGCTAGGTCCGGGTATGTATGGTTGTTTCGGGCACCGACCCGTACCCAGACGAGGTGGCGGCAAGGCCGAAAACGCTCTAGCGGGCGGCCCTTTTCACCCCAGCTGACCCCGGGTCCGGGTATGTTTTGGGCTAGTGAATGGTTGTCCTCGATCCCATTCTTGATGCCAGTGTGTACAAGGATTTGTTGAGGAAAGTAGCCGGGTATGTCTCGTCTAGCTCTACGCAGTGCATAAGTGCGACCCCTTGGATCAACGCTGCCCTTCAAATCAAAGAGGCGCCTATAGGGCGCCTCGACGTCCCCGGCGAATCCGGGAGACTTGATCTGCCGATCGTTTTGGACTTGATGTCGAAGGTTAACCAGATCTCCAAAGTCGCGGAGGCGCCGCCTCCCATGAGACACTTGGCAAGTGAAATCGGTCGCCTGTGTTCGTAGTATTTGAGAAAGTCGAGGATGCTTTCCGGGCGCACCATTTTGCGGATACTTGCCGCGCTCGTTACTACCCGACAGGATCACTGTCAGGCGCGTACGCACCAGGACCTCAAGCAAATCTCGGTCTGATATTCGGGCAAGCAAGCAAATGATTACCGATTGCACGTCTACGGTGGATGGCTGAAATTCATGAGTGAGACAGAAGCGCCCCAGACGTCGTGCCGACCCGCTATCGAACATTGTATATCGATGATTGCGGCAGGGGCGCGCATTCGCACGAATGGCATGTTGCTCAGATGACGACGCGCGCAGACGGAAACAGGGCAACGCAACCGAGAGGTTCAGCGAAAGCAGCTGAACGCCCGAGGCCCCCCGATGGGAGGCCCCGGGCTTGGGGGCGAGAAAAAGCGGCTGCTCTATTATATATGTATCTCAACGCAAGATGGAAAGACCTTGAAGAAATATGTCGGATGTAAACGTTTGATTCAAGGAAAATGCCAGTTCCCCCAGGCCGAGCGTCAACGCGAGCACCCTAAGAGGCCGCCCCCGCGGCCCCCGCGCAGCGAGACGCCGCCCGAGGCGGCGAAGGCGGCGGCGGCGGAGTGAAAGGCGACAGGAAGGAGGCGATCCTAAGAAAGGCGGCGTGAAAGGTGGAAATCATCGCAGTAGAAGTGAGGAACGCGAAGTCACGAACGCTTCAATTGCAACGACCGCCCACGCCCGCAGAGTAGAGAGTGGACATCCTCGAAAGGCGGCTTGCGCTACGCATTCAATCGGGGTCCTGTTCGTCGTCGCAGGATCAGCGCCCCCGCGAGCATCGCAAAGCGACGCCTTAAAAAAGGCTTGCGCGCGTGGCCAAAATGGACAGGGACACGGGGGCCCCCGTGCAAGGACACCGCCGGGTCTGCCTCTGCCGCGGCACAGAACGCGAAGAAAAGCACATCCCTTGGCGGCCCTGGCGACGGGAACCCCAAGAATTCCAAAGTCCAAAGCAAAAGTGGAGAGCCGAGGCGTTGTGGGCGGTATTTTGCCATTGCCTCATGCCGCCGTGGACGGGCGTGCTGAAGACCGTCCACGACGAGGGCGGCCGGCGCGCGGCGGCAGCGTCACTGGCGCCGGACACGCGGGCGGGGGCGAGAATTCCGCCGATGCAATTTCCTGGGGGGGGGGGGGGGGGCATGGGGGCAGCGCGCGCGAGGGGTATGCGAGATGCGCGGTGGGTGGTGCATGCACCAACTCCCCCGGGGCAGTTGGCGCATATGCACCAACTCCCCAGGGGCAGTTGGTGCATGCACCAACTGCCCAGGGGCAGTTGGCGCACGTGCACCAACTGCCCATGAGCAGCGGGTGCATCAGAGGCCCCCTCGCAGGCCCTGGTGGATCAGAGCCGCGCGCGGCAAATTTCAGCTCACTGCCCTTCATTCTCAGCGTCGTTAGATGCCGCTGGGGTTTCGCGGGCGCCTTGCCGCGCAGCCGGCAGCGACGAGGTCTGGAGCTGCATGTA
This sequence comes from Prorocentrum cordatum, assembly GCA_963575745.1. Taxonomy (NCBI): domain Eukaryota; class Dinophyceae; order Prorocentrales; family Prorocentraceae; genus Prorocentrum; species Prorocentrum cordatum. The sequence goes on along the minus strand of CAUYUJ010014949.1, from coordinate 782,180 downwards.
GGTCTCGGGTTAGGGGGCGAGATGGAGCGGAGTAGATGGAGCGGGAGGGGAGGGGAACCAGCAAAGCGTGGCATGGCGTCTCAGATCGGACGCAGACCAGCTCACGACAACATAATTTCTGAGTGCCTGGACCCTAAACAGCCGAGTCGCCGCAACGAAAGCTCACCTGCCATGAGCTACCGAAACACACGTCCGTAGCCGTCTTTGGGCTCGAGCATCGCTTGGCGTTTGCTCGCTTCGCAGTCCTTCGAACAGCTTCCGAGCCATGGAGTTCGAGGCCCAGCGTCAGCGTGACATCAAATCGCCGCGCTTTGCTTGCGCGGCCAACCAGGTCGGCCCAGGGGTGTCTGAGGCGGCCCTGCCTCAGGCCCAGGGAAGCTCGCTCGCGGCTTCCTTCGCCTCCTCGACAGCCATCAGCTTGCATGCGGACGCGTGGGCGCGCGCCCGACCAGAAGCTCCTGCTGGCGACGGCCTTGATCGACGCTGCCAGCGCGACTGAACTGTAGAGGAAGTCGAAGGCTCCGCGGCGCCAACAGGCGCTCCCCGACCTGCAGCTCTTCCTCGCGGCGTCCGACTGATACGCCATGATGGAGCCCGTGATATCCGAGTTTGCGACGGTGGCCGTCTTGGCCTCGCGCGCGTGGAGGCCGGGCATCATGCGCCCAAGCGAGAAGACCAAGATGGCCGTTGCTGCCTTCGTCCTCGCGCGCCACTACTCTGGCGTCACCATGGTCGCCGCGGAGAAGAAGCGCTTCATAGCAGACATGGCGCAGTCCAGAATCAAGGGGCTCGACAAGGCAGAGGCATGCCCCCACGGCCGCGGGAAGACCTGCGCGACGCCGCAGGGCTTCGCGCAGTCAGTCTACAGGCTCGCGTGGCCCAACCCAGCTGATCCGGCTGCGGCTTTCCCGCCCGAGGTCGACGTCGCGGAGATCAAGATGGTTCGCGGGAATACGGCGGCCGAGTTCAAGGGCAAGGACAGCCGCGAACCAAGCGCGGCATCGCCTGCCAGCTCGAGCGATCAGCCGAAATGCTCACAGCTGGCGCTTCGAGCGAGCGCGCCGCGGTCTCGGCTCTCAGCGGGCTTGGCCCGCCAGGTGTTCGGCAACAACGGGGCTGATGCTGCAGATGCGCTGCTGCTGGCGCGCTCGGGCCCCCGGCGCAGCAGCTCGGCAAACAGTTCCAGCAGCAGCGTGCGCAGCGCGCCAGGGCGCTGCCGCACTCGAGCGCGCATTTGCCTCCATTGCAGACGCTCGCAGATGTCCCGCGCAACGGCGATGGAGCGGCTGCCGCTGCAGCCGGGGCGGGGGGCGCCCCTGAGACGGCGCCCGTGCCGACGAAGACCTCCAAAGCCGACGCGGGCGACGCGGCCGCAGCCCCCCGGGGCGAGCTCGGGGCGCTCGAGCCGAGCATTCTGGCGAGCGCGAAGGCCAAGAGGAAGAGGGGCGCGAGCGCGGCCGAGGGGCCAAGCGCCAAGGCCAGGGCCACGGCCAAGGCCGAGGGCAAGGCCGAGGCAGCCCCTGTTGGAGGCCCCCGTGCGGGCGCGAAGTGGCAGCGAGCTCGCGGGCGAGGCGGGTGGCGACAGTTGCAGCGGGGGGCGAAGGGGAATGGCTGATGCCATCGGCCTGCCTCCCATTGGGGCCCCCGCTTTCCCACCCCCCCCATCGGTTCTGCCCCCCCCGCCCCCGTTGGCTTCCACGAGGCAAGCCGAAGGGCAAGGGCTGCGTCGACAACTCCCCGTGGCCGAAGCTAATGGACGCCAGGAACGCCACCCGCGGCGCCTGCGCCAGCAGGACGCGCGACAACGCGAAGGGGCTCGCCGCCCAGCGTGGGTGCCCCTTCCGGCTCGCCACCCAGCTGGCCCGCGAGGCTTGCTCGGCAGCTGCCGAGGTCTGGGCAGAGGTGAACAGGCATCAGGGCCCCGTTCACAGCGGGGCCATCTTTTGGCACTCGCCCCACATGCGATGCGATCGAGCCGCCGTGCGCCCGTCGAGGGGCGGCCTTCACGCATCAGGGGCGCAGGTGCACATGGGGCACGACTCCACAAGATCCCGCACGCAGCACGCGCGCATGTTAAACGCGCGCGTCAACAGATACGCGAGGGGCCACTCCGACCACCGCCCTGCAATCGCGAGTGTACAACGCAGCATTATCACCCGCATCATCATCACCATCATCACCAGCATCATCAACAGCACCACCCCGATCAAAGCAACGCTAACTTTACCATCGCCACCAACGCACTCATCAATAACCACAGTCAATTCGATCTCCACTACATGGCCATGGCCATTCGTTCCGCGCGAATTGGGGGGGGGGCAATGCGGCTCCAACAGGCTGCGACCTCAACGTCTCGACCCCCGCCCACCCCTTCAATCCCCCATCCAATATCAGACCCCCCCCCACCACCACCCACATCCACATCCCAATCAAGGTTCGAACGGACATTGCCGTGGTCGCCCCGACAATTGTGGCACGGCGCCACTCGGCGCAAGCTGCGCCGGTCCAAGTTGCGTTCGATGCCGCGATAGCCGTTTTGGCTCGACGCAACGGGCGAAGCCAAGAGGATTAAGTTTGCTCATTTTGGCCGCGACACACACGTTAGCGCCAGCGTTTTAGAACGCAGTCTCAGAAAGTTGCGGGATGATGGCGGCAGGCTTCCATTGTTTTCTCCGCGTCAACACATTCCAGAGCACCGCGATCGGGACGCTCATTCAACGTCAGTCAGTGCCCCACAAGATGGTCGGAGCCCCTCCCGTCGAGCTGTTCATCCAATGCCCGTTTGCTGTCTTGGGGGCCGTGTGCAAAGTGCCCAGCGAGTTTCGGCCCATCTTGACGCGCGCGTTGGACGCGTTCAACAACCGTGTCTTCGCCAGTCTGCGCGCAGATGAGATTTCGCCTGGGCAGGCTGTGCAGCCACGCAATGCAAGGAAAGTCTAGGCAGTATATTGGATCCTGAAGGCGTTCGGGTACCCGATCTTGAGCTGCGAGATTGCGCGGATGACTATCTGCGCGCCGAGGCCCGACATTGTTGCGGTGCTCCCTGGTGGCATGGCCGAGCTGTTTCGGCGCGCAGTGAAGTTCTTCGTCGGGGGACCGAGCGGCCCCGACTTGAGACGCGGCATCTCGTTGCCCATCGAGGGAGAGACTGACCTCCGTCTCGTGACAGGACGCGCGGCAATGCCCGTGCAAAACGAGCGCGGCCACAAGTTTTCGACGGGTGCGAATGGCTCTGTCGGGCTGAAAACATGCGCCCCACGCGAACGCATTGCGGCGTTGAGGAGCACGCACCTTCCAGACCTGATGCGGTTTCTCATTCCTTCGACATCGCTCGACGTCTTATCGTTCAGACAGCATTCCGACGACGGCGTCGCGGCGACGCAGGACATATCGCACGATGTTGCCACGCGCGGACAGAAGGGCGAGTTAGAATCGTTGGATGTTTTGCCCCGCTACAACTACATCCCAGCTGTTTTGTTGCAAGACGCCGATGTGCATCACAATTTGCCAAGTACCTGGCGGTATGATTGGAGTTGCTGCAACTGCGCCGATGCCGCGCTCGGAAAGGAAGCAGCAACCTTCAGAGAGCGGCTGGAAGACCATGGATTGGGAGGTGCTGCTGCCGACAAGTATCTGAAAGCGCGGCGCTGGCCCAACGCGCATGCCCGCGCCCGATCCGCCGGACGCAAACATGCCAATCATTCGCCGAACGAATCGGCTTCAGAGCTGTTGTCTTTCTGCTTTGTGATGATGCAAAACATCCGAGGCGTTGTACTCAAGGAGGGTGCGTGCTCAGGGGGGTCGGCGAGCTTTCTTGCTGTGACTCGTGCGATGGAGCTGCCGGGGACTGCAAACAGCGGCAACGCTCGCGCCGCTGACCTCGCCGCTGCCATCCACGACAACCTGGTGATGCGCCAGGCTGCGCGCGGGCTCGCACTGCGGAAGGCAGAGGGGCACCATGCGCAGCATGCGCCGAGCCATCCGGAGCTCCATGCCGCGGTTGTTTCGACCTTCTGGCACGAACGCAAGCGCCGCGTTCTGAAGGGGGCAATGGGCCCATCGGCATGGCTTGACAGCGATTGACCGCGGGGTTTTAGAAGAGGTCTCAGCTCAACGCCTCGACGATTTAGGCAGCCACCCCATCGAGAAACCGACGCTTGCAAATTTCAAGATGCCCTGCGCGAAGGCACTGGGTGCATTTCTGAAGGCTTTTCTTTTTTGCCAATGACGTTCTCTTCGCAAACAGCGCACGCGCTCAAAGTAGGGCTGTTCAGACAAGGGGCGCGCGTAAGGTGTTAGGAGAGAACGGGCTCGTTTGGTCTGGCATGGAGCAAGCTTTTTGCGCCTTGGGCACGCGGCTTGGACGCTGCGTTCCACCATGGACAGTTGCAAGTTTGGACGGGGGGGCCGTCCGACGCAGGGCGCGCAATCACGGGGCTTTGGTTAAGCTATCTCGCGCGCGCGAGCCTCGCGCGTTTCAGCGCACTTCCGCGGGGGGAATTTCGACAGCCATCCTGCCGCTGAACTTTGAGCAATCGCGCGCGAGAGTTCAGATTGGTTGACGCGTTGCCTTCGCTGGCGAGATTGCCGGGCAGCGCGGGGTAGAGGGCCGAGCTGCGCAAGCATGGGCTTCCCCCCGCTCCGGCGCGCAGCAACGCGAACAAACAATATTCTTCCTCCTCCTCCGCCACCTCCCCCCCCCTTTCCCCCCCCCCCCTCCACCTCCTCCACCTCCTCCTCCTCGCCCTCCTCCCTCTCCTCCTCGTAGCTCCTCTTCCTCCTTCTCCTTCTCCTTCTCCTCCTCTTCCTCCTCCTCCTCTTTCTCCTTCTCGATCCTTCTTCCGCCTCCTCCTGAGGCGGCTTCTTCGAGGCCCTGCCTGCAGGACCTCCTGGAGAGCCCCTGTCCCGCGAGGTCTCTCTGCAGGACCTCTCGAGGCCTCCTCGGGTGATCTCTGGGGCCTCTTCGGGTCTCCACGTGGCCCCGTTGGCGCGGTCGCCCCCGCCGCCAGCCCGCGCGCGGCGACGCGCGCTGGCGCCCCCTCCGCCGCGCTGCGACTTTCCCGCAGACAATGAGACAGCAACGCTGGGAAACCTATGAAACTGAACCCTAGCTGGGGCCGCGAACCGCTTGCCCTGTTTGCGCGAGCTACTTCGCAACCAGTTTGCAAACGCCCTCTAACCTCGAGGTGCCAATCCCGTTTTCGCAACCACGCTAGATAGTTAGCATCCAAACATCTAAGGGGACCAAAACGCGTAGTAACCGCAGCTGCGCGCCCAGCAAGGTTGCGGCACCGTGGCCAGCTGCGGGTTGCGAGTGAGAACGTGGCCGCGAGAGCTCGCTGGTTTTGATCCGTCTATATGCGCTCTTCCATGGAACGAAACAGTGCGTTTCTTGGGCATGGCCCCATCGTCGGACTTTGTTCAGATCCGGTTGGTACCCGACGAATATACGGCGGAGTTCCTGCGCCTGATTAGCGCGCCCGTTGCAAGGGTCAACGCAGTGGGCGTTCAACCTATTCGGTGGATCGAGACGAATGAACCCCAATAATGCGGGATCAATACGTTTTTTTGGCGGTCGGCCATCATGAACAGCGTTCTAGAGCATTCGACCATCTACAAGGACGATATGATACTCGAGTGTCGCGTTGGGCAACAAATTATGTCATGCCCCCATGCTCCCGAGGCTTTCGAGCCGCGTCAGTCGGCAATTATTGTCGGGATGGGAAAAGCGCGGGCTTCCCTCTCGGAGGCGTCTCTAGTTGGTCGCGCATTTTTACCTGCGGTTGTCGCGGTACGCACTGGCACAATTTGTTCCTTAAAGTAGCTTCCCGGGGCCGTCGTGCCCGAACTGAGGCAAGAGCGAGACGATGCCAATATTGAACACACAAGCTCGGGCGAGTGGCTAGTGAATCGCATTCGGCTGTCGCTTGCGCCGGACACCTCTGCAGACTACTTCAAGAACTTCGTGATTGAGCGGCTGGCTTCCAGGCGGCTTTGCACGGCCGACGTTCAATGAGCGACGCTGTGTGATGTCTTCGACTTCGGGCGCCGTCGCTATGGGCCCTGCGACGACTACTCTGCGCTAGTGATTCGAACTGGCCCCCCCGAGGCCTCCGAGGACAGGAAGCGCCGCGAAGGCTGGCGACGCTTCCCCCGCGCAGTTACAATGGGCAGGTCGGGGGCCACAACCATTGCTGGCGCGTTTGCCCACTCCTAGGACGAGGACGACGCGGGAGGAGTGGCAGATCGCCGAGAAGATTGGAAATGCGCAGGCGGACGGCGCGCGCGCATTCGAAGACTTCGCTGCCATTCCGTGCGCAGGCTCGAATCATCCCGCGGCGGCTGAGCTGCGCGGTGGCGGGCGCAACGCGGTCCGTCCAACTGCTGGCCGTTACTTTTACGACTTGCCGGTCTGACAGGTTCAAGGTGGTCTATCAGAATCAGAGGGACAGGAAGCAATGGCATTGGTCGGACCTGGAGAACATGATCCGCTTTGCAATGTCTATTTTACGTCTGCATTGCAATCGTGTTAGATGAGCCTGCAACGACGCGCCCCCCCCCCCCCCGTCGACCCAGGAAGATTTCTCCGACGTGGATTTCGGGGCGATTATAGATCCCGACCCCCTTGAACCAGAGATGGGCGGAGTCAGCGGAACTACGCCTGCGCAAAATTGGGCAGTTGAAGATCTCGCTGCAAGCCTAATGAAATTCGAGGCTCAAAGCGCGCGCTAAAGTGTGCAGCCCGCTCCAGTAATCACAGCTCGTTCTGCTCAACACCTCATTGACTATGTCACAACTGATACGACTGTGGCGAATGGACTGAGCGGCATCAGATATTGGGCAACGGAGATGGACGCCGTGTCGCTCCGCCTCCCGCACGCAGCGTCTCCCAACGCAGAGACGCTTGAGCACTACAAACGGCTCGGGTCAGGCGATTACAGGAGAGCCTGATTAAATGCTGGAACGCTGACGAGGCGTGCGCGCGCCGAAAGATATTCCCGACAAGACTTCATCCGCCGCAATTGACGAGGACGAGGACAAAGAGGAAGAGCAGGAGGGGGACCCAGACAAGTTCCCATTGCCCGGGCGAGAGAAGCCTGGGGAAAAACGAAGACGCGAATAAGATTCTTTTCTTCAGCTTTCCCGTGCTCCGAGCCGAGCAAGTGCATTCTGCTGCGATGAGGCATCGGCGACATGTGATCGGTGGTCATGGGAGGGCCTCCTGGGCTTACCTTGGCATGGGTGGCTTTGCGCCCTGCCATTTTGCGAACTCGGAATTCCCCTTTTACGACATCGCGGAATGCCGCTTTAGATGCCCAAGGCCGAATGCGCCAGTCCCAGCCAACGCTTTTGGAAGAAACGATGATCGCAAAGCTGCAGAGTGCAAGCTCTGGTCCAGGCAGCGAGAAGGTGGTTGCGCCTTTCATGTCGCGTTCCGTTCAGCTGTATGTTCGTCTGGCTTGAGGATGTTTCCGCGTCGCGCCGTCGGTCGTGAAGAATGGCAGCGCCATGTCACTGTTGGTGGCATGTGGGCACTGTCGCCAGGCGACCTCGCATCACATAGATACGCGCACCCCTCAGCATTGGGCCTATGAGCACTGTGTCAACGCTGCGCCATGGCAGAACGACGTCAGCACAATGGAAGAAGAAAAATAGACATTCGAAAGGTAGTGCGCGGAGAAACCATTCCCGATCCCGCATGGGCGACAATGCCTCACCCACGGACAGTGCTCCGGAGGGCTCTGATGGCGAATGTTTTGCATCGCTGGAACAAGAGGGAAGGACTTCTAGGCCGATGGTCAACAACGAAATGAGATCGCTGTGTTCCGCGCCCACCGAAGCGCTGGGTGATCCCGACGCAGATTGCGATGGGGGAGTGGGCGGCCGCGACGTCGACATGAATGAAGAACTGCCAGCATGCGTATCTCTTCCCAGCGACGGCGCCGTCGCGGCGCATATGGAACACGCCCCGAAGCAAACGCTGCGCGAGCCTATGGAATGCATTGCGCTGGAACTGATGCCGCTCACCGTGGACAAGAATGACGTTCCCGTGGCATCTGGCAATGGGCGCTTTCGGCTGGCCGCGCCGACAGCGCCGCCAAAGTGCGAACGGACATCGAATATTCGGCTTCGTGCCAAACCGCTGGGCAGAGGAGCAGCCCTGCACGAGGGGCCGCGACGCGCCGAGCACTCCCCGGAGACGGAGAAACTATTAGTTCCTTCGCTGGACGACGAAGAAGCTCGCATCCTGGTGCCGGGACCGAGCCTCTCGAGGAGATTCGAGTTGACGCGCTCCACTGACCCTTTCCCCGATGATCCGCGACGGATGCCGCGCTAGGACCGCGGTGGTGATGCAGGGTTTTCTGTATATGCGGTGCTGCAATTGCTCCAGGACCTAACATCAAACGAAGCAACGGCGCAGGCGCAAACCCCCGATCGCGCCACTGCTCGATCGAAGCCCAAGATCTCCCGACGGGAACGCACTGCCCATTGCATGCGTACTTCAGCGGAACTAGCAAGGAAGAGGCTACTTGGCTGGGCTCTCTGATCCTGGAAAGGGCGATACATAGCGTAGCTGATGTCCTCAGCTCGGGGGAGGCGGGTCGAAACGACGCGGGTCGCCAAAACTCTGGAGAACGAAGGCTTTGACCGCCCGCGGTCTCAGTTGAAGGGCGCCCTCTGTATTCCTCGTAAGAAGTCGATGCAAGCACCGGGTGCGGGGTTCCTGGGAGATGACGAGCCGGCAGTCGGGCGCCCCGACAACTGGACGAAGCTTCGGGCGGACATTCCCTAGAGATGGCGGAGCATTGTACGAGGCAGACTTCGGGCCTCCAGATGCGAAGCCCATGGTCTGTCCGCGACTCGCAAGGTCACTCTGTGAGGGCTGTTTTGCCTGAGCGCATCTGCCTCCGTCATCGGCCGACAGGGGCCGACGTGCCAACGGCGATGCTATTCCTTCGCGCTGTGTCGAGCGTCTTGCGATCGATGACCGACGAGATGGTTCCTCCTGAGACCGACATTAGTGGCGCCCACCCTGACGCGCCGTGGCACGATTTCGGAGTGACCCCTTCGAGTGCCGTTCGCGGGCGCAGGGCGCGGCGAGCGCTGCGCCCAATCGCGCGCGGCGCGGCGCGTGAATCTGCTCATCGCGCCCGTCAGACTGCCCGGACATTATTGCCGGATTGTTGAACGTTTCGGAAAATCGCTGTTTTTGCAGAAGCGGTTCCGGAATTTTTCAAACAGGAGTCCAGAGTTTGTCAAACAAACAGTTGTTTTATTAAAGGAGTCGAATCCGCCCGCCGCGCAGGACATTCGAAGAGTTCGGACATCCGGAAATTTGCAAACAGATTTCGGAATTGATCAAAATCGATTCTGGTATGTTTTAACATCGATTCCATGTTTTTTCCCCAAATTGGCCGGTCATGTCCAACAATGTTTTTGGATCTTTTCAGGTTTACCTTCGGAGAATTGTCCAGAGTCGCGCGTGATTTGCCGTACCAGGTCTTTGGAAATCCGCCGAGGCGCGCAGTGCGCGGCGGCGGGCGACGGGGCGGCGCGCCACCGACCCCCCCCCCGCGCTCGGCAATGAGAAGGGGGATCCGCACGTGCCAAATAGCCCCCCATGGGCGACTATTCGATTGCGAATGGGTGACCGACCAGCGGCGCCATGTAGAGTAGACGCTATCCGACGCAAAGTGCACCCCGCGCGAAGGTTGTTAGACATCTTGGAATCCCGGGAACGCATCAATGACAGACTGTGTCAATAGAGCCCTCTCGTCCTATTACCCTTCATGTGTATCGTTCATGCCGTTCCTGCTTGTCCACGTTGCTGCTGCCGTTCGTCTTCATCCGCCTCTTGCGCAGAAGCCTCCTCGGCCCCTCTTCCTGCTCAAGTGACGCCGCCCGCGAGGCCGGAGGGAAGTATGCCCGGGAAAGTGGTAAGGGCAGCATCCACGGAGTGGTTGTGGCACGATCGAGTTGTTTTCGCTGCTTAGCGCAAGGGACAAAGCCGAGCAGAAACAATCGGCTTTGGCAGGTGGTACCAACTGGTTTGCTCGAGTACCCCATCGCGCCGACTAAACACATTGCTTTGCGCTATCCGTATGCCTCTCTTTCCGTCCAGTCTCTACACCAGCTTGCCCCTTCGCCCTGCAGTCCTATCTACATCCATCATTCCCTCTCTCTCGCTGTCTCCGTTTTTTCTTTCGCTCTCCAACATGACCATCCGCCCTCTGTTTGTTGTTTCTCGTTTTGTTTGTTCTCTTTCTCTCCCTCTCTCCCCCGTCCTCCCCCGCCCGTCCATATCCTTCCTTCCACCAGACTCCCTCCGTTGTCATGCCCCCCCCTTCCCCGCTCAGCGTTGTCACCTCCATTACGTTCCGCTCTGTTTTTCGTTCCGTGCCCATTCCCCCTTTTTTCACGGGGGAACAATGGGCACAGACACACATATAATCGTCGATGTCCCTGAGAATGTGGGGAAGTATGGGGAGTGGTGGGGCAGACGAAACGTCAGTACACATATTCATCGATATATTTATATATATATATGTATATATATATATATATCAGGATCGGGGGATCCTTGGATTTGTGTCTACTTGTTTGTATGTCTCTGGGTGTCTCTCTCTCTCTCTCTTTCTCTCTCTCCTTCCGCGTCGCCTGCGCGTGGCGTATGGGGGAAGGTTCGCCGTGTCCACCCCTTCCATACCTCCGCTTCCCCATGCTTGAATGGCGGGGGTATTACACACATTTTGTTGGGTTGCTTCCTCTTCGATGTGCCTTCCTTCCTCCTCCCCTTCCTCTTTTCGTCTGCACTCCTGAAGATTTACGTCGAGGTCACCACAGGTCACCAGAACAGGGGCCTCCGGAGCTCAAAAAGGGAAAGCAATTTCCTGCGTGTAATTTTAACAGTGTGGGAATCGAAAGTACACGCTGCGATCTGCCCAGGTTCTGTACGCCTCTACGCCCCAGGCCCCAGAGGGCTCAACCCCTTCCCAGCAGGGCAGTGTTCCGCCCCGGAGCCGTGATTGACAGTTCCAGGGCAAGAAAACCACCCCTGAAGAGGCAGCAGGCGTGGGATCAAGTTCGGCCCGCCCAGTGTCTGGATCCCGCTGCTCTGGCTTCCGCGCTGCTCACTGTGTGCTCTCTATCCCGCAGGGAGCGCGCACGAGTGAGACAAGTCTTGGATTATGATGTTTTGTTTCTGGACGACGGTCGGAGGGAGAGGGGCGGCTAACTCGGGCGTCCTCCCTCTGGACCCCCAGCTGGCGGCGGAGGCCGCAGTGGCAAGCGCGCCAATGCCGGCGCCGCCGATGCCGGAGCCCGCCGTGGCTCAGCCGGACCAGCCGCCGCGCTGCAGGGTTTGGACGGATGGTGCGTGCGAGCACCCCGCGGACCAGCTGCTGGCGCGCGCGGGTTGGGGCTTTCAGCTGGAGCGCCTGGCGGCCCATGGCACGACGCGCGCGGAGCATTGCGGGCCCGTGGACGGGACGCAAACCGCACACGCGCGGAGTTGACTGCGGCTCTGCGCTCGGTCAGCGAGGCGGGCCAGCCAGTCGAGGTCATCACGGATTCCAAATTCGTGGCCCATGGCATCGCGACAATCCGCCAGGGCGCCTCGGCTTGGGGTTGGGCGCGTGCGGACATGTGGTGGGAGCGCCTGGCGCCTCACTGCAGGGCCAGTTTCGTCATCGCGCGCTGGGTGAAGGGGCACCTCGAGGACGAGGGGGCGGCGGCGCGCGGCGTGACAGCCGAGGACCGCCGCTGGCTGGCACTGCTGCCAAGGCTCGCCTGCAGGCGGCGGCCCTGCTGCAGCGGCGGCTCGTGCAGCTCTACGCCCTCAGGGTGCTGCAGTCGATGCTGGCCGCCGTCGAGCTCGAGGCCCTCAAGGCCAACCATGGAAGCCGCGGCCTTGAGGGGCCTCACGTGCGTCGCCGCTGGGGAGGGCCCCCGCGTCGCAGAGCGCCGCGCGTGGCCGATGACGCTGCCGTAACCGCCGCGCTGGCGCGGCAGGACCCGCAGCAGCAGGGGGGCTTGGACGTCGCGCCGCGGCCTGGGCTGGCGGCTGCTGCCCGGGCGCTTTTCGGTAGCGGGGCGTGGGGGGCGCACGCGGCGTCGTAGGGGCCCCATTGGGTCGCCTGTTTGCGCTGCGGCTGCTGGGCCCCGGATTGGGCGCGCCTCGCGAGTCGCCCGTACGCCGGCTGGGTGCCCATCCTGCCGCCGAAAGCGGCCGCGCTGATGCTGCTCCCGCCCGCGCGGGCCGGCGGCGCCGAGGCGGCCTGGCGCTTGGTCTTGAGTCTGAGGCAGCGCTTGGCGGCGCGCCCGGGCCCCCCCGATTGGGGTTGCGGCGGCGCCGGGTAAATTAATTAGGTGGAATTAGCTTCGCGGCGGCTGCCCTGGGCAGCCGTTGTCCCGCGCGCTCGCCGGGCGCGCTTTTTGTCCTCCTCGTTCCTCCTCCCCGTCCGCCGCCTCCTTTTCCGGCTTTTCCGCGTCTGCTCGTCACACGTTTTTGCCGCTGGGCCCCCTCTGAATTGTAAAAAATGTGTCCTTCTCTCGTTCTCTGTCTCTCCCCGCTGTGCCGCCGAGGCCGCTCAACGGCCGTCCACGCGCCCCCCCACGGACTCCCCTCTCCTGACCACCGCCGGCCTCTGCCTTAGTGGGCCCTGGAAGCGGCAGGGCGGTTGTTTCACCGTTTCCGAAAAAGTGTCCCTTGAAAATGGAAACGGCAAAAAACGGCGACCGGAAACGGCAACGAAAGCGGCTCCAGGATTGGCACCGGAGCGGGAACATGTAAAAGAACGGCGACGGAACCGGTACCAAAAGCGGCCTCGGAACCGGCCAACAAAAATGGCAAAACGGAGCCGGTAAAAAAACGGCCCTGTCGCTTCCAGGGCCCACTAAGCCACGGACTCCCCTCTCCTGGCCACCGCCGGCCTCTGCTGGCTCAGGGGACGCCTTCCGCCTTCCCCGCTTCCGCGGCGGCGCCCTTCCGCCGCGCCGGCGCTCTCGTCCGACCCCGGCCTGCCCCCGGCGAGGGCCCTCCGACGGCGCCCTCGGCGCCCGACGCGGCCGCCCTCGGCCCTACTCGGTCCGCCCCTTCCGCGGTGGCCGCTCTCCCGGTCCTCAGAGGAGGAGGAGGCCCCCAAGCCGCATCATGTTTGGGGACCTCCTGGGATAAGGGGAAGAAAAAACGACATAATCATAAGAACTCGGAGGTCCGCGCGGATTTCTCGGATCGGCGTTGGGCCCCCCCGGCGGCGCCTCCGGCGCCGCCCTTGCCGCCCTTGCCGCGCGGACCTCCAAGCTTTTATGTTTATGTCACTTTCTGTTCCCTTGGAGGAAGAGGTCCAAAACCGTTAGCCTTCGCCTGTCTATCCTTTTTGGAGACCTCCTGAGGCCATCGAGTCGCCACCGCCGGATTTGTCTCGAGGTTCTAGTGAGGATGCACGAAAGGAGAGGTCTGGGGAGTACGGCAGGTTCATGCGGCGTTGGCGCGCCAGCGACGCCGGCGAAGGCGTTCAAGGTTGAATTCTGCGACGCGGAAGCTCCGATGGACACGGTAACGCCATTGGACCCGACGGAATTCAACCTTGAACAGTCGGGGCCGCGACCGATTTAAGGTGGAACGATCGGCGCTGCGTCACAAACCTTCGCGCGCGACCGCTTCGCGAACCTACCGTAGAGGTATCGCCACATGTTGGTTCCTCCAGGCCCCCCCGCCGTCACCCGGGCCCCCCACAGTCCTTCGCGGCCGGCGGCGGGCTCTGAGCACCCGCCTCACCGCCGCGGCTGCGACGGCCTCGCCGGTCGTGTGTCGCCGCCGGCGCGGCAGGCCGCCCTGGAGCGCCAAGTCCAGGCGGGGCTCGACCGCCTGATCTCCGCGCAACGCCGCCCCGCAGGCCGCCCGGGGACGCTGTCCGACAGGGCCAGCGTACGGTCGCCGCCTCCGCCGCGCTGGCGTCGTCCGCTTCGGCGGCCGCGGACCTGTCGCCCACCAGGCGCGCATCCGAAGGGCCGCGCCGTGTCACCCCGATCTCCGCCTCGGCCCCGGGCCCTCGCCTGGCTCGCTCGTCAAGGGCTGCCGCTTCGCTTGCGGTTGGGCCTGCCTGCCCAGACGATAATTAGAGGTCCCTCGCCCGCCACCTTCCGAACCTTCCGCGCAGCAGGTGCCCCCGCGGCGCGGCCGCGGCGACCGCCGAGACCGCCGCTGCGGCCTCCTCGGCGGCCGCTACTGCGGCCGCGGTGGCGGCGGCCGCTGCGCGGCACCTGCCGTCAGGAAGGTGCGGAAGGTGGAGGTCGAGGGAGGTCCCTCGCCCGCCGCCCCTTCTCGCTGAGCTGGCTCCCCTACTCGCAAAGTGCCTACTCGCAAATGTCCGACAGACCATACGTCAGACTTGGTGTAAGCGTGAATCCCCCGCGGCGGATCCAGGCCATTTGCGAGTAGTTATTTAATCGCTTCGCTCATTCCGCCGGCCCTGGAGCCCTCTTTAGGGCCTCTTGGGGGCCTCTTGGGGACCTCTTCGGAGTCTCTTGGGGCTCCTTAGCGGCGTCTTGGGGGCCCCCAGGGCCTCATGGGGGGCTTTTGGGGGCCTCTTGGGGCGGGAGGGATCCCCCGCGGCGGATCCAGGCCATTTGCGAGTAGCTATTCTGCGAGCAGTGGAGCGCGCCCGCCGCCCCTTCGCTCCCGCAGCGGGCGCTTCTGGGGGGCGTCGGCCTCCTCGCTCCGCCTCCGTGCGGCAGCGCGGGGCGGTGCTCTGCGGGGCTGCGCGCCGTGGCCCGGTGCGCTCCTGCAGGCGATGCGGTGCGGAAGCGCGTGCCCTCGTGTGGTTCGGGGGTGGACAGACCTCCTGCCCTGACACGTCGATCAGTGAGTTGTCCGTTTCCGGTTCTCGAGAGGGCGCCGCGTCCGTCATTGTCCAGGCTTGCGCCCGCCAGGTTTGGGCCCGAGGCCGTTTTCACTAAACCAAGTTTTACTAAAGGGAGGTCTGTCCATCCCCGAGTTGTCTCTCTCTCGCTCTCTCGTGATTGGTGTTGTTGTTGGCGGTTGTGGTGGTGTTGGTGTTGTTGGTGTTGCGTGTGTTGCTGGTGGTGGTGGTGTTGGTGTTGCTGTGGTACTTGAGGTTGTTGTTGTTGTTGTTGTTGTTGTTGTTGTTGTTGTTGTTGTTGTTGAAGGTGGTTGTGGTGTTGTTTGTGCTGCTGCCCTATCTCACTATATCTCTCGCCCTTTGGCTTCGACTAGATACCTCTCTCAATCTCTCGATGTCTCTCTCTCTCTCTCTCGATCTCTCGCTCGATCCCTCTCGCAACTCAATCGTTTGTTCTGTCTCTCTCTCTCTCTCTGTCTCTCCCTCCCCCCTTCTCTGTGTATTCCCAACCATCCTGTGGTTTCGTGTCCTCGTTTTGAAGAGACAGCGCCCCGCGCCCCTCCCTCCCTCCCGCCTCCTCCTCCTCCTCCTCCTCCTCCTTCGTCCCTGCGTTGCACCCGCCCAGCACAGCGCTTCGTGACCCCACAGGGGGAGCTCCACCGAAGGCTCCAGTGGCAGGGTTCGCATGGCGGCCCCGCGTTTTGGCGCACCCCTCACAGAGGGAGCTCCACCGAAGGTCCCAGTGGTTCGCATGGCGGCCCCGCGCAATTTTGGCGCTTCCCTCACACAGTTCGTGGCCCCATAGGCACTCCACCGAAGGCCCCAGAGGCAGGGTTCGCATGGCGGCCCCGCGTTTTGGCGCTTCCCTCACACGGTTCGTGGCCCCATAGGGAGCTCCACCGAATGCCTCAGTGGCAGGGTTCGCATGGCGACCCCGCGCCATTTTGGCGCACCCCTCACACGGTTCGTGGCCCCATAGGGAGCTCCACCGAAGGCCCCAGAGGCAGGGTTCGCATGGGGGCCCCGCCTCATTTTGGCGCTTCCCTCACACGGTTCGTGGCCCCATAGGGAGCTCCACCGAAGGCCCCAGAGGCAGGGTTCGCATGGCGGCCCCGCCTCATTTTGGCGCTTCCCTCACGCGGTTCGTGGCCCCATAGGAGCTCCACCGAAGGCCCCGGTGGCAGGGTTCGCATGGCGGCCCCGCGCCATTTTGGCGCTTCCCTCACACGGTTCGTGGCCCCATAGGGAGCTCCACCGAAGACCCCAGTGGCAGGGTTCGCATGGCGGCCCCGCGTTTTGGCGCTTCCCTCACACGGTTCGTGGCCCCATAGGGAGCTTCACCGAAGGCCCCAGTGGCAGGGTTGGCATGGCGGCCCGCCCCATTTTGGCGCACTCCTCACACGGTTCGTGGCCCATAGGGAGCTCCACCGAAGGCCCCAGTGGCAGGGTTCACATGGCGGCCCCGCGCCATTTTGGCGTGTTCGTGGCCCCATTGGGAATTCCCCTTGCTTCGTCCCAGCTGCCCTGTGGTTCTCACACTTGTGTATGGTTGAGTCTTTCGCCAGGATTATTGATCTCTATCTCTCTATCTCTCGGTCTCTCTCTCTGTCTCTGTCTCTCGTTTTCTCTCTCTCTCTCTCTCTCTCTTGTCTGTGCAGGTTAGGTAAATTTCTGAACACGCCCGGTGAGGGAACCCCGGCCTTCGAAATTTGTGGCTCGTCTCTGTAATTGTGCAAATACGCATTTATTATGCCACGAGGGTGTCATTTATAGCGTGCCGGGGCCCCGCTGCATGCTCCCCTTCTGCCTGGCAGCAACTCATGGGAGCATTGTATGTCCTTGGGATTCTGCCCTGAGTGTGCGTTTGCGTGAGCCAGCGTCTAGCAGCGCCGATTCAGCGTCGATTGGCGTCGATTTAGCGCTGATTTAGCGCGTCGATCGGCGTCGGTTCGCGCCGATCTGCAACTCGCGGGAGCCTCGAACTGCACATCCCTGCCAAAGCGGAGAAAACACAGCCGAGGTCCAGCAAAACGACGTTTGGGCCCAGCCCTGCCAAGCCTGGATGGGCCCCAGGCGGTGGCCGTGGCCCTGCCCCCCCTCGGCGACCGCGACACCCGTGTCGCAACTCCGACGGGGGGGGGCCTCGTCTGTCCAGTCGCGCCGCTGGCCGCACCAAACCCACGTCGAGTCCACGTCGACGGCGCCGACTCCGCGTCGGTTCGAGGCTCCCGCGAGTTGCCACCGAACCCGTGCCTCCCCCCCCCCCGGGCGAGGGCGACGCTCGACGCTCAGAGGCGGCGGCCGACGACCGAGCGGCGGCGCTCGAACGCTCGACGGCGCTGGACGCTCGACGGTCAGCGACCGAGCGGCGATCGATCGGCGGCAACCGCTGACCGATCGGCGGCGACGGGAGGCGATCGGCTGTGTCCCCAGACATGATCGCGTCCTACAAAAGAACCAGGACGGCAAGTTTTCCGCCATTTTCGGCCCCTGGGGGCCCTTACCGGGCCTCGGGGCCGTAAGGGTCTGGATATCCGGGGACGCCGTCCTGAAGAAATCACGACGTCGCATGGCTGGGTCGTTGGTCGGAGGCCGACGGCGGCTGCCGGCGACGAACGGCGGCAAGCGATCCCCTGGCGCGTTGCAGGTATGCGGACGTGCAGGAGGCGCCCCGCGCGGGAGCGGGGGGCGGGCGGGGGGTGGTGCGACGCAGGCATGGGGCCGTCTCCGGACGGGGCTGGAACGAGGTTGAATCCGTCCCAGATCGTTCCAGATCGAACGTTTTCGGAGACGTCCTCCAGAGCCGGCCAGATCTCAGAGATTCTCGATTTGTCCTCACCCGAGGTTATCCTCGTCCTGGCCTCGTCTTACGACTGTCCGTAGGCCCTTCGAGCCCCATCGACTCTAGGGGGAAAATGGGAGAGATGAGGAGCGGCCCCCCGAGGGGGAGGGGGCCAGCGTCGAGGGGGGAGATAGGGGGGGGGGGGGGGGGCGGCAGGAGCGACGACCGAGAGGGGAGGGGGGGGGGGATCGCACGCCACTGGAGGGAGCGAAAGGAGATGGGTTCTGTGGTCAGCCACAAACCCGAGGGGCCTGGGGGAGGCCCGTCGGAGAAAATGATGTTTGCACCGCGAAGCGGCTTTGTCGGGCCGCCCCGTGGGCCCGCGACAGGGCCCCCTCCCCCCCCCCCTGGGAAAAGAAGCCGCCACGCGCCTCCAGAGGGGGAGGAGGAGAGGAGGAGGGACGATCGAGGAGGAGAGGAGGAGGGACGATCGAAGAGGAGAGGAGGAGGGACGATCGAGGAGGAGGGGCGGGGATAAAAAAGGGCAGAGAAGAAGGAGGAGGAGGAGGAGCAGGAGCAAGAGCAGGAGCAGATCGGACGTCTAGTGAGGGTTTGAGGGGAAGAGGAGGAGGAGGAGGAGGAGGAGGAGGAGGAGGAGGAGGAGGAGGAGGAGGAGGAGGAGGAGGAGGAAGAGGATTGAGCAGGTTCTGAGCTTTGCGAGGGTTTGCAGACGAGGGAAAGGGGCGGAGGAGATTCGCGTTTTTTCTTAGGCCTTCCAGGAGGCCTGCGGGAGCCTCCGGACGAATGGGATCGGCGGGGCAGGCGAGCAGCCCTCCCGTCGCCGCGGAGCAGCGGGATGGCGGCGAGGGGTGTGCCGCATTTGGTGGGCGGTCGCTCGCCGGGGCCCTCGCAACGGCCGCCGCTCACGGTCGGGAGCGCTGGCTTGGCACGTCGCGCCGCCAGCCCTGGCCCACCGCGCTGCGGCGAGGCGTGCCGGCCATCGGGGGAAGAGGAGGAGGAGGAGGAGGAGGAGGAGGGAGGAGGAGGAGGAGGAGGAGGATCCTAAGGAGGATCCTAAGGTGAAAGGGTACCCGTACACCTCTGCCCTTCGCCCGTGTCCCCCCTTGTTGGGCCTCCGGGGAGGCCCTCGTCGCTCCCTCCTCCTCCTCCTCCTCCTCCTCCTCCTCCTCTCCTCCTCCCCTCCCCCTCCTCCTCCTCCCTCCTCCTCCTCCTCCTCCTCCTCCTGCTCCTCCTCTTCCTCGCACTCCGGGAGGGGTCCGGGGAGCAGCGGTAGCGGTACCTGGTGGTTTCCCCGGACGCCCAGGCGAGCTGCACGGATCGGGGAGGTGCCAGAGCACGCGGTGGAGCAAGAAACAGAGACGGAGTCATAAAAAGAGAAAGAGAGAGAGAGAGAGAGAGAGAGAAAGAGAGAAAGAAAGAAAGAGAGAGAGAGAGAGAGAGAAACGGAAAACAGATAAGGAGACGGAGACAGAGAAAGAAACGCAAACAAGCAAGAGCGACCCCAAGACAAATAGGTTGAACTTTCTCCCTTTCGGGGGGGGGCAGTCGTCACACCGAAGATCGGGATCAGCCGGAGCAGGCTGAGGAGTCTGGTTGCCATAATCCCTTCGCGGGTCCTCCGATATAGGAGCCTCCGGGCAGCGTACTTGGGCCATATGGGGGGCCCACGTGGTGTCATTTCTGAGGACTGTGGACGCTCTTGGGGCCGTCTCGGAGGCCATCGACGAGAGACAGGGAGGTTCTTCATGTCAGTCTCCCCCTCGGAGCCAGAATCTTTGTCTCTTGGCGCCCTCTTGGCGCGCTTTTGGGGCGCTCTTGGACGCTCTTGGGGCCGTCTTGGAGCTCTCCTGGGCCCATCTTGGGGCTCTCTCTTGTGCGCTGTTAGTGGCACTCTCGGCGGCGCGCACGGGAGAGAAGTGACTCAAGGGGGGGAAAACCACACGGATCCGATGATTGACGTTTGCGAAAGGCCCCTGGGCGTTTATTAAACAGCCCCGCCTGGTTCGATTCCTTCCTTGGGCGCGTTTACTAAACGGCTTCGCTTGTCGGGGTGATTTCTGCAGAGATCCGGCGTCGTGATTCTTTCGATGCGGGATCCTCGGAAGTCTCGACCCATTCCCCAGGACCGCTTTTTCATCCTGAGTCGCCTTTTGACGGTCCCGGGGCCCGGCGAGGGCCGCGAGAGGCAGAACATTTCGAAAAGCCTCCGTCTTGATTTTTTCAATGCGTTGGATATCTGGGCATGGGGGTGGATTTTCTGCCCTCTCGAGAAGCAGCCACTGTCACCCGGGCAGGCCTAGAACACTCTCAGAAGGCCGCAGGCCTTCAGAGCCTCACGACCAGGCATCCGCCCCCTCTGCCTGCCCCCGTAGTCTCGTCGCCGGCATCTTTTGAGGCACCCGAAGCCGACCGGAAGCGAGAAGGCGAGAGGGCAAACCATAGGGGAACGAATAATGACGTAACGTAATTACCCTGTGACGTACCCAACCCATTTGTATCAGTGGAAACGATGAGTTGGCCGAAATTTGTATGGACAATCAACCTGATGTGTAAGCTACTTGGGAGGCGTCACTGTGCTGGGCCCCGCAAGCAGGCCTCGAAAGTGGCGACAGTTTCACAGATCGCAACCCCCCAGGGATGGCGAGGATGGGAGGGCCCACGGCAGCACTCGAAACGCAGCGACGAGCCAGGTAAAAGGCAGGGGGGAAGAGGGGGGCGGGATTCGCGCGAGCAGTGCTCTATTCAAAACGAGAACCCAACGCAGGGGGGGTGGGAAATACGGTGGGGGCGTTCGTGAAGGCATGCGCCCAGGAGGTGCCAGACCCTGGAGCATTCCTTATCGGACGAGGGCGGTGGTGATGTCCATGGCCAAGCCACGGTTGGATTTCACACCGGCTTCCAGACCCTGGATTCCTAATCTATGGGGCGAACAAACCTACCTCGCTTTTGACCATCCTCGCTTCCAAGAGATACCAAGCGATGCCAAACTGCGGCCTCTACTGGTCAGGCCGCTTGACGAGGAGGCGCGTGGTATGACTTGGTTTTGCCTGGAAGCGAAAGCGGGGTAGGCAATTCACGCTCTGATAATCGAAGGGTTCCTTATCCAAAGCATAGGGTTAAGTCGGGCGTGTCCCCCTGCAGGGGGGATATTCCAAAATAGTGAGCAAGAGTCTGGGGACGATGTTTTGGTTCTTTGTTTGTTATTCTTGTTTATTTTGGTGTATTTCCATTGTTTCGCTCAAAATCCGCCTGCAGGGGGACGCCTCGTGCTGCCCCTGGCGCGCTCCGCGCGCCAGGGAGGGGGGGGTCCAGCGCCGATCCGAGAAATCCGCGTGG
Source organism: Prorocentrum cordatum (assembly GCA_963575745.1). NCBI lineage: Eukaryota > Dinophyceae > Prorocentrales > Prorocentraceae > Prorocentrum > Prorocentrum cordatum. The sequence continues at coordinate 761,177 of CAUYUJ010014949.1, read as the reverse complement.
ACCTCTGAGTTTTTATGATTCTGTCATTGTTCGTCCCCCTACTGAAGGTGTTCTGTCTCAGATGGTCTCCGCTGGTCCTCAGAACGTGTGTTGTCGCCAGCGTGTGCTTGTCCACCGAGGCCCGTCAGTACGACGCAAGCGGCGCAACGAGGGTGTACACAGGCTGTACGCTATCGGCGGAACCGGACGACGTAAGATCTCACCCGGGCTAATACAGTCAACCCGCATAGTAAGGATGAGCAACTTTCCAAGGGTACCCTTGCATCCTTCCCCTGCGGTCCATCCTTGGCCACTTTCGCCGGCCGCGCCTCGCTCGTAAAGTGTCGACATGGCCTTCCAAGGCCCTCGCGTCCTTCTCGTGCGTCCTTATGCCACGGGGCGACCGTACATATCGTGCATCCCATCGTGCATCCTTATCGTGCATCCTTATTATATCGTGCATCCTATATCGTACGTTTACGGGGCAGCCTTATTCTTAGTCTACGGGGCATCCTTATCGTGCATCCCTACCGTGCGTCCTTACTCTATCGTGCATCCTATCGCACGTCCTGAGGATCCTCGGCATGCCGATGCAACTCCTGGGCGGCGACGCCCGAGCGCTCCAACAGAAGAGAAGGCGAGAGGGCGGAGCACACAGGGTGCCCCCTCGGTGTTGGGAGGCTGCTTTCCTCTCGGGGGCGTGGTCTGCAGGCGTCGGCACGTTGGGAAGCTGTCCCGGGGCCCGGGGCCGTCTTGGGCCATCTGGGGTCGTCTTGCAGCCACGGTTTCCGAGGCGGGAAGTTATCCATGTCCACCGCCTGGAGGGTCAGTTTTCGGAGCCTCGGCCGGCGGTGAATGTGGACATATTCGGGCCCGCGGGGGCCGAAATATATCCACATTCACCGCCCGCTGGGGCACCAGGACGTCGGTTCACAGGCGATGGATATGGATAAATCTCCGCCTCGCTTAGTTGACCATCTTGGACGCTCTGACGCGTCGCTGGGGATGATTGCCAGACTCAGGGAGAGGGGCTTACGGGGAGAGGTGAACCTTTCGCGGAAGGGGAAGAAGAAGCTTGGCACACCTGAGTCGTCAATCTACCTGCGCCCAGAGAGCTGGTGGGATTATTTCCACACATTTCATGGCGCCTTTTTCTATACCTATTTCAATATTTCCGCCCCTTTTCCCCTGGGCCGCGCACATTCCGCCGGCCATGATTCGCGCCCCCCCCCTCTTGGACGCCCCCCTCTTGGCCGCCCCCGAGATTACGGCCAGGAGCTGTGGCTTAGCGTGTCGCCCCGCCAGTTCTTGCCCACCAAGCTTCAGCGCGGCACGCCAACCATTTCCCAGCCCCCAAGCGTCAACATCCCGAGCATGCCCCATCCTACTGCCACGCGGAGCGGAGCGAAACGCTATCGCATAGCGCATAGCGTGTCGCGGGAGCCGCCGCAGCGACACGCTAAGCAGAAGTTCCTGGCCGTAGAGAGCAGTTTTTGAAGCTTGCTGACGCCGCCTCTGCAGGCGTTGAGTGCAGACGCTCAGGCAGAACGAGCATAGCAGTTGCCGATGCAGCGGCAGCGCTCCCTCCTCGTCATCCCATTATTCTTCCGCCCTCCTCACTCTGCTCCTCCTCCTCCTCCTCCTCCTCCTCCTCCTCCTCCTCCTCCTCCTCCTCGTCCTCCTCCCTCTCTTCCTCATTCTTCATTCCTGTTCCTGATGAAATAGCTTCTCCCTGTCGCACTCCGAGGCCAGTTTTTAGGGCGGGCTGGGTGCTTTGCTTGAGAAATCCTCATCATTGATGACCCTGAAGCTTTAACATTGGTAGCAGTTTCACAGATGGAGGGCGGGTGGTTTCCAAAATGTGGCTCTCGCCTCCGCACCGCGCGCATTCGTTTTCAACATTTGCAAGAACTTCACGGATTGAGGGCGGACCGTTTTCAAAATGTGACTCTCGCCTTAGCGCCGCCCGTTCCTTTTCAAGATGTGGCCCTCGATTCGATGCCGCGCACAATCGTTGCTGAACATTGCAAGAAGTTCACGGATTCCCATGGTCAGCGTACCAGAAATGGTGTTCTGGAACGACTCAGGCTTATGAAGGTGCAGCAATTACACTGATTCGCGGTGCTGTTGAAGTCACAGGAATGGCTCTCTGGCATGATTCAGGGTCGTCAACACGCAACAGTCAGGTTGACCCGTGGTTTTGGAATCCCGAGAGCAGTGGTGTGGCATGCTTCAGGGTCTTCAAACGGTTGTCCTCCAACGGGGCAGTTCCCTCAGTTGAAATAAACAGTTGTAGGGGCCTGTGGAGGGTTTGTTCTAACATCGCTGATGCCTCTTGGGTTTACACTGATCCTCCTCCTCCTCCTCGTCCGCCTCTTCCTGGGGGGAGCCTTCAACAAGACGGCGCGCAGACTGCTGCAATGCCGAGTCCATCCGATCGACCTCATCCTCGGCCTCCCTCCTCCCTCATCCACCCTCCTCCCCCCTCGTCCCTCGTACTCCTCTCCCCCACCCTCCTCCACCCTCCCCCTCCCTCGTCCCTCCTACTCCCCCACCCTCCCCGCCCACCCTCCTCCCTCCTCCCTGGTGCTCCTCCCCCCCCACCCTCTCACCCCTCCTCCTGCCCCTCCCTCCCCCGCTCCGGAGCCCCCTTGGGGAGGTGGCACGGGCGAGGAGGTCGAGACGAGGGTCCGGCGAGGCGCCCGGTTTGCTCGCCCCTTGCGCCGGCAGGTGCTCCGCATCATGACGAACAGGCTCGCGCCGTCGGGCCGCTACGTGGCGAAGCCGCGCACAGGCCCGCCCCCGCGCCGTGCGTGCACGACGACGACGACGACGACGACGACGACGACGACGACGACGACGACGACGACGACGACGACGACGACGACGACGACGACGGGGGGCGGCGGCGGCGCCGCCGCTCCGCGGCCGCCGCCCGCACGAACTCGCCCTTCACAGGTGCCGCCGAGCGGCCGCGGCGGCCGCCGAGGCCTCTGCTGCGGCCTCGGATGCTGGCGGCCTCCGCGCGGTGTCGGTGTGTTGTGTGTGTTGTGTGTTGTGCGTGTTGCGTGTGTTGTGTGTGAGCTGTGCCCTCCGCCCCCACTAGACCCCAGAGGAGGAAAAGGGTGCCGATACTGCAGCCTTCGCCCGATTCCCCTCTCTGAGGACCTCCCGGGAGTCCCTCGCCGCCACCGCTGGATTCGCCCCGAAGCTCGGGCCAGAACGCATCTCGGGGGGCGTCCGGGAAGTAGCGGTATCGGTACTTGTTGTGTTTTTCCCCTCGACCTCCGCCTTCCAAGCCTTCCTCGGGTCGGGCGAAAGGGGGGATTTGGGAAAGGGAGGGTTACGAAATTTGCTGCATGCAGCTGGTTTCGGCCTCACCGAGGGGCCCATTCCTCGAGACATGGGCGCCTCCCGGCGCCGGGAGGCGCCGGGAAAATCAGCTACGTGAGCTGATTCTCAAACCCCCCCTTTGCTATCCCCCCCTTTCGCCCGACCCGCTTTCCGCGCAGCAGGTGCCGCCGCGGCGCGGCCATGGCGACCGCCGAGGCCGCCGCGGCGGCCTCGACGGCGGCCGCTCCTGCGGCTCTGCTGGCGGCGGCCGCCGCGCGGCACCTGCCACCCGGAAGGTGCGGAAGGTGGAGGTCCAGGGCCCCGCGCCCTCGACCACCTCCTCCTCCTCCTCCTCCTCCTCCTCCTCCTCCTCCTCCTCCTCCTCCTCCTCCTCCTCCTCCTGGGTGGGGGGGCGCTGCGGGGCCCAGGGCGGCGGCCAGGAGCCGGGCGGGGCGGATGCTCCACCCTCTAGCCGAGGCCAATAGTTCCAGCATTCGAGGCAGGTGCTTAGTGCTGTGCGCTCCCCCATTCTGGCCATTCCGTTCCGTTCCGCTCCCACCCTCCGCCCCCCCCATCCCTGATCGTCGTCGCTTCCCTCCTCGGTTTCCCCCGGCCTGGTTCTCCTCAGTGTCATCCCTGGCCCCTCTCCTCAAAGGTCCTTGCTTCGCGCTCCTCGCTCGTCTGTTCTCCTGTTCTCCCATCTCACTCATCTCCTTCTTCTTCTTCTTCTCCTCCTCCCCTTTCTTCCTTGTTCTCTGCCTCTTCATCCTGCGTGCCCACGGCCCCTCATCACTCCACCTTTCTCCATTCTCCCACCGCTATCGTCACCATCGCCATTATCATCGCCCTCCGAGTCCTTCTCCCCCTACTCTCCCTCCTCATCCGAGTTCTCTTCCCTCACCCGTTCTCCTCCAATCCCATTTCTCCATTCTCACAAGCGTCTCCCACTCCATTCTTGCCCTCTCCCAGTATTGAAGACATGTGGATGTGGAGGCGCAGAAAGAGCGAACAGGAGGCGTCGACGGCGACGACGACCACGACGATGGCGACGACCGCGTCGACGACTCCGACGGCGACCACAACCGCGTCGGCGACAGGCGACGGCGGCGACGCCGATCGCGACGACGCTGGAGACCACGACGCAGGCGACCACGACGACGGCGACGACGAAGGCCGCGACCACGACACTGCGTGTACGACGTGGGCCTCGGCTACCATACCACGGCGACAGACGGCGACCACCACGGCGACGCCGGCGGCCATCAAAAGGCGGATCGGCAACGGCGTCGAACGGCGGCGGCCGGCGGCGCTGGCGCCCGCCACGGCAGCGACCTCCGCCGCGGCCGTCGGAGGGGTGCACGTCCGCCGCCGAGAGCTGCACCAGACCAGGCGCCTCTCGCTTCGCCCGTGGGGCGACCGGGCCGCCGCGGCAGGCGCCGCGGGCGCCGCCGCCGCCGCGGGGCATCTCATCGCCGCCGCCGCCCTGGAAGTCTCGCCGCCGGCAGTCGTCTCGTCGTCGCCGTCGGCGCCGTCACTGGAAGCTCGTCGGCGGGCGCTCATCCTGAGGCGGCGGTGTACGGCGTACGGTCAGGCTCTTTGGCTCAGCGTGTCGCTCCGCTGGTTCTGTCCCACCACGCTTTGGTGCGAGGGTTGCAAATGGGATGGAGGGCTTAGCCGTTTCTGCCAAGGTGGGTTTTATTTGGCCTTTGCTGGCCTAGGGGGTGATTCGTTTTGGAGCTAATTCGTGTCCTGCGCCGTCTGGTTTCTCTTTCGGATTTCTTGCAGCCATCAGTCGGCTCGTGCTCGACGTTCGCTGTCTCGGCGCATTATCCTAAGCCCTGGCGGGTTCTTTCCCACACGTTTGGTGAGGAAGAAAATTGCTCTCAAACGCAACCGTGTTCTCGCTCGTGCCGTCCCTCTCCAGCCTCATTCCGATGCCTTTTAACGTAGCCTTCGGCGCGTGGCGGCATCCACTTTTTCGCGCTTGCTGTTTTGGCGCTGGCTGTGGTGGCATGACTTGTTGGAGTTTGTTGATCTCTCGAAGCCACATGGGGCACCTGTGACCTAACTTGTGGTTCATGTTCTGGCCAGGCGTGGCCCACGTTGCTGGCCCCCCCCCCTATCCCCTTGGCAGCCTCCGCGCCGAGCCCGGTAGGGGTTTTGTTTCAAGCGCCCTGTCAGTGGGTGCCCTTGGGCGCCCCGTGGGCGCCCCGCGCTTTGGGGGGCTGTGCCGAGGCTTCGCCTGGTGCCTGCATTCTCCTCCTGCCTCCTCCTCCTCCCACTCCTCCTTCTCCTCCTCCTCCCCCTCCTCCCCCTTCTCCTTCTCCTCCATCTCCTATTCATCCTTCTCCTCTCCTCCTCCCCCTCCTCCTCCTCCTCCTCCTCCTCCTCCTCCTCCTCCTCCTCCTCCTCCTCCTCCTCCTCCTCCTCCTCCTCCTCCTCCTCCTCCTCCCCTCCTCCTCCTCCTCCTCCTCCTCCTCAGGCTGCCGTTTGGGGTCCCACGCGCGCGGGGGCGCGCGGCGGGCGCATACCTACCGCCCCAGCCTGCGGCCTGACGGCGGGCGCAGGCGATCTCGTAGCACCGGGCGGCCTCGGGAGGCGCGGCCCGTCGCCTGCCTGGCATCGCCGCCTGCGCAGGCGCCGCACCAGTGCGCGGCAGACGCTCAGAGCGGCGGCCGCCAGGCGCTTGTTGCGGTCGCGCCACGGCAGCGCCTCCCCAGACGACCCAGATGCCATGCCGCCGTCGGAGGGAGAGGCATGGCCGTGCAGGGCGACATTGCGGTGTGGGTTCCGCAACGACTGTGCTGCGAGGAGTACGTGCTGGGCGTGTGGCAGAGACAGGGGCTGCAAGCCCTCGGTCGCACCCCGGCGCACCCCCAGCGCAGCAGCACGCAGCCGCCAGCCCTCAAGGAACCAGGAGGCGCCCTGGCGCGATCGTGCTGATCATGCTGCCGATGCTCCTCAGGCTGGTCCTTATGCGCCACCACAACAGTCAGCCGCTGTCAAGGCCAAACGGGCCTGAGTGGCGCTACGGCGAATCTACGGTGACGAGCATGCCCTGGTCATCGCCGCCGAGGCCGACCTCGACGTGACAAGGCGGAGCATGCATTCCGTGCTCAGATGGACCCTTGGGCCTGTTGCGGGGAGAGCTCGGTGGACGGCAAAGGAGACGGAGAGAGCAGACAAGGCCGCCCGGGTCGACAAGCTCGAGAAGGAGATCGTGGACGCCAAGCAACAGCTCACCAAGCTCGAAGGTGAGGTTGCGGGGCTCAGCGCTGAGGTCGCCCAGGCCCAGGCAGCGGTCGCGGCAGTTGCAGCGAACGGGGCGGCGCCTGGGTTGGCAAACGCATCGGTTGCAGCCCAACAGCTGTAGGCCGTCCTGCAAGCAGCTCGAGCTGGCATGGCAAATCTTGATGGCGCCCAGCTTTTGTCCACCATCGAGCAGCAGCTCACCAACATCGGGACCATGGCTACTTCGGTTGCAGCCCCGCTTGCGAAAACATCGAGGCCGCCTGCACCTACCACAGGACAGTCAGCCGCTTTTCGTGCCCCAGCAGACTTGCGTGACAGCATGCCAGTCGATCAGGCAGCCTGGGAGCACGCGGGCGTCGAACAGGACTGGGACTAGAGCGCCTAGAGGATCCAACCGTAAAGATATTGCAGTTGCTACCGTCAACGTTTCTTGCTGGGATTCATGCAGAGATTTTTCCATGGAAGGTACGGAAAGGGGTCAATATCGTATGTGTGCAAGAGTTGAGACTTGATGCTGAGCGTCTCTTTTAGGCGCAGCCCTGGACTCGTCGCAATGGATGGCAAGCTTTTTTTATCACGTCATGCCGCAGGTAACCAGCAGGCATGCCGAGCACGGGTGCAGGGGTCTTTGTACGCTCGCACCTTCCTGCCACCGCGCCTGGCAGTTGTCATACGCGTGGATGTCGGACTCACATTGAGTGTCAGCGCAGAGGGGCTACCCCACGCCTGCCATGTTCCTCAGGTACATGAACAAGCCATACACCATGGACGGGGATTGGAACATCTCACCCCGGGACTCTCTGTTGTTGGGCTTACCTGATGTACTCATTGGCGAGGAAGAGGGCACCTGTCGTGCGGCGAAGGGCAACTACAACAACTTCGATTACTACGTAATGTCGCCTGGCGTTAACATTGTCTGCAGCACGCCTACCACAGCGCTAACTTGGCCAGCGCGACCACATAAGCCTGCCAGCACATACATCAGGGCTAAGCCGAAGAACAATGCAGATCCTCTCCACCAAGACGCCGACATGTTTCCCCAAAGGGCCCCCTGCCACTGAGGGCTGCAGGCCCTTTCCAGGGGCCGGTTCGCGCGCCGGCCCACCTGGGGATTGTCGACAAGGGTGCTCAGAGATGACCTCCGACGACCAAGGGGGAAACAGCAGGGCGCATGGATGCACCACGTAATCAGTTTGCCAAGCACCTCGAGCATGAGCTGATTGGCATCTATCAGGTTGACGAGCCAGATGCATGCCGCGGGCGTGCAGATGGGGCTACGTACACATGGAGGCCGATAGGGGGGCCCAAGGCGGGACCTCACTTCGTCGGAGGCACCGAGCCTCGTTTCCTTCGTGCAGTGGGGCAAGCAGGTCTTGACCTGGTCGCCCATTTCCTTGGCGGGTACGGCGCGACGTCCCTGCAGCAGCTGGCGGACGGCACGATGGGCACGCTGGAACGGAAGGTCGGCGCGGATCATCGCCGATCGAGCTCCACACCTTAAACCTCGGCGGGGAGCACGAGCAGGTCGACGGGCACACTCGCTGCCCCTGAGAAGGCCCCCCTCCCGCAGGCGCGTCACCTGGGAGACTCGAGCCCTCGCGGCCCCAGGGGGGGGGGGGGGGGGGGCCTGCGACAGGGTCGAGCTGGAGGGGCAGAAAAAGCGGCCACATGCAGAAGCTGAGCCACGGGTGCGTAGGGCACCTGGCCAGGACGCAGCTGCAGATCTGTCTAGAACGCAAATCCCTGCCCCTCCACGTTGGGGCAGGGCTCGGTCGCCTCGCTTTTTGCCGCGGGAGCTGATTCCCAAGCACGAGAGGCGGGTTCCTCAGTGGACCGAGGAGCTCAGCGCATCAGATCGCTACCTGGAGCGAACAGGCCAACAGCACGATCATCGCGGAGTCGAGCCAGAGAGTCTCGTGGATCAGATGGGGTAGGTCACGGACGCAGCGAATTCTGAAGATCTCACCATGGATTCCCCGTTGGGCAATCCCTTCAAGGATCTGTCCTGAGATGTTCCCAAGGCCTACGTGTTCGCTTAGCCGTTCCGGCTGTGCGTCACATACTCCCGCACATTCCACGCATGTTATGCAGTGCGAGCTATGCCGCGTAAGCTGCAAGTGGGCAAGTATCCCGTGTGAGCTATGTTTGTGAAATCCACGCAGGGTGCGCTAATCAGTGCGAAAGCAATGGGGTGCAATCTATGGGGTGTAACTCACGTGGTGGCCACGAACTGGTAAGCTATAGCTATATGGTGCAAGTTACATGGCGTAAGTTCTGGGGCGTCCAGGAGGCGCCCTCGAGGCGGCACGGGCGGCCATGCGTCGAAAACCCAACATGCCCCCAAGAGCGGCTCGCCCACGAGGCGGCGCGGGGTGCCCACGAGGCAGCATGGTCGGCAGCGCTGCGAGAACCCAATACATCAATCAGTTTTATTAACGCAGCTATTCCGGCAACTCTAAGTGGAAACGCCCCGTGTTTAAAATATGTATTGTTCTTTTAAGTTCTGCGCGCGCACTTCCCCTATCACGCTCATCAGCGCCACCGCATCATCATTTGCTTGGTCGTCATCGCCAAGCGCCGCTATTGCCGCCACCATCATCACAATCACTTTCGTCACCGTCGTCGCCAACATCGGCGCCGTCATTGGCCCTGCTGTCGTCATCATCGTTATCAGCACCACAAGTGCCATCATCATCACCAGCATCAACATCATCGTTAATATCTTTATTAGCGTCATGATTCCGCGCCCGCGCGGGTCACCGAATCAAAACGATACGCCCGCGTGCTAGGGCTGTTTTTGACACGCGGTGGGGAGATCCCATCGGTGAGCACCATCGCGGCCGCATCAGTTGTGCGAGACCAGCTGGTCGCTGTGCGCCCCGCCGCGCGCGGCGCGGCGCGGCCGGAGACACGCGATGGCAAGGTCGAACCGGGAACCGCAATCTCGGCCGAAAAGGTTCGACCCGAAAACGTATCGGGGGGACTGGGTGGTTTGCACAAGCGGCGGCGTCGACAAAGGCGAGAGTGCCGAAACCAATTACACAACGAAGTTTGCACCATATGGCTCGCACTTGCTGAAGGAATTGTATGGCTATGGCGGGGGTTCGGCTGGTGACGGGTCGATGGGCGCCCATGGGCTCCCCGTGGGCGCCCCACGCAGAGGGCGTTTCGTTGGCGCCCCGCGCTGGGGAGGTGTGCCGAGGTTTAGCCTGGTGCCCTCCTGTGGGCGCCTTGTGGGCGCGCCGCGCCAGGGGGAGGAGGAGGAGGAGGAGGAGGAGGAGGAGGAGGAGGAGGAGGAGGAGGAGGAGGAGGAGGAGGAGGAGGAGAGGGAGGAGGAGGAGGAGGAGTGGACGGGGCGAAGCTTACACACATCATATTTTTTTCACAGGGATTATATTACATAGCTTGCACCGCACACCAGGTAACTCGCACAACGCAGTATGCGCCGCAGAGATCACACCACGCAGTTCACAGCTCATGGCGTGCACCGCGTCGCTGTCACCCTTACACCGCACGGCTCACGTCATGTATGTCGCGCAACATGGCTCACACAACCCAGCTTGCACAACACATAATACGCTACATATTTCCGTCACGTAAAATTCACCGCATAGCTCACACCACCACAGTTATTTCGCCCCTATTCCGCAATAGCCAATGGTTTTGGGGCTATCATGATTGATATTTCACTTCTTATGTGAGTGCTACTTATTTTCCAGGGCGTCTGGATGCCTCAAGGGGGCACCAGCGAACGTCGCCGGACGATGACGCGGAGAGACCCCCAGAGGCTTCAGTAGGCCTCGGGAGGCATTTGGTGGTCGTCGCCGTTGTCGTTGTCCGTCGTCTCTGGCTGTCGTCGTCGACGACGCCACCGCCGTCGTCGCGGCCGTCGTCGACCTCGTCGCCACAGTCGCCGTCGCCGCCGCCCCCTCCGCCGCCGCCTCCGCCGCTGCCTCCGCCGCCGCTTCCGCCGCCGCGTCCGCCGCGGCCGCCGTCGTCATCGCCGCCGCCGCCGTCGTCGTCGCCGCCGTCGTCGTCGTTTCGTCTCTCGCCGTCTCCGCCGCCGTGGCCGCTGCCGCCGCGGTCGTCGCCGCGCGCCGTCCTGCAGGCGACGGGCCGTCGCGCGGCGCCGCGCCGGCGCCCAAGCAGATCTACGCGCCGGCGCCCTTAGAGCTGCTCGGCTGCAGGTAAGACCTCGAATAGACGCCCCTCGACCCCCACCTTCCACACCTTCTGGACGGGAGGTGCCACGCAGCGACCTCCGCCATCGCGGCCGCAGAGGCGGCCACGGTCGAGGCCGCAGCGGCGGTCTCGGCGGTCGCCGCGGCCGCGCCGCGGGTGCACCTGCTGCGCGGAAATGTCGGAAGTTGCAGGTCGAGGGGACGTGAGAGTGACTTTTCGCCGCAGTGACCTTGGTGCGGGCCCAGTTGGGCACCCCGATAGCCGAATACGATGCGATAGTTGCGTTTTGCGCGCTTGGGGCTGGTCCCCCGCGGCTTCCCAGAAGCCCCGCACCAAAGGTCACTCTTGCCTAGGGTCACTCTTGCGTGCAGCCGAAGACTCTCGGCCTTCACCTTCCGCGCCTTCTGGGCGGCAGATGCGACGCATCTGCCGCCAGCGCGGCCGCAGCGGCAGCACTTGCGGCACGGGAGGTCTGGAAGGCCGGGGCCGAGGGGAGTGTTGAGTTGGGCGTGTCCTTCTAATAGTTAACAAAAATGATCTGGGGACGATTTTTCCACTATCGTTTGACAATTTATTAGGTTTTTAGATCTGTCTGGTCTTTCCTCGAAAATCCGCCTGTACTGGGACATGCCCGACCTTAGGGGGGTGGCTTTTCACCCGAGTGACCATTGGCTCGGCGGTGCGCCCAGCGTGCCAGGCAGCGAAGGCGGGCTTTTGTTCAGACGGGTCAGCACGGCTTTTGCCTTCGGATAAGTTTCCCCAGCCCCCTCCACAGCCCCAGATCATGCGCGACCAAAAAATATCGGGCACGAAACTCCTTCTCGGTCGTTCCCATTTCGAGCGACGAAATCGAGAACGACCACCAGTCGCCACGGGTCGCGACCAGTAACGGTTACCGGTCGCGACCGATAACGACCGATTGCGGATTTATTTGGCATCTTGCGTCAGACTAGTCTTGATTTTTGCGTCATGCCCATGCCGGAAAACAAACGGAGGATATATGTAGATGGGGGAGGAGAAGAAGAACGCAGGATAAGTAATATGACGAGGTTTTTTATGTGAGACGAAGGGGAAAGGCGTTGAGGGGGAATGGGTGGAGAAAGGACTCGATGACAAGGACGAGGAAGGTTCTCTTGAGAGGGGGAATGCGACGAAACAGCCGAAAGGCGAACGTAGAAGAATAGCAGCAGGATGGGCTTCCGAGGATTAAGAATGAGGGACGAGAAGCATCCAATACCGACGTTAAGAGCAGGCCTGAGGAGGAAACGTCCGATTCGACGATCGCCGAACAGGGTGGAGGAGGGGAGAGGTGAAGAAGGAGGCTGGGGGTGAGGAGGAGAGGATGACAGGGAGAAGGACTGCCGTGCTTCCTCGCGCGCGTGCTTGCATGGAGGGCGCGCGTGCTTGCAGCGAGAGCGAAAGAGCGAGATAGAGAGAGAGAGAGAGACAGAGAGAACAACACAAGAGAAAGACAGAGAGAGGGCAAGAGAAAATGTACATACATATATATATATATATATATATAAGAGAGAGAGAGAGAGAGACAAAGACAACACAAGCAAGGGAAAGAGGGAGAGAAAAGGAGGGGTGGAGACAGGGAGATACATACAGTCAAAAAGGGGGCTTGAAATAAGACGCACACATATATATATATATAGAGAGAGAGAGAGCGTGCACATACATACGGATACACGCGTAACATATGATATTCTCATATATGCACATACACATCTGGAGATGGATCTATGCACAGAGGAAGGTTGAAGTCGAACGATCAGACACTTCAGGGAAATAGGGAGGGACCTATACAGACATACATATGTATATATACATACGCAAATAGAGGTATGGACTGACATGTGCATGTAGATGTATGTAAATACATGCGTAGACATGTGACCTGCTATATGACCATATCAAAATTGCATTATATAAAAGTGCGGGAGCAGACAGAGAGACATGGACATAGTCATATAAGGGGGGAATGGGATTGCGGATGGACGAGTAAGGGGATGCATGAAGGGCATTGGGATAGAGATGGAGGGTAGCGTGCATACCAGATACGACCCACAGACCTAACGTAAGACTAACGTCATACCGACGTCAGTCTTCCGTTATCCCAGCCTAAAATGCAACAGACAAGTTACGTCAGTCTAGCGTTATGCGTGGGACGAATGTCATAACAACGGCAGCCTTACGCTATACCAGCGTAAGATGAGGTAAGATTGGCGTCAGCCTGACGTTCGACCAACGACACACTAACGTTGAGATAGCGGTTGGCTAACAGCAGTATGGCGCTGTCCGTTTGGCATTGTTCCAGAACTTACTTGATATGCACGCACGTTGCATCGCGCCTCCTCTGTCTCGGGTCGCCAGCAGATGTTGCACCATGGCGTCCCGCCACACCCCTTGTAAGATCACCCGCCCCTCTCCCGCCACACCCATTCTAAGATTTGTAGTGCGCGATGGCGCCCTACGTTGAGGACGAGGGCTGCGCGGGCAGCTTCAGCCCAGGCCAGCAGGAGCACAGCACCAAAGACAAACCGCGCATGCGCCGCCCCTCGCCAAAAGACCCTGCACCGGTGGCGATGGCGAAATGGGGAGAGGCGGGGCGGGGGGAGAGATTGGCGGGGGGGGAACGGAGGGAGGGAAACTAGTACGGATTAGGCGATCGCAAACACGGATTCAGGGGGCGTGGATTAGCTACGGGTGCTGTTTCCATGGGACGTCGCGGATTTCCGCCGCCGAACGAGGCGGCACCGGCCGCATTGTTGGAAGGGCACCTCCCCCGATCCATGGATTTGACGGCCGCGCGCCAAATCCATGGATCGCTAATCCATGTCTGCGCGCCCCCGCATGTAGTGGTGGCACCAGAGGGGCCAGGGTGACGATAGCATGGCGAGGGCAGGTCGGGTTCGAGTGGGGCTCGCTGTCCCTCCACGGTCCTTCCACGGTCGCCTCCCCACATATCCAGGCGCGCTTGGGGCAAGGAGGAGGCTCCGTTCCTTCTCAAGCGCCCCTGAATGGCAGTAGGTTGACTACTGCAATAACACCGCCCGCCCTCCCTCGCCCCTGCTCGGCTGCAGGAGTGACCCTTCGCCCGAGTGGCCTTTGACAATGAACCTGTGGCCGAATCGAGCAACCCATGGCGCAACTTGTGGCTGAATCGAGCGACCGATGGCTAGATCGAGTCGCACACGGTGCAAAGCATGGCGCAACCCATGGCTGAATCGAGTAACCCATGGCTGAATCGGGTTTGAAACGCATGGCGCATCCCATGGCTGAATCGAGCAACCACGGCTGAACCGAGAAGCGCCGTGGCCCGCCTGTCCGTCTCTCTGTGGCCATTTTGGTCGAGGTTCGTTCGTGCTTGGCACTGGACTGCGCCTGAAGCCTGCTCCACTGTGCTCCTCCACGGTTCTGCACCAGGACGGCAATGGCCACCTCCACAGTGTTGATCGACACGCTTCAGATTCATGGCGACCCCGACTCGGACGCCGCCGACCCAGTCGCCATCATCGGCCAGCCGTTTGTGGTCGCTCGCAGGATCTCCATTTATTTCGCGGAGATCGATTGCTGGTGCCCCGCGGTGATGCCATTCATGCCAACACCGAGAAGCAGTCACGGATGGCACAGACTTCATCGACCAGGAAGGCGACCCCCGCGGTGTAGTCCCACAATCAGTGGCCGGACACCGAGATACACCGCGCGTTCGGACATCAGCGCTCGGGCAACGAGGCGACCGGCGCCCAGGCAGGTGTCGCTTGACTCGACTACACGTAAGAGTGACCTTTCGCCGGAGTGACCTTTGGTGCGGGCCCAACGGGGCCCCCCGATCGCAGAACGCAATGAGGTAGTTGCGTCTCGCGCGCTCGTTTTTGGTCCCCCCGCAGCCCCCAAAAAGCCGCGCACCAGAGGTCACTCTTACCCAGGGTCACTCTTGCGTGTAGTCGCTTGACTTGTGGCTGTATGTGAATTTGGCCCTTTCAGCTGGACGCTGCGCAGCAGCATCCGCCGTGCCCGGGCCGCGCCTACCCCCCGCCGCGAGCCGCTTCACTGCGGCGCACGCCTGCTCGCGCGACGTAAAGAAACGGCGGACAGTGGCATTGTGGCACTGCCCAATCGCGAGGGCCCGACGCAGGGCGTTCCCGACGCAGGGCGTTCCCGACGCAGGGCGTTGGCACACTTCATCGGTGCGTTTCCTCAAGCAGCATGCACTCAAGGGGGTCGTCTTTACTTGCGACTCGACGGACGACCGCTTCGACGGCGTCGCCATCCGCCGCAACGACTCGGGGTCAGCTGCGGGTTCGGACTTGCCCAACGTCATTCGCGTGTTCGACAGCAAGTGGTACGGCATGTCGATCGCATCCCAGGACGTCAGCGACGTCAACCGCACCCCGATGACGCTGGACGCTGCTTCTCGGGACGGGTGGGATGACGTGTCGGACCATGGGGCCCAGTGCGCATTCGAGAGCGATTTCAATTCATCGCCCAGCACAGTTTACTGTACACTGCCAGGCAAGTGGACTCCTGGACGAGCTGGACACACGAGTTCGGTTTTCCTTACTCCCGCTTCGCATGCCCGAGGTCGGTCAATACTGTGATGTTGACAGCGCCCACTCTCGTGGGCACCTTTCTCGTAAATTTACAAGTCATCATCCGCTCGTCGACCCGTGACCCGTTGCCGCGTCCTGGCTAGCGTTTCGAAATTCACGTTGGGCACGAGGAGGGGGGAAGGTGGGCGGGGGTGCCCCGCCGAAGGTCCCAGCGCCCCCCTTTGCTGCCTCCGTCTTTTTATGCCGTGTCCCTTGCGATGCTTGAAGGCCACATGTCGGCGCGCCCTTCACTCGCTTCGCGGCCCCATGAGGAGATCCACCGAAGGCGATGCCCACAACCACGGCACTCGAAACTGCAGTGGAGGAAGCACAAGAGGAGGAGGAGGAGGAGGAGGAGGAGGAGGAGGAGGAGGAGGAGGAGGAGAAGGAGGAGGAGGAGGAACAAGAGTAGAAGAAGGGGTAGGAGGAGGAGAAGGAGGAGGAGGAGGAGGAGGACCCTGCCCTCCGTCCCCCTCCCATGTGCGTCGTGCTTCCGAGTGCATCACTTCTCGCCGCTTGCACCCCTGGGGCCTTGTCCCGCGCGCAGCCCGCGCGCGCACCCGAGGCCAGCGCCAGGCGACGCGGTGGACTCGATGCTGGGGGCTGCGCTGCTGAAGGGTTTTCTGGACGGCCAGGCCCGCGCGGGGGCGCTGGAGGGGTCTCGCCTCCGCCTGCCTCCTCGCCTCCCTCCCCTCCTCCCTCCTTCCCCCCTCCTTCTCCTCCTCCCCCTTTTCCCTTCCACTTAGCGAACTAACTTGCTCTTGCTCTTGCTCCTCCCCCTTTTCCCCCAGATCTCCCTCCTCTCCTTCTTCCTCCTCCGCCTCCTCCTCCTCCGCCTCCTCCTCTTCCTCCTCATCCTCCTCCTCTTCCTCATCCTCGTCCTGATTATCCTCCTCTTCCTCTTCTTCCTGCTCCTCCTCCTCTTTTCCACACGCACGGACTACTTCAACAGGATCGGCGGTGGTCTCTGGCCAGGGGTCCTCGTCGTCGAAGCCATGAGCGAGAGGCTGCGCCCCGTCTTGAGAATGTACGTTTCGCTTCGCGACCTCACCACTCCTGTCCCCCGCCCCCTGACGCTAACGCGGACGGGCTCGGAGCTCGGCGCGAAGGCAGCCGCACCCCCGCGTCCTCCTCCTCCTCCTCCTCCTCCTCCTCCTCCTCCTTCTCCTCCTCCTCCTCCTCCTCCTCCTCCTCCTCCTCCTCCTCCTCTTCCTCCTCCTGCTCCTCCTCCTCCCAGGGGCCCCTCTGGAACGCAGGAGGGCGTTCCTAAAGGGGCCTCCGCCGGCGAGAGGCGGAGCAGCTGGCCTCTCTCCTTCGGCAGAGGGCCCGTGGAAGACCAGGGTCAGCCTTAGACGAGAAAGCAAAGGACGCGAAAGGCGCCCGCCTCAAGCCTCCTCCTCCTCCGCCTCCTCCTCCTCCTCCTCCTCCTCCTCCTTCTCCTCCTCCCTCCCTCCCTCCCTCCCTCCCTCCCTCCCCCTCCCTCCCTCCCTCCCTCCTCCTTCTCCTGCCCCTCGTCGTCTTCCTCCTCCACCTCCTCCTCCTCCATCTCCTCCACCATCTCCTCTTGACCTCGCTCCTCGAAAACAGAGCAAAGCGACGGGCCTGAAGGCGCCCGAGTCAGCTCCGACAGAAACGCCAGACACACGCAGCGCTGTGTTGTCTTGGCGAACCGGTCGGACGTCCAAAGTACGAAACGGTAAGAGCAAGCACGCCCAAATAATAGGAATAACCAGAGAGGGCACTGCTAGGTTGAGCCAATCCACCTAGCAGCAGGCAGCAGCCCCCTGACTACGTCATCGTGGCCTTGGCGGTGGCGGGGGCGCCTCTTGCTCGCTGGGCCAGGTGGCGCTGCGAAGGGGACCGAACGCGCGGCCGAAGCGCTGCACTCTCGGGCCCGATGTGCTGCAGAAGCGCCAGTAAGGCAGACACCAACGGGGTTGACCGTCTCGATTCCTATCCTGGTGAGCTGTCGGGGGATGTTCCTGCGTGTTACCCCTGGGGTCCGGGGAGCCGTTCGGCCGCCAACGCGAACGAGCAGGAGTCCAACAGTTTCAGGCTGGAGCTGATCGAGTTTCTGTGGGACCTCGTTTCGTCCATGGGCCATATGGGGAAGGAGAGTTTTGACCAGGGCAGTTTTGGGGAGCATTGCGATTCTTACTTGGGGAACCTGGCGGGAAGCCACCTGTCCACCGATGCGACCGAGTACGGGTCAAGTTTCGCGCTCGAGACGATCGAGTCTCTAGTGACCCACCTCTTGTCTAAGGGCTCCGACGAGAAGAAAGAACGCGTTCTGTGGGCCCCACGATTGACGGGGGAGGTCGAACCCCCTCCCCCCCTCCCTCCGATATGGGGTGGGCGGGTTCGAACCTCACCCCCCCCCCTCCCGTGACGGGAGGGGGTGGTGGTGGTGGTTGTGTGATGGTTTGTGGTGGTGGTTGTGGCAGTGGTGGTGGTGGTGGTGTTGGTGGTAGTGGTGGCGGTGCTGCTGGTGGTGGCTGGTGGTGGGGGTGGGGGTGGTGGTGGTGGTGGTGGTGGTGGTGGTGTGGTGGTGGTGGTGGTGGTGGTGGTGGTGGGTGATGGTGGGGGGGGCGGTGGTGGTGGTGGTGGTGGTAGTGCGGTGGTTTGTGGTGGTGGTGGTGGTGGTGGTGGTGGTGGTGGTGGTAGGTTGTGGTGAGGGGGGAAGTGGTGGCTGTAGCGGTGGTGGTGGTGGTGGTTTGTGGTGGCGGTTGTTGTGTGATGGTTTGTGGTGGTAGTGGTGGTGTTATGATGGTTTGTGGTGGTGGTGGTGGTGGTTGTGGTGGTGGTGGTAACGTGGTGGTGGTGGTGGTTGTGGTGTTGCTGGTGATGTGATGGATTTGTGGTAGTGGTAGTGGTTGTGGATTGTGGTGCTGGTGGTAGTGGTGGTGCGTTGTTGTGGTTGGAGTGGCGGCTGTGGTGGTGGTGGTTGTGTGATGGTTTGTGGTGATGGTTGTGGTGATGGGTTGCGGTGGTACTGGTGGGCGGTAGCGGTGGGTTGTGGTGGTTATGGTGATGGGTATGTGGTGGTGGTGGTGGTGGTGGTAGTGGTGATGATGTGGTGGATTGGTGGTCGCATGGTGGTTTGTGTTGGTGGTGGTGGGCTGTGGTGTTGGTGGTTGTGGTGGTGGTGGTGGTGGTGGTGGTGGTGGGTTGTGGGTGGCGGTGGTGGTAGTGACGGTGGTGGTGGTGGTGGTGGTGCAGTGGTGGTTTGTGGTTGTGGTGGTGGTGGTGGTGGTGGTGTCGGCGGTG
This sequence comes from Prorocentrum cordatum, assembly GCA_963575745.1. Taxonomy (NCBI): domain Eukaryota; class Dinophyceae; order Prorocentrales; family Prorocentraceae; genus Prorocentrum; species Prorocentrum cordatum. The sequence continues at coordinate 742,569 of CAUYUJ010014949.1, read as the reverse complement.
GTGGTGGTGGTGGTGGTGGTGGGTTGTGGTGGTGGTGGTGGTGACGGTGGTGGTGGTGGTGGCGTGGTACTTTGTGGTTGTGGTGGTGCTGGTGGTTGTAGTAGGTTGTGGTAGGTTGTGATGGGTCATGGTGGTGGTGGCGATTGTGGTTGTGTTGGTGGTGGTGTAGTGGTTTGTGGTGGTGGTGGTTGTGGTGGTGGTGTGTTGTCGTGGTTGTGATGGTGGTGGTGGTGATGGTGGCGGTGGCGGTGGTGGTGGTGGGGGTTTGTTTTGGTGTTGGTGATGGTGGTGGTGTGGCCGTCGTGTCTACCCGCCCCCGTGCCTTGTCTTTGGGTCAGAGTTCTAATGGATGCCTGTTGGGGTCTCGTCAGAGGGGTCTCGGGGGCGTCTGAGGATAGTCTATGGAGCATGTGTGAAGCCTCCTGGACGCCTCTTGGGCGTTTTTGGGACCTTCCTGAGGGCCTCCTGGTCGATTTTGGGGGGCGAGGGCTCGACATGGCGATTTGTGTTTCCCATTTGCGGCCTCTGGGCCCTCTCTGGTCATCGTCGCTGCGTCCCTGCCGTCGGCGCTGCCGGCCGCCGCCAGCGCCGGCGCCAGCGCCAGGTCCGGGGGGGGAGTGGGGGGTTTCGAACCCTGGGGGGGGGGTGGTCGGGGAGGGGGTTATGGGGGAGGATAGTCTCCCTGGTTCTGATCGACGGCGTCGAATGTTGGGCGGGGAGGACCCCGCCCCGGTTCGAAACGCCCCGCCGAATGTTCCCAAGGCAAGCGCCCGTAAAACGCGCTCTCTCGACGAGAAGGATCTTTTCGCCCAGCGCACGATTACCGAATTCCAGACGCTTCGCGCAACCCAACCAGCATTTCTTCGGCCTTTCCGCTCAAATCGCGGTTCCTCATCCTGGGCTAGCCGCCGTCCTGGCTTCGGCTGGTCTGGCATTCCGAGCGTGCCGATGGTCCCTTTTTCGGCTTCCGCTCATTGGAGGTACTCGTACGCTCGTCCTCCCTGGTGTCTGCCCTGTGCGTTGTGCCTCGCAGAGGTACGTGGTGACCCGCGCCACCTTGGCTTGCGTCGCGGCTATGCCGCTTCCCCTCACTCGTGCGTGCTGCTGCCAGGGGTCTCTCGGCTTCCGCCGCCCTGGGAGCTGCAGCCTGCCAACGCTCTCGCCCCTGGCAGCAATTCTTTGGTCGGCGGTCCTTTGGACTACCCTGGTTTTCGCGCTTCGCGCTGTCCGGGACCTCGCCTTTGTATTTCTCTTTCCTACCTCGACCGACGTTTCGTTGGCCACGGCCACCCTGGTGCCCACGCAGTCGTCTGAGGTACGGTATCACGATTCTCTCTCGGAGTTGTCCCTGGCCGTCGTTGACTTTCCGACGTGTGGCGCCTCCGACTGCAGTCTCAGTCCCGACAGCCCCCCATCTGAGGCCTCGGCCGCGCTTAGTTGTCGCTTCGCGCGTCGCTCTGTTTGTTTTTCCCGCGTTTTCTGTCTAATTAGTTTTTGGGTCGCCCACTTTGACCTGACACGCCGCCGGCGCGCTCGCCCGCGGCCGCTGACAAAAAGAGTAACCCAACCAGCCCATCCAGAAACGATGCTCACAGGAATTGCCTCGATCAGCGAAGTGGGCAACACACAGAGGAAGGGTCCCCCAGTGGAGGCCTCGAACGTCTTGGGGGTCTCTTGGCGGTCCCGGGCGCCTCTTAGAGCGTTTCGGGTGCCTCCCAGCGCTTCTTGGGGCCTCTCAGGGGTCTCTTGGGAGCCTCTTGGAGGCCTCTTGGGCGACTGTTGGGGCCTCCTGGGGCCTCCTGGGCGCCTCTTGGGGCCCTCTTGAAGCGCCCTTGGGAGCATTGGGAGCGCTCTTGGAGCCCTCTTCGGCCATCTTGAGCCATCTCGAGGCCTCGGATGGCCATCGGACGCGAAAGGGCGAGACAACCAACAAACATGTATTTGCCGAAGGTTTTGGACGGATTTGGGCCTCCTCGGGGCCTCCTGGGGGAGCTCTTTGGCCACTTGGAGCCGTCTTGGAGCTGTCTTGGGACCTCTTGGAGCATCGTGGGAGCCATCTTGAGGCACCTTGGGATATCTTGAGCCATCTTTGAGGTCATCGTGGGCTCTCCCAAGCGTTCTTGGAGTTATCTTAAGACGTCCCCCCCCCAGGAGGCCAACATGTGGCCAAAACCTTTTTGTAAAATCAGTGATTTTGAAATTCTTGCCGAGGCCTCTTGGAGCGTCGTGGGTGCCTCTGGGGGGCCTCTCGGGGCCTCTTGGGGGTCTCTTGGGAGCCTCTTGGGGGCATCCTGGGGGCCTCTTGGGGGCCTCTTGGGGCCTCCTGGGGCCTCCTGGCCACCTCTTGGGACCCTTGGAGCACCCTGGGGCGTCTTGGGAGCGCTCTTGGGGCCATCTCGGAGAAGATCGATCAAACAAGAGGGGGGCTTCAATTAGCCTCCCCCGCCCAAGCGGCCAAACTGGGGCCAAAACCTTAGTAAGACCAGTGATTTGGCTTCCTCGCCGGGGCCGTTTTAGACGCTCCGACCGCTCGCGAGACGCCCCGTCCAGGTCCAGGGGGGGGGCAGGGGAAGGGAAAACCCTTCCCCAAAAGGGAAGAAGGGGGTGGAAGAGGAAACACCCCAAACCACCTACGCCCTAAAGGGCCGGTGGGATTGACTTGAGAGCATGGGGGCCCGCTCTACGGAGAAGGGAGGCAGCAGGGCTGCCAAGCGCCTGCGCACCGAGAGCACCGTGAACCATGAAGTCGCAGCGCTCCGCGCCGGCCACCGCCGCCGCGGAGCTCCAGACCAAGTTCGCGGGCCAGGCCACCGCGCCGACGGCCCAGCCCCGAGCCAAAGCCGAGGCCGGGCCAGGGGAGAGGAGGGAGCCCGCCTGGGGCAGGCCGAGACAGCCGGCAGGATCAACGGCAAGCCGGTCCCCCAAAGCCAGGCCGCAAACAAGCAGCGCGAGGTCATCGCAGCTGTGTCGCCGAAGGCCCCCGCCCGAGACTCCCCGGAGGGACAGCGAGGCGCGGGGCACGACCAAGATCACCGCAGCCCCGACGGCGAAGGCCGTCATGGAGAGACGGAGCCGCTCGTCGTGCTCGCGCGGACCGCCGCCGAGTACGAGGCCAGCCGGCGAGTCCGAATGGCCGTGGGCAGCAGGACCAACATCACCCCGGTCGTCATTGACCCTAGGAGCCCCAGGTCGTCCTGGTGGCAGGGTTAAGTCGGGCCTGTCCCTCTACATGGGGAATATTCAAAAATAGTCAAACAATAGTCTGGGGACTATTTGTTATAGTAGTTGTTGACCATGTTGGAGTATGTTTGAATATCTTGCAATATTCGTCGAACATCTCTCTGTAGGGGGACACGCCCGACTTAATGGAAAGGCCGGAAGGCCCCGTCAGGACAGGACGAAAGTAAAGTTCTTTTCTCAGGTGACCAAGCGCCCTGGCGCACGACCCTACATACGAAGATGACAGACGACATCCCGATTGTTCCTGAAACGCTTATTGTGGCCACTTTCCGCATCGCGGCGGTGGAGGAGTTCGCCTCGGACGCCATCTACCAGCAAGCCAAGAACGAGCCCCGAACCAACCCTGCGGTGGTCCTCGGCGACGCCGCTGCGGAGAAGGTCCTCCGCTTAAGAAAGTACGAGCGTGGACAGCGAGGGATTTCAGTAAATAATTAAAAGTACTCGCGGTGATATCGCCCCAACCCTAGTTTGCGTTTCGGTTTGTTCTGTGGTCTCGCTCTTTGCCGCGCAAGCCTCCAACAGGACCTTGTCCCTCGCCCTGGCCTTGGCCCTGTAGCCATCGTCGTAACCTTGGTTCGGTTTCCGTTTCGTTGTTCATGTGTTTTCGGACGAGCTTCAAACGGAATCTCGCCCCGCGTTAACCCTGGCCTTGCGGTCCTCGCCGCAGCTTTGGTTAGTTGTTCGTTATGGTATTTCGTTCCCTTTCGCAGAGCCTTCAAACGGGACCTCGTCCTTCGCCCTAGCCCTGACCCAGTAGCCCTCGCCGCAACCATTGTTCATTGTTTGTTTCGTTTTTTCGTTCGTTTTTGCGCGGGCCTCAAACTGGACCTTGTCCCTCGCCCTGGCCCTGTAGCCCTCGCCGCAGCCCTGGTCTGGTTTTCGTTTCGTTGCCCGTTTGTTTTAGCCTCAAACGGTACCTCGCCCCTCGCCTTAGCCCTGGCCTTGTAGCCTTCGCCGCAGCACTGATTCCTTTTCGTTTTTGTTTGTTCGCTCGTTTCGCGCAAGCCTCAAACGGGACCTTGTCCCTCGCCCTGGCCCTGGCCCTGAGGCCCTCGCCGCAGCCTTGGTCTGTTCTTCGTTTCGTTTGTTTCGCTCGTTTTCGCACGAACCTCAAGCGATACCTCGCCCCTCGCTTTAGCCCTGGCCCTGTAGCTGCGCCGCAGCCCTGATCGGTTGTTCGGTTCGCTTTTTGTGTTGTTCCGTTGGTTTTCGCACGAGCCTCAAACGGAACCCCGTCTCTAGCCTTGGCCTAGTGGCCTTCGCCGCAGCCCTGATTCGGTTTTCCGTTTCGTTGTTGGTTTGTTTCATGTTGTCGGTTTGTCTGTTTCGTGCCCCAGTCCGAATTTCGCCCTTCGCGTTCGCCTTGGCAGCAAACCCCATCCAATGTTGCCCCGTCCTCAGCTATCGTTCGATGCCATCGTTTCGTTGTCCGTTTTCTTTCCAACGAGGTTTGCGAAGTTCGTTTCGTTGTTCGTGTTGTTGCCTCGTTGAATAGCGGCGTCGCTTCGTTTTCGTTTTCCAGTCTATATTTTTAGACTGTTCGTTGTACACGTTCGGATTCGTTTTCGTTGCCGACCTAATCGCCAACGTGCTTAAAACATTTTGGGGTCGGTCCTTGCATGGGATGTTGCGCATGCTGGCCTGGCCGATCGGGTTTGACTTCGACTCCGTGCCTGTGCATCCCGCTTCGACACACTCATATCCAATCCGGCTTCCAGTTTCGATGCTGATTGATCCTGTTGCGACGACGGCCACGACGACTACGAAAACCACGACCACAGCCGTGACCCCGTCCACGACCAAGTTAACAATCCAGTCCACGATGACCGCAACGACCAGGACATCTGAGAAGTAATTGAGGACGACCACGGCGACGACGACGACCACAGACAGCGACAATGACGACGGCGAAGACGCCGACTACGACCACGACGACGACTCCAACAACGGCGACCACGACCACGACCGAGACGATGACGACGACGACGACAACCAAGCCGACAGCGACGACTACGACGACGACGACGACGTCGATGACCGACAAGACGACGACGACGCAGCTTCCGCCGCCGCCGCCCTCCGCCGCTGCTGCCTGGGGCACCGAGGGCCACCGAGGCCCGCGCCGCGGCGGCGGGCGCCCGCGAGGCCTGCCAGGGCGAGCCCGTCCTCGCGCCGAGCGCCTGCTACCCGAGGGACGCCTGCGCCGACGCCTCCGCTGCTCGTGGTGCTTGCTCGCCCACGCGCGGCAGCCATTGGCTCAAGGTGCTTGCGCTCAGGCTCGGCGTGGGGGGGGGGGCACTCACGGCCGGACCGAGGTACCAGGTCGAGGTCGGTTCGGGGAGGGTGCCCTGGTGTCCTTCGTGTTTGGGGGGATGTGCTTGTGCACCACGGTGAGGGTGCCCTTGGATGTTCTGTGTGTTTTGGCTGGCGGCGGGTCTCGTGTTCTTGAAGGGTGTTTCGGGCGGGGCCAGGACGAGGGTAAATCCATGCCAGGGCGTTCCGGAATGCTCCCAGAGCGTTCCGGAACGCTCTGAGAAGGTCGCGGCGCCCAAGACGTCCTCCAGAGTCCAGAGCCGCCAGATCTCAGAGATTCTCGATTGATCTGCCCCCGATGTTTTTCTCGTCCTGGCTCTGTCTTTCATGTTCTCCTGCCCTAGGTCCAGGCCGTACCCACGGAGTGCAGCCACAGCGAGCCTTTGCTCGTGGAAGCAGCTGTGCGCAGCAGCCCCCAGCACCATGCGAGCCGGCCCTCGCGCCCTCGCCTGCGGCCCCTTCGGGGAGGCGGCCCTGGGAGGGTGGGCCTGTTTTCCACCACCACCACCATCAGTTGGAGTGGGAGGGGGTCCTCCTCCTCCTCCTCCTCCTCCTCCTCCTCCTCCTCCTCCTCCTCCTCCTCCTCCTCCTCCTCCTCCTCCCCCCTCCTCCTCCTCCTTCTCCTCCTCCTCCTCCTTCTCCTCCTCCTCCTCCTCCTGCTCCTCCTCCAACTTATGGTGGCAGTGGTGGTGGAAAGTTGGCCCATCATTCGACGCCCTTTCCTAGAGACCATCGGGGGCCCGTTGGAGGTTGTAGTCTGGGAGGTTGCCGGCGGCCCGTTGCAGTCAACGCGCCCAGTAAGGACGCGCGCCGTCATCCAGGGTGCCCTCGTGTCCTTGCCTCTGCGGCCCGTCCTTTGCCGTTGTCGCTGGTCGCCCGCCGCCCAACGCAAAATCCCAATTTCGGCCTCCATGGGTCTTGCGTCCTTACCGCCCGTCCTTCACACACGTTTTGACTGTATCGGGCCCTAAGACCATTAGAAGGTTTGCGGAGATTTCGAAGGTTTGCGGAGGTTTGCGGAGTCGGTCGGGGCTAGGACGAGGATCAGTCCTTTCCATAGCATTCCAGAGCGCTCTCAGAGCGTCCCGGAACGCTCCGAGAAGGCAGCGGCGCCCGAGGCATCCTCCAGAGCCACCGTCTTTCAGAGATGCTCGATTTATCTTCCCCCGATGGTATCCTTGTCCTGGCTTCGTCTTACGTTACCGGGCCCCCAGGACCATCGGGAGGATTTGGTAGATCTCGAAGTGTTGCGGAGGTCTGCGGAGGTCTGGGGGGCCTGGCCTGGAGTCCCGGGGTGGTTTCCAGCAGCTGCGCCTCGTGGCGGGCGCTCCGGGTGTGCCCGGATTGTCCCGAACGGACGCCGGAGACCCGAGCTGCGATTCGAAAACTCAGTTCTCGGCGGCGAGCCTGGGGGCGGAAGTGAGATGGGGCGGGCCTTCTCAGAAGGTTCGGAAGTCCCCCAGCCTTCTGAGAAGTTTTTGTGAAGCCTTTCCCCAGGGCGCAGAAGACTTTCCAGAAGGCGCGAGGGTCTTCTGAGAAGTCCCGCCGCGGTCTGAGAAGGCCTTCTCCTTCTCCCTTCCCCCCCCTCGCTCGCCACCGAAGCTCCTCGCTGACATGACGTGTGTCCATCTGGGCGTTTCTCCTCGACTGCGAAGGCCTAGCGGCTGGTGCCGCCGGCCCTGTTCGCTAGGACGAGCAGGCGGAGGAGAGGAGGGGAAGGAGGAGGCGCAGGAGGAGGAGGAAGGGGAGGAGGAGGGGATGGGAGGGGGGAGGAGGAGAAAGAGGAGGAGGATGGGAGGGAGGAGAGGGTGGGGAAAGCGGGGAACGGAAAAGAGAGAGAGAGAGAGAACGTGACGGGGGTGAGGGGAGCGTGGGGCGGAAGGTTGCGGGGAGGACGTTCTTTTATTTCGACTATCCCTTTTTTCAATGCGATCTCTTTCCTTGATTTCAGCGTGCGGGGCCCGCTATCGGCCCGCTGGGGCGAAAATGTGGCCACGTGGAAGGGGTCGAGACCTCTGGGGCCGCGCACTAGCAACACATCAGATCGGCAGATGCCTGGGCCTCACTGGAGGAAAGACCTCCCCTGGGTGGTCCGTCCTCCCTTGAGGCCACGGCCTTGTGCAACAGCCTGGAGGTGCCAGTCTGTGCCATGACCCTCGGCCTCCCGGATAGGGTCCGAGTAGAGAGTAGATGGGGTCGGAGGATCGCGCCGCATCGCCGATGCGTCGGCGATGCGGCTGGATTTGTGAAGCCCGATGTTCTTTACGCCAGCGTCGCTGGTGCATCGCCGACTGTGCGCATCAAATAATTCAGAAACCAGCCTACCAGCAGGCGCATCCCGGGAGCTCCTCATTCCCAGAGGGCCCCGGGGACCCGCTAGAGTTCCGGGATATCCTGAAGAGCTCAAGTCCGACGAACTAAAACGTTTGATGTTTTATGGCAGTCGCCTTCCTGGCTTGCGATTGCAAACGCAGTTGGGCAACGCGATTTCCAGGAGCGCGCTGGACACGTTCGTGGTGAATGCGTGCGCTTCGTTCAGGTTTGTGTTTGTTGCGCGTTGGCCGAGACGAACGAGGTGGGAACGTGTAGTGGCGGCAGAATGTCAAACCATCGTGGACACATTGTGCAGCTACCCCCTCTCATGCTGAGTTGGGTTTTCTGCCGGTGTCACATGAGTCCTTTTCCGTTTGATGGCCAGAAGTTGTTTCGCTGCTGATAAATCGTGGCATCTCTTGCGGGCTCTATCGCGCTTCTGAGAGCTTCTGCTACCTCTTACGTTGTCTCGGAGGGCCGTCATGGCGTGCGTCCGTGGTCCTATGTCTTTGACATCTTGGCGCATTTTTGGCAGCGTCTCGGCCCAAGGCTCCAGTGCGCTACTCCCGCCACTCGTGGAACCTCCTGTGCCCCCACCTCAACCGAACCAATCGCGAAGATCGGCACCTCTGCGAGGGGCTCGAGGAGTGGCAGACATTCCCCCCACATCAGTGCCGAAGGGACCGACACATTTCGGGCATATCGCGTTCTGCAGCATCGTCCCCCTCGAGTTCGCTAACTGTTGTGGCGTACTGAGTTGCGTGTAGCTGACGTCCTAGACCCCCGACGTCATGATTTTGTTCGTAACGTCGACCCCCAGAGGTCTCGACCCATTCCCTGGGACCGGGTTCTCATCCTGCGTTGCTTTTTGACGGTCCCGAGGCCCGGTGAGGGAGGGCCCCCAGAGCTGGCAAGTAGCGAAAAGCCTTTCGTCATGATTTGTTCGTGACCCGAGGGGGCCTGGCTTCGTTGGCAGCCTGCTCGTGCGTTGCCGTGCTCACGCGAGTCTGCGGCTGCGCGCGCAACCTCGTGCGGCAATCGGGTCGCAGGCCAGCATCTGCTGGCTTGCGCGCGCCTGTCGTTGTGCGCTGCGCCCTGGCTTTTGGTCCTACAGCCCTCCTCGAAATCAACTTGGCATCGCCCGGACGTGTGTATTCTCTCCCTCTTCGGCAAGGACCATTGGGGAGCACTTGGATCATGTTCGAACAACGAAACGCACGGAGCCAAAAAATTGCACGGGACATGGACGTCCGAGCGATGGCAAGTCAAACGCAAGTTTTTAATGTTGGTCGACGCGCGGAACGCGGCCAGCGGGTTCAGATTTGTGTGCAGTCACCAATTTCGACGCGAGCATTGAATTTTTGAGGCCCTTAGGCGCCCAGCTTCGAGGAGGGATGTAGGACGCCCCAGCACAACTGGACAATCGGTAGAAAGAAATCTTCTGGACGGACCTAGTAGCCCAATTCGTGCAGAGTGCCCGCAGCGGTCTCATAGTGACGGCACCGAGAGATCTGGGAAGAGCGGCCCAAGTGCAATGTCATTTGAGCGCTGCTGCCTTGAACCAAGCTCTGGGCCACCGCAGCAGGAGGAACACCAGGAGAAGTAGATGGAGGAGCAGGAGGAAAGAAAAGGGGCCTTCTGTCGGCCTCCCCGTGAAGCTGCACATGGCTGAGGCACCCGGAGATCCCGGTCGGCCTCCGCGGGTTCCCCAGGGGCATCTCCAGGGTTGTCCAGAGGCCCGAACTGGGCCAGAGCCGGACGGGGCTACAGGACGAGGATGAGTCCGTTCCGGAACGCATTGGGAGGCCGTTCCAGAGCCGCCCAGATCTCAGAGACTTCGGAGGGCTCGTCTGGGCACTCGCCTGGGCACTTTTTAAACATGTGCGTCTCGTCGCCGCTTGGGGGAATGTTCGACATCGGTATTTGTAGACTCCGGGCCCAAGTGGGGCCCCCAAAACGGAGCCGGGGCTGGCCCGGATCCGGGCCCAGTTTTCGGAGGTGGATAGGCCTCCTACCCTGACACGTCGATTCGCGAATTGGCCGTTTTCGGTTCGCGAGAGGTCGTCGCGGCCGTCACTTCTGCGGGTCCAGGTCCGTCGGTGTTGGTCCAAGGCCGTCTTCTGTCCACCGCCGACATAAGACGAGGATAAATCCGTTCTGGAACGCTCTGAGACGGGTGCGGCGCCCGAGACATCTTCCAGAGCCGCCGGATCTCAGACATTCTCGAGTTACCCTCAACCGACTTGATCCTCGTCTTGGCTTCGTCTTACAGAATGTCTCATCGATCCTCCCCCCTCCACCCTCCCTCTCCTCTCCTGCTGGGGTGGGCACTTCTGGCGTGTACGTTGGAGCATGCGCCTTCGCCCAATGAAGGCGTAACCGACCTGCGGCCTTATCTGGAGACTGATACTGGCGAGGGTTGAGCGAGAGGCTCGGAGATCCAAAGTCGAGGTCTTTCGATATACCAGGAGCGAAAGAATGACGTACACGTACATAAATCCACGCCTGGGGCTTCCTGAAGCCTCCAGGGGCCTTCGGGACCTCCATCGGGCCTGTGGGGGCCTCCGCGGGGCCTTTGGGCACTTCCAGAGGCCCGTGCTTCCTTCTGGCCACTCGGTGCGGGAGTTCTGGGCATCCCAGAGGAGGCGGGGGGCAGAGCACGACTACACGTAAGAGTGGCCTGTGCGGGCCTACGCCGGTCCCCTCAAAAAGTCTGGGCGGGATTCGCACTCGCACCTGCGTGCCCAGGTTTGGCTCCCCCACACGCCCTTCAAGTCCGAGCACCGCAGGTCACTGTTGTCCAGGGTCGCGCGTAGCCGGGGAGCGTGAGACTGGCATACTCTTCTTGGGCGCGAGCGTGACGTTCACCACGGTCCGCGGTCGTAAGTCGGGCGTGTCCCACTACCGCAGGAATATCCGAAGATCATCAAAAAATGGTCTGGGGACGATTTCTCTCTTATTTTCGATCATGTTTGATCTTTTTTGATTTTCTGTTTTCGCCCAGAATCCGCCTGTAGGAGGACACGCCCGACCTAAACGCGGTCGCTTTTGACACGGCCTCGCGCGCGTGAGCGAGCCGACGCTCGCGACGGGCTCGCGGACGCTGCGCCCTGGCCGGCCCCCTCGGGGGGCCCACCCGGGTGGGCGGGCACTCATTCAAGCAGTGGCGAAGCGTCCTGGCTCGCCTATAGTCCCACCAAAAAATGTTGCAAATGTTGCGAGAACCTCTTGTGGCTTGCACGAGATATTCTTTGAACATTTCTGGCTGGGACTGTCCTGCTGTATCCCATCAGGCTTCTGGTCTCAGAACATTGTTTTTTGTTTTTGGAACCTGGTTGGGTTGTCAGAAAATTTCGTGGCAGGCCTATAGGAATGCCGGGACGGTCGGTCCCAGCTCAACTCATGTGGTTCCAAAAGGGACCCCAGGGAAAAGGTCTTTTGAGATGGGCGATGCCGATTTCTCGAAAGGCCGTGCGGCTTCGCCCACAAGGTCGCCGCACGACGCTTTCGCTCGCACTTTTCGAGGTCTCAAAAGGCAGCGCCTCGGTCTCAGAAGTCCCTTTCGCTGGCGTCCCTTTAGGAAGCGTGTCAACTCCCTCAGGGCGCATGCCGAGAGTGTCCATGCACCAGTGCAGGGCCCAGGATGGGAATGGCCAAATCTTCCACCGGAGAGCACGCGGGGAATTTCGCGGTGATTCGCGGTCTCCCCGTTGCCTCTCCCCCTTTCTGCAAAGACTGCGCTGCAAGGATGGTGGCGAGGTCTACTTGGGCCCTCGGCCCCCCGAGAGCTCCGCATGGCAAGACACTCCTGCCGCGGCGACTCGGGTCCAAGGCGTGGTCGGGGCAGCCAAAGGACGCGCTGGGGCCAACTCAGGCACAGAAGGAGCAGGCAAGGCGCGTGGGGGGGGGGAAGAGGAAGCCGCGGGCGACGGAGGCCGCTCAGACCGTGAAGCTCTTGTCTGTGTGTGTGCTCAGGCACGGGCAGGCTCACGCGGGGCACGGCAAGACACCGGGGGGCAGGAGGAGGGGCAGCAGCAGCAGCGGCAGCGGACGCGGCGGCAGACAGAGGAGCGCAAGAGGCGTTCAGCCGAGGCGGGGCGCGGCGCACCGGCGTCAGAAAATGTGCGCGGCCAGGAGCGTCAGTCGAATATCACCTTTTGGTGGGGGGGCGTTGTCGGCGCTCTGGGATCGCGCCGGTGTCGGTCAGATCTGGGCCGTTGGAGACCCTCGCGTTTCCCGCTTGCGCCTCCCCGAGGACCCCTGGCGTTTAACACTTCTTCCACTTAGTCCCGCGCGTACGTGGGCCCAAACACCACGGCAGAGTTGGGAGGCGGAGGCGGGGCAGGCCTTGCGCAGCAAGGCAAGGCCGCACACGGCAGATCGGAGTAGAGCGGGTCTCGGATCAGCCGCCTTGGCTCCAGCAGCTTTCTGGGGGCCAGGGAGCCCCCCTTCGGCAAGGACCACGCCAGCGGCGCCCAGATGAACCCCTGAAGTGATGGGCGTGTTTTCCACCACCACCACCATTAGTTGGAGGCGGGGTCCTCCTCCTCATCCTCCTCCTCCTCCTCTTCGTCCTACTCCTCCTCACCCTCCTCCTCCTTCCCCCCTCCAACTTATGGTGGTGGTGGTGGAAAACAAGCCCATCATGAAGAGCTGGCCATGGACGGCGCTGGCGGCAAGCTCTCCACGGTCCAGGCCGACATCATGGCCCGGATACAGGCTCACGGGCAGGGGGGCCCTCCCCCGGCCGGGCCGCCGCAGGCTGCGCCACAGGCGCCGCCCAGAGCCGCGCCGCAGCAGGAGGCGGCCAGCGGCGGGCCAGAGGACCCTTTCGCCAACTACTCCATCGGAAACCTGTGCGAGCAGGTGCGCACGCCAGAGCAGCAGAGGCAGTTCGTGAAGCTGCTGGAGGACAGGCAGAGGGTGCTGGCGTCGCAGCAGGCGAAGCTCGAGCAGTTCGTGCTCATGCTGCGGTCCAAGCAGCCGACGGCCAAGCGCAAGTCCGAGGCCAATGCTGCCGCTGAAGAGGCCGAGCCGGCCAAGCGCCAGGCCAACCTGTGCAAGCTGTTCATCATGGGTGGGTGCCCACGCGGCGACGGCTGCCCAGACATCCACGCCCACACGCAGGAGGAGGCCGAGGCTATGCAGGCCGAGAGGGACAAGGCGGCTGAGCAGGTTGTGGCCGCGATGCAGGCGCAGGAGGCGGCGATGGTAGCCGCTGCCGCTGCGGCGGCGCAGTCCACAGAAAGCGGATGGAGCAACGACGATGGAGGCTGGAGCGGCAACGGCGATTGGTCGTCTTGGGGCAACGGTGGCGGATGGTGGGACAGTGGCCCCGACAAGGGCAAGGGCAAGGCGAAGGGCAAGGGCAAGGGCAAGGACGCTTGCGGCAAGAAGGGCGGCAAGGGCAAGTCAAGCTCCAGCCAGGACTGGTCCGGCGGTTGGGGCTCGGGCCCTTCCACTCCAGTGGCGCCGGGCCCGAAGGGCAGCCCGAAGGGCAAGGGCGCAGGAGGGGCCCAAGGCTGGGGCGCCGACGCCGCTGGAGCCGATGGCTGGGGCGGTGGCGCCGGAGCTCCAGAGGACTACGGTGGCATCGACATGGCGGCGATGCAGCAGGCGGCGGCCGCCGCCGCGATGCAGCTGCAGGCGACGATGATGGGCGGCAAGGGCAAGTGACGCTCCCCCTTGACGCAAGGATGCCCCCCCCTGATAGGGCAAGTATACACCACCACACGGCCTCTACAGGCCCACAGTTGCGGCCTGGTCGTGGATACTGCGTGTGTGTGTGTGTGTGTGTGTGTGTGTGTGTGTGTGTGTGTGTGTGTGTCTGTGTCTGTGTCTGTGTCTGTGTCTGTGTCTGTGTCTGTGTCTGTGTCTGTGTCTGTGTCTGTGTCTGTGTCTGTGTCTGTGTCTGTGTCTGTGTCTGTGTCTGTGTCTGTGTGTGTCTGTGCGTGCGTCTGTGTGTGTGCGTGTGTGCGTGTGTTTGTGTGTGTGTGTGTGGGTGGGTGTGCGTGTGCGTGTGGGTGTGCGTGTGCGTGTGCGTGTGCGTGTGTGTGTGTGTGTGTGTGTGGCCCCTGGGCCTGGCCGAGCACCGATGTGCACCAAGATCTTGGCCCCCACAAAGGGGGCTTGCGCGGGCCTATTGGTGGTGTGTGCTTCGCCTCCTTACCCGACGTGGCGGCGCGGCGCGCAGCCGCGCGGCACAACGCCGCATGGCAGAGGCCCTCCATCGTCGTCTTAGCGCCCTCCCTCTCCTCCTCCTCCCCCTCCTCCTCCCCCTCCCCTCCTCCTCCTCCTCCTCCTCCTCCTCCTCCTCCTCCTCCTCCTCCTCCTTCTCCTCCTCCTTGTCCTCCTCCCCCTCCTTCTTCTCCTCCTTCTCTTCCTCCCCCTCCTCCCCCTCCTCCTCCTCCTCCTCCTCCTCCTCCTCCTCCTCCTCCTCATCCTCCTCCTCCTTCTCCTTCTCGCGGCTTCGCGTCGGGCTTGGGCTGCGGGCCTCGCGGTCATCTCTGTTTTTGTGCTCTTTATCGGCGGCCGCCGCGCCCTTCGCCTGCCGGGGGGCGCCTCCGGGTTCCGGCGGAGGCCGCGCGGTTATGAACGGGAGGGCTCGTCAAAATCAGCACGGGGAAGGGAGGTCTTGCCTGGGGAAAGGGTCCTGGCTTCGACTGCCGTCTACTGGCCCCCAGATCGACGGCGAGCGAGAGGAATGTGAAAAGGAGCAGGCCTTCTCAGATGGCGGCCCCCGCCGCCTTCAGAGAAGTTGTTTCTGTTTTTGAGGGAGGCTTAGAAAACGTATCAGAAGGCCGGGGTACTTCGAACCTTCTGAGAAGGCCAGGGCCCCTCTTCTCTCTCATGCCGTCATCAACGGGAAGGCTCGCCAATCGACCCTCGGACCTCGAACGGCGGCCGCGACGGCGGGGACGACGGCGCTGTCGTCGTCGACCGCGGCGGCCATTGCCAGGGCGACGGAGCCGACGAGAGACGACAACCGAAGATGACGACGACAACGACGGCGGCGACGACGACGACGGCGACGGCGAAAGGGACGGCGACGACGGCGGCGACGGCGGCGGCGGCGACGGTGGGGCAGCGGCGGCGACTGCGGTCGCGGCGGCTGCCGCGTTGGCGGCGCTGGCGTCCCCCGAGGACCCGGCCGCGGTCGCCCTGCCGCCGATCTCGGCCCGGGGCCGGCCAGAGTCCAGGCCGCTGGCCTCGCCGCAGCCATTGTCGCCGTCGCCCGCCGTCGCCGTCGTCGCCGTCGACGCTGCCGCCGCCGATCTCGCCGCCGATATCGTCGTCGTCGCCGTCCTCGTCAACGTCCTCGCCGCCGACCGCCGTCGTCCTCGCCGCTGCCGGCCGCCGTCGAGGCAAGGCCGCAAGCCTCGCCGCCGACCGTCGTCGTCGTCGTTGTCGTCGCCTTTGTCGCCATTGCCGACGTGGCCGTCGTCGCCATTGCCGACGTCGCCGTCGTCGCCGCTGCCGCCGGCATCGCCGCCGCCGTCACCGTCGCCGTCGCTGTCGACTCTGAGAGGTTCCCTGATGTTCTCGGCGTGGCTTTCGGCGTGTGCCCAGTGTTTTCGGAAACTGCTTCTGGAAGTGACCAGACGATGTCGGAGGAGGTGGAGATCAGCGCGGATCTCCGCCGTCGTCGTCTTCGCCTCCTCATCCTCCTCACTCTCATCCGTCGCATCCTGCTCCCTCCATGCCGTCCTACTCGCCCTTCCTTATTTTCTTCTTTACTACAATACGTAATTTCAGTGCTTCTGTTTGTTCCCACGTGGCCCACCATCATCGCCCGACTCCCAACGCCACCAGACAAATTAGCTTGGCAAAGGACCCAACAATTTGCAGGTGTGAGCACCGTCGTTGTATGCACCGGATTCGGAGGAGCTCCCTATAGGGCCACGAAAC
Organism: Prorocentrum cordatum; assembly: GCA_963575745.1. Lineage (NCBI taxonomy): Eukaryota > Dinophyceae > Prorocentrales > Prorocentraceae > Prorocentrum > Prorocentrum cordatum. The sequence goes on along the minus strand of CAUYUJ010014949.1, from coordinate 726,795 downwards.
GTGTGAGGGTTGTGCCAAAATGGGCGCGGTGGGCGCATGCGAAATCAGCGACTGAGGCCGTCGCTGGAGCTCCCTGGCGGGCCATGAACGTGTGAGAAGTGTGCCAACATGGGTGCGATGGGCGCATGCGAACGCAGCCACTGTGGCCGTTGGTTGAGATCCCTATGGTGCCGCGAAGCGTGCGAGGGCTGTGCCAACATGGGTGCGGCTGGCGCATGCGTAAGTAGCCACTGGGGCCGTCAGTGGAGCTCCCTATGGGGCCACGAAGCGTGTTAGGGGTGTACCGGATATGGGTGCGGTGGGCGCATGCGAACACTGGCATGTGGGCCTTCGGTGGAGCTCGTTATGGGGCCACGAAAAGTGTGAGGGGTTGTCAACATGGGTGCGGTGGGCGCTTGCGAACGCAGCCACGGTCGGCTCTATGGGGCCACGAAGCGTGCGAGGGGTGTGCCAGCATGGGTGCAGTGTGCGCATGCGAGCGCTGGCATGTGGACCTTCGGTGGAGCTCGTCATGGGGCCACGAAAAGTGCGAGGGGTGTGCCAACATGGGTGCGGTGGGCGCATGCGAACGCAGCCACGTGAGGCCGTCGGTGGAGCTCCCTATGCGACCACGTGATAAAACTCCTCTTCTTCATTATTTTCTTCGTTAACCCTCTCTCTCTCTCGATATCAGAAATCTCCATCGTTCCTGTCTCCCTCTCTCTATCTCCCACCGTTTCACATTATTCGGTGGGCGACGGGCGACCCGAGGCCCCAATCCGTATATATGCCTGTCTCTGGTTCGTTATACGCCTCGTTCCCCCTCTCTCTTTGTTGTCTCTCTCTCTCTTTCTATACCTCTATCTCCCTTTCCCTTTGAATTTGAATGTTTATCTTTTTTTGTTCTCTCTCTCTCTCTCTCTCCCCCCCCCCTCTCTGCCCTCTCTGAGGCCGGGGCGGAATGGGGGGGGAGAGAGAGAGAGAGAGAGTGAGAGAGGGGGAAGAGGACGACTGAGGTCAGTGACTGAGGGGAGACGGAACAAGAGAAATAGACATAGGGAAATATACATACAGAGATGGGGACGGGAAGGGGGAAAAAGAGAGAGATAGAGAGAGAGAGAGAGACACACACACACAACAAAGAACACAGACATGATACACAACGAGAAAGAGAGAGAGAGAGAGAGAACAAGAGAACAAGAGAGAGAGAGAGATAATGAGAAATAGAGAGAGAGAGAGAGAGACAGCGTGGGGGAGAGAGAAAGAGAGAGAGAGAGAGAAGTGAAGAGATGGAGAGGGATTCAGAGAACGTGAGGAACATCGAGAGAGGGAGAGAGAGGGAGAGAGAGGGGGATGAGGGAGAGAGTGAGAGAAAGAGAGAGAGAGAGAGAGAGAAATAAAGAGAGTGAGTGAGAGAGAGGAGGAGCTGGCGGGCAGGGGAAGGCGGGAGGGAGGATCCTATGGGGCCATGGGCTATGGGGGGCACCTCGGGAGTATAACACGTCGGAAGGACAGGATGGGGAAGGGCTGGGAGATGGGCGGGAACGGGAGCGAGATGGCGAAGGGGAACGGGGGGGGGAACGGGGGGGCTGGGGAACGAAGGGTGTCGCCGTTTTTGCGCGACGCGCTTCGTGCCCTGCGCCAGGAAGCAGCGCAGGGCGCCGCTCCACGTGTCTCGAGCCTCGGCTCGAGCCTCGCGCCGAGCTGCCGACGGCCCTCCCGCCAAGAAGCTGACCGCGCGCGGCGTGATTGGCCCTCCCGCCAGGAACCTCCCTCCTCCTCCTCCTCCTCCTCCTCCTCCTCCTCCTCCTCATCCTCCTCCCACTCCTCCTCCTCCTACTCCTCCTCCTCCTCCTCCTCCTCCTCCTCCTCCTCCTCCTTCTCCCCCTCCTCCTGAATCCAGCCGCGCGTGCTATCAGCTTCCTGGGGCGGCGGTGGCGGGTGCCCTTGCACCCGATAAAGTAGCACGATTTGCCGAGTGCACTGTGCAATCAGCTCATCCCTGTGGTGATGATGATGGCGATGATGGGTGGTGGTGGTGGCGGTGGTGTTATTTAAATCGGGATTTAGAGCTGATGCCTACGACGGCGGCGGCTGCCCTGGCCCAGCCCGCCGCCGCGCCGCTAACCTGGAGCCCCATATGAGCCCCTGCTCGAGGGGGAAGCGCCAGCACACGCCGCGCACTACAGTCGGACCGCTGAAGAAGGAACGCTACAAGGGATGAAAAAAAAACGACCCTACCCTGGGTTACACGCGCGTGGTCTGTGAACCTCCTGGGGACCCCCAATGTCTAGAGCCGCCAGGACGCGGCACATCACGCAGGGTTTACACTGTCAGCACACAGGATTTTTAGCGCACAGCGCCTCGTAAACCAGGGTAGGGTAATTTTTTATGCCCTTGAATTCTTGGCCCTGCAAGCGCCTCCGCACCCCAGGGAGGCAAGAGGAACAGCACTGGGGGGATATATGGAGCATCGAGCCCCTTCCAAACCCAAACTGCAAACTGTTCCTTATGTCAGCGCCTTGACTGCACGACGAGGCCGCGCCGCGCCCGAGCGCGCTGGGGCGCTCGAGCGCCCTTCTAGAAGCCCACCTCACACGAGATCACTAGTTCAGCTCCCCGCAGTCGCCCCTGACGAGCTCGACGCCGCCGCCGCTGGGGTCGCGCCCAGCATGCCCTGGAGGAGCTTCGCCGCAGCTGCCTTCGCAGCTGCATCCTTCTCAGCAGCTGCCTTCTTTGCGGCGGCGTCCTTCTTCTTCCCAGCGGTCGTCTTCAGCGCGGCCGCCTTCTTCGCGGAGTCGGCCTCGACCTCCTCGGCCGCTGCCTTCAAGGCGGCCCACTCCTGCTCCTGGGCCTTCCTCGCGGCCTCGGCCTCCTTCGCGGCGGCAGCTGCCTTGGCGGCGGCCTCCTCCTCTTGGCGCTTCCTCGACGCCGCCTCGGCATCGGCCCTCTCGGCAGCTGCCTTGGCGGCGGCCTCCTCCTCCTGGTGCTTCCTCGCGGCCGCCTCGGCGTCGGCCCTCCCAGCAGCTGCCTTCGCGGCGGCCTCCTCCTCATCTTGGTGCTTCCTCGCGACCGCCTCCGCATCGGCCCTCTCGGCAGCTGCCTTCACGGCGGCTCCATCCTCCTCTTGGTGCTTCCCCGCGGCCGCCTCGGCGTCGGCCCTCCCAGCAGCTGCCTTCGCGGCGGCCTCCTCCTCATCTTGGTGCTTCCCCGCGGCCGCCACGGCATCGGCACTCGCGGCAGCTGCCTTCGCGGCGGCGCCGCCCTCCTCTTGCACCATCATCGCGGCCCCGTCAGCATCGGCACCTTCGGCAGCTGCTTCTTTCTTCTCCTCCTCATCCTGGGCCTTCTCAGCGGCCGCGCTCTCGACGTCTGCCTTCGCGGCGGCCTCCGCATCCTCGGCAGCTACCTTCGCGGCGCCCTCCTCCTGGGCGGCCTCCCCGTCCGTCAGCGCCGCCGCGGGGGCGGCGACAGGGGTGATCGTGACCTTGGCATCTGCGGCCCTCCAGGCTTGCACCAGCATGTCGACCATGGCCTTGTCGGGAACCTACGGGGGCGTTCCAATGCAACGGTGACGAACGCGCATCTCCCACGAACCCCCCCGAGAGGCCCTGGGGCCGCTGCAATCCTCGGGGCTGCCGTAAAATATCAAACATTCGCCCTGCATCGGAACATTCGTCATCCTTGCATAGCTCGCGAGCGCCGACACGCCGTGCGACAACGCCGTCCCCTCCTTCACATTGCCGACAGAGATCCTCGAGCGCACGCGTGAGACAAGATAGGGGGGGGGGGGACGGCCATGCCGAAGAGCGGGCAGCCCTTGGGGCGCCGAGAGTTCGGGGCCCAACAGGGGCGCCCACGCACTTGAACACAAAAGGGGCGCAACTGCAGCGATGCCCCGCTTGTGTTCCAGTGTCTGGGAGGCCCTGGCAGGTTCAACGGCGTGCACTCGACCAGGACATTAAGGCTGCGCGGGAAGGGTGCACGGGCCTTGGAACGCCATGTGGACGTTTTCCGCGCGGAGCGCAGCATAATGCCGAAGGGTGCCGAATACCGAAGGGGCAAGGATGTAAGGGTGACGTTGGAAAGTTGCCCTATACTTACTATCATAGTTGACTGTATGCCTTGGGGGGGGGGGGCAGGGCACCGACGGGGACGTGCACGACAGCCACGACTGAGGGGCAGCCGCGGTCCTCACGCCCCAGCACGTCTGCGACACCTTGTCGGCCACCACGAAGCCAGGCGGGATGTACAACATCTCCCGAGCCCCGCTCACGCTGCCCGTCTAAACTCGCACTGACATGCCCTCCCACACGACACCACCACCACGCCGCACAAGCCGTGCATCCAGCAGGACGCGTTGACAGGGCAACAGTTTAGAGTCCCACGAGGCATTCGAGACCTTAATCCCCCTGGCAGGCTCCGACCCCTCCCTCATCACCTCATCGCCCTGAGGCCCTCGCCAATCACCCTCATCCCTCATCCCCCCTCCAACCCCCTCACCATCCCTTTAATCATCCGACCCCCTTCGGCCCCCTCGCCAGTCAGAATCAAATATCCAGGAAGGGCGCCAATGGGCCCGAAGCCCAATGCGACACCGAGTGAAAACACGATGCCAAGTACAGCCGCATCACGACTGCAGCGCAGGATTCACCGCACTCAGGCCTCACAAATCCTTCACCCTTACCTCGCCTCCCGAGCGCCCCTGTAGAGAGCCCTTGCCCCGCCGTCTGGGGGCCCTGCTCGAACGTGTAGATGGGGACGTCCGCGGGGATCTCCATGCCAGCCCCGAGAGACTTGAAGAGGACGATGATCTTGTTATAGTCCGCCACCTGGCCGTCGCCCCCGCCGTACTTCAGCACGAAGTTCGAGAAGTCCTGGCAGCGGCGGCGCGGGGGGGGGGAGGGAGGGCGGTGAGGGGACGAGGGTAGAGGGAACATGGGGTGAGGCACATGGGCAGGAGGAATGGGGGGGGAGGACGAGGGAGAGGCGGAGATGGGAAGGAAGAGGAGGAGGACGAGGGGGCGGACGGCGGACAGCGCAGGGGCCCACGAGGGAGGCTACATGAGGTTGCACGATATAGGGCACTACTGCTATCAACATGGGTATGCTGGCACAGTTTCTTACACGACGACCAGGATGCAGAACGGGCACTTCAGATGAGGTGGTGGGGGGGAGGAACACGAGGCGGATGCGGTGGATCATGAGGACGAGGAGGGGGGGAGAAGGTGAGAACGTCAGAGAAGACGAAACGGAGGCATAGGTTAGAGCATGCCGCGCAGAAGTCCTCCAGCCTCATCATCACGAGCTTCCTGGAGCCTGCGGAGAGGTAGCGCAGCGTCGGCAGCATGACGGGCTCCACCGACGCGTGGGTGCTGCCAGCGCTGGCGTACGTCAAAAACACCTTGTCGCAGAAGGCCTGCAATGTGGCGTGTGCACCTCCGAGCGGCTGCGCGCGGGCGGTGAGGCGCGCGAAGGGTGCGAGAGGCTGGTGGGGGGCGCCAAACTCCGACAAGACGGGGCTACGGAATGGCCGCCAGTGTTGCGCGCGAGGCGCGAAGGGGGAATGGGAAGGGGCTGGGAAACGACGAGGGCCAGGGGGCGGGCAGGGTGGTGCGAGAGTGAGTTGACACGAGAAGGCCAGGCGCGGGCGGGAGGAACGCGTCCGCGGGGCTAGGAGTCAAGAGAAGACTGGACGTGGGGCAAGGGTGCGAAGGTGGAAACGGGGCGACGGAGGAGGGAGGGGTGGACGGGATAGACGGGGAAGGGCGGGGAGGCGGAGCGTCGGGAGCGGGACGGCGAAGGGAAGGGGGAAGGGCGGGGAGCGGTGGGTGGGATGGTGACATGCGGCAACTATTGCAACAAACAAAAAGCACCAGTCTTCCAATCTGCATGCCATCCAGCGAACGGCTCGGCCAACTTCAGGAACGCGGGCGCCTCCTGGGACGGCACGGGCGCCTGCTTCCTGCCGCCGCCGAGGGACTTCGAACGCCAATGCCCCAGGAGGCCAGCCGTGCCCTTCTCGGCGACCGACGCGAGGATCTCGCCCGCGTCCTGCGCTCGGACGGGGGGGGGAGGAGGGGGGGGGGCGCGGTGGGATGGGAGGGGGAGAGAGGTGGAGGAGGAGGTGCAGGGGCGAGGGGAGGGGGGGGGGAGAGTGCGAGAGCTACGCCGATGTCGAATACTTGCTCCGCCCCCCGCAATGGGACAACGGCGATGGGCACCTGCCATGTGCCAAGGACGCTCCCCGACACCCAGGCGACGTGGTGCTGGTCGGACTGGCCGCGCGAGCGTATGCGTGCGTGCGTACGCCCGTGCACGTTACGAATGTATACATATATATATATATATATATATATACGGGTATACATGTTTATATGTACACACACCTACAGTCATTCATACAAATATGCATATGCGTGCACACGGGGAGCACACTTACGTATGAATATACCAGGTATGTACAAGCCCTACAACGGTATACACTTTTTGCAACTGTGTATACCCAGACCATGGGTTTTTAGGGAAGCCGTAGGGCGGGCAGGTCAAGACGCGAGTCCCATCCAGCACACAATGTAGGGCGGACGGGATAAGGACGTCCTTCACGAAGAAAGGCACGCCCGCTTCAACGCCGTCGCCTGCCTGCGAGAAAGGCTTCCCCGTGACCTTCAGGGAGCACGAGAAGGTGGCGCTGAAGAAGTCGTGGCCGAGGGGCGCCTTCATGTCGGCCTTGGCGGCCCGCCGATGGAGATCCTTGACGAAGGTCTTGAGCTTCGCCTCGCCGTCCTTCTTCTTCTTCTGCTCCCTGGCAGCGCGCCCCGACCTCTCCGTGCCCACGGCCTTCGTCAAGGACGAAAGCATGGTCTTGAAGCCCTTGACGCCCTCGGAGAGCGCGTCATCATGCCTGGCGATGACCTTCTCTAGCTTGGTAACGTCCTTCTGCTTGGATACCGAGATAGGTGGCAAGTTGGCAAGCGTTCGTGGCCAGCGCCAGGAGGGCTCGGAGGAGGAGGGGAGGGAGGAGGCGGAGGAGGGGGAGGAGGAGGAAGAGGAGGAGGATGAGGAGGAGGAGGAGGAAGAGGAGGGGGAAGCGGGAAAGGAGGAGTCGGCGGAAAATGAGGAAGGGCAGGGAGGGCGGGAACGGGCGAGGCGGGAGATGAGGACGACGTTGATGAGGGCTCGGAGGAGGGGGGAGGGGGGAGTTGGAAACCAAGCGGAAATGTTGGTCCTTCAACGCGCAGGGGCCATGATGAGGGGCTCCCCCTGCAACTCCACGGTGTACCACGTCTGGTGGTACCTCTACGCGCGCGCGAAAGCGCTCGCACAAACTTGCAACAATCGGGACTCTACCCTTGGGGATCCTAGGGGTGTGAGGGGCGCGTTTCGGCGAGCGGGGCACGTGCCGTCGAGGTCCACCCAGACGAGGAGCAAGTGCTTGCACCGCGCGCGGCGCCGCTGGTCCGCGCAACCTGCCGCGGGGAGGTCCTCGCGGCACCATGGGCCCTGCGCTCGCGGCCCCTCCTTGCCGCCGAGCTTGACAGGGAACCACTTCCACCAATGTGGCGGGCGGTACCTCCCCGCCGCGGCGTCGGCCGCGGCGGGGAGGAACCAAAAGGGGGGGAGCTCACCCGCGCCCTCGACAACAACGGCGCGGGGGGCCCACCACGGACGAGCCTCCGCGGCGCAAGGAACTAACCCAGGCGCGAATGGCAACACATCGGGGCGCGGGAGCCCAGGTGGGGCCGCGGGAAGGCGCAATAGGGCGTGCCACGCGGCTGCCATTGCGCTTGAGCCGCCAAGTACAGCGACACGGACGGGAGAGAAAACTAGGCGAGGGGGAGAAAGGTTGAGGAAGAACGGCGAGGGGAGGCGGGGAGGAGAGATGAGGGGAGCAGACGTAGCGAGAGGAGGAGAAGAGGAGCATGCGAACCAGAGGAGGAGGATGATGATGATGATGAGGAGGAGGAGGAGGCGGAGGAGGAGAGACGAGGCAGCAGACGAAGCGAGAGAATGATAGCACACGAAACATAATGCTGCCTTTAAGGCCCCGACAATACAATCCAAAACAATACAACACACGAAACAGAAGGAGGAGGAGGGCAGCGAAAGGATGGGCCACTGGATCCTCCCTGGACCCCAACAGCCCTCGAACATTGTAGCCTCCACGCCTCGCCATCAGCCCTCGAACCTTGCAACCCCCGCGCCTCGACCATCGACGCACATCGACAATCGTTCCCTCGACCCGTTGACCCCGTCGGCCCCTCGGCCCCCGGGCACCGCCGACCCCGCCCCCCGTCGGTCGGCCCAGTTGCGCGGGGTCGAGGGGTCTAGGGGCGCGGTGCTGGTGGGGCCGAGAAGCCACATGGGGCGCGGGGTCGAGGGGCAAGTGGGGGATTGGCGGAGGTGACAGACGAGCGGGTGGCAACAGAGAAGCAGCACAAGAAACGCAGACCGCACACGCCATCTCGCTCAGCTGCACCTGTATGGCCTCCACCGACCGCATGGAGGCGTGGCCCGTTGGGAGGTTGCGCTTCTTGTAGTCTTTGCACCACAGGAAGTACTGCACCAAGGACTTCGGGGTGACGCGATCCTCCCTGCCCCGCGGCACGGGGGGAGGAGGGGGGAGGCGATGGAGATTCGGGCATGGGGCATGGGGACGGGGGCGCGAGGGAGCAGGAGGTGACGGAGGACGAGGCAATGCAGGATGGTGGGTGCGAAGGGGGAGGCAGGGGGTGGGGCACGCAGCAGCCGTAGTTCTGGTAGTAGCAGTGGTTGGAGGAGGAGGGGAGATGCATTAGTAATAACAGCTACCACGTAGTAGTCGTAGTAGTAGTAGTAGTAGTAGCAGCAGCAGCAACCGTAGCCGTAGTAGTAGTAGTAGTAGTAGTAGTAGTAGTAGTAGTAGTAGTAGTAGTACTAGTAGTAGTAGTAGTAGTAGTAGTAGTAGTAGTAGTAGTAGTGGCAGTGGTGGTAGTAGTAGTGGTAGTAGTAGTAGTGGTAGTAGTGGTAGTAGTGGTAGTAGTGGTAGTAGTGGTAGTAGAGTAGTAGTAGTAGTAGTAGTAGTAGTAGTAGTCGTATGAGCAGTATAATTATGTGTAGTAGTAGTAATACTAGTCGTAATCGCAGTAGTAACGGTAGAAGTAGTAGTGGTAGTGATAGTAGCCAGGTAATATTAGTACTAGTCGTATTACCAGTGGCCGAGGTCGCAGTAGTGATAATAGTAGGAGCGGTAGTAGTAGAAGTAGCAGCAGTAGTAGTAGTAGTAGTAGTAGTAGTAGTAGTAGTAGTAGTAGTAGTAGTAGTAGTAGCAGTAGTAGTAGTAGTAGTAGTAGTAGTAGTAGTAGTAGTCGTAGTAGTCGTAGTAGTAGTCGTAGTCGTAGTCGTAGTCGTAGTCGTAGTCGTAGTCGTAGTAGTAGTAGTAGTAGTAGTAGTAGTAGTAGTAGTAGTAGTAGTAGTAGTAGTAGTAGTAGTAGTAGTAGTAGTAGTAGTAGTAGTAGTAGTAGTAGTAGTAGTAGTAGTAGTAGTAGTAGTAGTAGTAGTAGTAGTAGTAGTAGTAGTAGTAGTAGTCGTGGTAGTAGTAGTAGTAGTAGTAGTACATGCGCGTACAACACCCACCCCCTGACGTCCTTCACAGGCTCGCCCCTGCCGACGCGCCCGATTGCAAGTGCGACCACCTGCTTGTCGGACACCGCGCCCATGACCTCGCCCAAGGATGGCCAGGGGCCGTCCTCAGCCTCGCCGTGGAAGACTGCCTGGTTCACGCAGCCCTTGCTCACCACGTTGTTGACCAACATGGCGATGGACGACGTGGTAATCTCGGGCTCCGCTTCCGTGAGGACGCGGCCGGCCTGCTCGCTGAGGCTCTCCCAGTCCGTCGTGTATTTGGTCAACTTCCTCTGGAACTTCGCAACGATCTGGGCGGCCTCGTCCGAGAAACTCTTGCCGCCTTTCCGACGGGACCTGGCAGCACCCTTGCGGCAGTCGCTGTCGCTGCAATCCGAGCCGAGGGATCCATCGCCCACGTCGGAATCATCAGAAATCATGACATCGTCCTGCCTCGTGCGCTTCGAGCCAGTGCCAGTGCCAGACTTGCTCTTCCAGTCGTCGTCCTCCTGGCCGCGCTTCCTGCCGCTCTCGCCGCCGCCTGCCTTGGCGCGCTTGCCTCCCGCGGGCGTTGCACGCTCAGTGGGCTGCCCAAGGCTCCGAGACCTGCTCCTCTCGCCGTCGCCATCGCCCATCTCGCTCGGAGGCCTCCGCCTACTCTGCAAGAAGGTGCTGGCGCCGACCGCCGCCCTCGAGCTGAGGCCGCCCGTCGTGGCCTTCATGAGGTCGCTCTCCCACGCGTCCGTGTCGTCGAGCTCGGCCTCGTACCTCAGCAGGTCGGCCTCCTTCGGGTTGCGCACGTCCTTATCTGCGCACTCGAGCTTGTTGCCCACCCGCGACTGGTCGTACCAACACACGAAGTCCTCCACCGCCACGAGCACACGAATGGACCCATCAGGGCCGTTGAAATCCGTCTCCTTGTCCGAGCCTGGCGCTGTATCGCGGGTCCACCTCCCGAGGGCCTGCGGCCGATGAACCCTCTGCAACAACCATCATCATCAGCAGCAGCAACCTCAGGTTGCTGCTGCTGCTGATTATGATTCTGAGGTTGCTGCAGAGGGCTCATCGTCATCAGCAATCCGAATCCGAAGAGAAGGAGGAGGGGGGGATGTCGTTCTAGATCCCCCGAGCAGCCCGAGCAAGGAGCGGCACCAGGCAACGACGGGCGACCGTCCGACCGCCCCTCGGCGCCAGGGACGGGCAGGCGACCGCGGGGAAGTCCCACTTCCGACGGGGGAGGTGGGTGGCGGAGACTCGGGGCGGAACCTGCGCATAATGTCATCGGGAACTCTGCCGCAAGCACTGCGATGAGGAGAGGGTGGCGGGGGCGGAGGAGGAGGAGGAAAGGAGGGGGAGGGGGGGGGACGGAAGAGGGGGAGAAGGACGATCAGGATGTCGCCCCCTTCAGAGGGGGTGGGCGATGAGCTCGGCGAGGGGCGAGGGGGAGGACCATGGGGCAGGAGCGGGCAATGACGACAACCACAGGGGCGGTGCGGCCGACGACGGCAGCAACTGCAATCGCGAGCCTCATCGCGGGTGATGCCGAACTCCTCCATCTGATATTTCAAGAATTTGAATTGGTGCATGTAGATGCCCTTCTGGCCGCGCTGGCTGACCTCCCCACGCATTGTTGCCCCGATTTGCATACACCCACTCGTGACCCCCTGCGTTCATACATGCATCCCCACATGCGCGCACATACCGACATACACGCCTACGTGCCTACATATGTAGACATGCCTACATATATGCATGCACGCATACAAAGCATGGACATACACATACTTACTTACATGCATCTATGCATGCATATATGCATGCATGCATACACATACAGATTATTATATGCATGTATGCACACATGCATCCATAATTAGTCGCATACAACAATGCAGGTATGCATAGTATACGCATGCGTACGTACACGTATACATACATATACATACATACAAGCATGCATACACACACATTCGCACATATACATATACATCCATACATACATACATACATGCATACATACATACATATATACAAACAACCATACATACATACATACATGCATACAAATATATACATACACACATACATACATACATACATACGTACGCACATACGTACGTACGTACGTACGTACGGACATCACTATACATATACATACAAACATAAACAACCATATACATACGTACGTTCGGACGTACATAGATACATGCATACACACATACCTACATACACGCGTACACTTGCACACACTAACATGCATACACGCATGTCTATACGCTAGACTAGATGGGTGGATTGCACATGCGTATGCAAGCGCGTACAGACCTGTAGCTGGGCACCTCCATGCACATGCACACGCATGCATGCAATGGCACCCGCGTCCCCGCCCACCTGCATCTTCTCGTAGACGCGGCTGAATCTGCACACGTCGAAGCTGCCACGACAAAGGCCGCGACCTCTGGCCTCCCCTCCCCGACGGCGGGCAGGAGGGGGACAATGCAAGGCAAGGGGGACACAGGCCTTCCGCCCCTTCCTCTCGTGGCTCCTTCCGCCTCCTTATCATCCTTATTACGTCGTTCCCTCTTGGACCCGCCGCCGCCTCCTCCGCCCCGCCCGCGTACCCCCCCCCCCCCTCCTCCCACGCAGCCGCCATCATCGCCCCCGCTGGCCACCCCCCTGGGGCCTGGGGCCTGGGGAGGCAAAGCTGAGAAGACCAGATGGGAGCCATCTCATCGCAACGATGCCGCGAGCAAACAGAACATGCAAGAACTTATGTAGCGCCACACAGAGAACCCCCCAATGGATGACACCACCCCGTCGGGCCGTGCACGTGGCGATGTAAGGCTTGAGGTAGGCAATCCACTTGTCCCCGCCCTTTTTCCTCAGCTCCTGGAACTCGCCCAGCGACTTCGGGCCCTGGCGCTTGGCGTCCTCCCACGCCGCCTTGATGGAGGACGTGTGCGGCCTGCAGAAACGCTCCCTGTCGAGGCTGACCTTCTCACAGCCAGGGAAACTGCACGGCTTGGACCGCCGCTTGGGCGACGCCCCCCGCTTCTTCGGCGACGGCGGCCGATGCTGGGGCGATGGCGGGTTCCGCTCCGACCGATCGCGGGACCGATCGCGGGCGTCGCGGCCTCCACCGCTTGCTGGGCCGTCGGCGACCGAAAGGGTCGGCGAAGCGAGGGGCAGGTCATCGCCACATTCGTCTTCAACCATCAAGAACATGCTATCGGGCGACGCCATCGCAAGACTAGACCCACGGCCGCTCCGAGGCCCAAGCTCCCCCACCTGGCCCAGGGAACGCTTCGATCCTTCAAAAGGCTGCGACACTGATCCCATGCGCTTCGCGCCAGGGCACGGGGGCGCCAGGGCACGGGGGCGACCTGAACTACACGCAGGAGCAGCGGGCTTTCGTGACCATCGCGAGACTCGACATGAATTCACACCGATAAATATAGAAACCCTTCCCGACTCGAACGTGACGCTTATTCCAGCGAGCTGGTCGGGCGACGGGATTCAAACTCACCTTGAACTCCCGCCTGCGGCCGCTTTCAACCTTGAACCCCGCTGCGTTCAACAATGAACAGCTTCGTTCAGCCTTGAACCCCATCGCAACCACATGGTCCATATATCCACATTGGCATACGTACGTTGTGGCACGATTGCAAAACATAAATAGGACCCGCATCGTCACGTAGACCAGCTGAATAAAATGTCGGTTGGGGCCAAACCGACATTTGATTCAGCTACTGCACGGCCTCGGCCCAACCGCTGGTTTATTAAACCAACGAATTGTGTGTGGCACGCAATTCGTGCACGTGATCTTTGTAATTGGCCACGCACAATTCGTCGCCCTCCTCCTCCTCCTCCTCCCCCCCAAACGTGAGTCCTCCAAATTCCTTGTCGTGCACGTCCTCCTCCTGTTCCTCTTCCTCCTCCTTCTACTCCTCCGTCTCTTCCTCCTCCTGTTCCTCTTCCTCCTCCTTTTCCTCCTCTTCCTCCTCCTCATCCTCCTCTTCCTTCTTCTCCTCCTTCTCCTGCTCTCCCGTTTTCCCGCTGCAGCGGAAACGGGGGTCTCGAGAACGACGCCGCCGCTCAGGAAACCACCGCGTCCTGGCCGGCTGGCAGGGGCGGAAGGGGGGGGGGCGGAGAGGGCGCGGTGAAAAGAGGTGACGAATTGGGGGATGAGGCATTCCTCCTCCACCGCCCCCGCGCCCTCCACTACTACTACTACTACTACTACTACTACTACTACTACTACTACTACTACTACTACTACTACTACTACTACTACTACTACTACTACTACTACTACTACTACTACTACTACTACTACTACTACTACTACTACTACTACTACTACTACTACTACTTACTTACTACTACTACTACTACTTACTACTACTACTACTACTACTACTGCTACTGCTGCCTGGCTGCTGCTACTGCTACTACTATTATTACTACTACCACTACTACTACTACTACTACTACTACTACTACTACTACTACTAATACAACAAACAACTACTACTACTACTACTACTACGATTTACTACTACTGATACTAATATTCTAATACTTTCTCCTACTCCTACTACTACTACTACTACTGCTACTACGACTACTGCCACTATTACCATTACTACCACTACTACTACTACTACTACTACTACTACTACTTCTGCAACTGTACTACGATTTCTGCCAACAATCATATTTCCACGACTACTACTACTACTACTACTACCACTACTACTACTACTACTACTACTACTACTACTACTACTACTACTACTACTACTACTACTAATACTACTATTACTAATACCACGACTACCACGGCTACGACCACGACTACGACTACGACGACGACGACTACTATGACTACTACTCCTACTACTACCACCACCACTACTACTACTACTACTACTACTACTACTACTACGGCTACTACTACTACTACTACTACTACTACTACTACTACTACTACTACTACTACTACTACTACAACTACTACTACTACTACTACTACTACTACTACTACTACAACTACTACTACTACTACTACTACTACTACTACTACTACTACTACTACTACGACTACTACTTGCAATATTACTGCCACTGGCGCTTGCACCTCACAGCATTAACGACAAAGGCACGTAACCTCTGCTGCGCGCTCTGTGGTTGGAAGTGCACAAAAGGGGGCAGCGCTGCTCGCTGACGCGCCAAACTCGCAACAATGATGCTCGTTACGACGGACCGCGCGCGCCGCGCATGGAAAACGTTCGACGCAAACATCGCTGCTCTCGTTTGCCGCGGTTTTTACACGCCCGCCGCGCATGGAAACTGTTCAACGGCACACAAAAAGAAATACATCCACTGAAAAAAGGAAACATGCACGAACGACATGAGATAAACAGGTGCAGGGGGACAGAGACAGAAAGAGAGAGAGGGAGAGAGAGAGAGAGAGAGAGAGAAAGAAATAAAGAAAGAAAGAGAGAGACAGAGACCAAGAGAGAGAGAGAGAGAGAGAGAGAGCGAGAGAGAGAGAGAGATGACAAAAAACGAACAACCAATGAAACTAACGTTTTCGTCGGCCTCGGTCTCATATGGCCATGGGCGAGGGGCGCGCCGCTGCGCCGCCCACCCTTCGCGGGGGCGGATTCGAACGACAACGCCAAGCCAACAGCGCTGCTCGGCTACAGCGAGGAACGCGCGCGCATTCATGCATATGCGCATTACGTGTACATGTGCACACATGCGCCTATAACTATATGTATATATGTAAAAATGTACACGCGGATGCATTGCGCGCGTGCCATCCACGCGCGCAGATGCAACGCCTTGCCATCTGGCGGCTGGCGGCTGGCGGGCCGCCGACCGCCGATTACATCCCATCGCCCGTCGCCCGCCCCGCTGCCGCCGCTCGGCGTGGAACGAAATAAAGAACCAGCGAACACAAGGACACGACACAATACACCTTGGGAACTGGTGGAAATGGATGGGCCCTGGATGGGAGTCCGCGGCGAGGGGGGGCGGGGCTGGGGGCTGGGGGTGGCGCGCCCGTTTCGCGATCGCCCGTCGCTGACAACGCGGTCGTCGCGTTCGCGGAAGGCAGACGGCGGGCGGCCCCCGCGCGTAATGTTTTGCTCGCGCGCGCAACCGCCCCCTGGGGGCCTGGGGGCCCGACCTGGAACTCGTCGGGCCCCCCGACCACGCCGAGTGGAAACCCAGGGGGCCCAGTAGCCCATGTGCCCAGTCCACTGTCCGCCGCGGCCCCGTTACAAGCCCTGGGGCCTGGGGCGCGCTCGGGAAGGACCTCGGGCGCCCGATCAGAATCGCGCCCGCGCCGCTCGTCGGGGCGGCCCCGAGGCGGCGGCCGCGCGACCTACCGCCGCGCTAAAACCGCCCGCCGAAAGCTGTCGCGGCCTTGGCCCGCCGCCAGCGGGCTCGGCAGCGCGCCGCGACGAAACCTCGCCCGCCGCGCGGCAGTTGGAGTCGGAGGAGCCGAGAAACATCGGCAGTCGGTGACGCCTTGGGACCCAAGGGAGCGGCTCAGCTTCCCAGCACGGAACGCGTTTGTCCCGCGCAGTGCAATGGCGCGTTTCGTCGTCAAGGGCGACGAGCCGCCCCTCCCTGGCCTCCTGGCCCTGGCCGCGGCGACGCCTCGCGGCTGTTCGCAGGCCCGCGTAACGGGGCGATTTCATCGCGGCCGCGACGCCAGCGGCGCGGTGTTCGGCGCGGCGCCGCCGCGCAGCCTCGCCCGCGCTGGCCTCGCCCGCTGTGCGCGGGGGCAGCGGGGGGAAGCGCCGCGTTGCAAGCTTTGGAGAACAGCTTGGAAGGCGAAGCCCTGCCGCCGCGCGCGCGGCGCGCCTAAAACCACTGGCGCGCCGAAGCCGCAGCCGTCCAGTCCAGTCCCGCTCGCGTTCAAAGGCCGAGGTCGCGCCTCACCGCCTCACGATTCCACGATCCTGCCTCCCACTCCGGCGGCAGCACTCGGCGGGCCTTGGCGGCGGCGCGCTGTCGCGCCGCGTTGGCGCGGCCGCGTTGGCGCGGCCAGGCTGGGTGGCGACCGCATCTCCCTGCATATCCCCCCCTCCCCCTCCTCGTCTTCCCCCGCCCCTCCCCCCCCCCCTCCTCCTCGTTATCCTCTTCCCCCTCCGCCTCCTCATCCTCCTCCTCCTCCTCCCCCCCCCCTCCTCCTCCCCCTCCTCCTCCCCTCCTCCTCCCCCCCCCCCCTCCCCCTCGTTGTCTTCCTCCTCCTCCTCCTTCCTCCTCCTCCTCCTCCTCCTTCTCCCCCCCCTCCTCCTCCTCCCCCCTCCCCTCCCTCCTCCTCCTCCTCCCTCCTCCTCCTCCTCCTCCTCCCTCCTCCTCCTCCTCATTTTCTCCCCTCCTCCTCCTCCTCCTCCTCCTCCTCCCCTCCTCCTCCTCCTTCCTCCCCCTCCTCCCCCCCATCCTCCTCCTCCTCCTCCTCCTCCTTCCTCCTCCTCCTCCTCCTCCTCCTCCCTCCTCCTCCTCCCCTCCTCCTCCTCCTCCTCCTCACTCCTCTCCTCCTCCTCTCCTCCTCCCTCCTCCTCCTCCTCCTCCCCTCCCCCGCTCCTCTCCTCCCTCCTCCCTCCTCCTCCTCCTCCTCCTCCTCCCCCCTCGCCGTCCCCCTCCTTTTCCTCCTTCCCCTCCTCCCCCCCCCTCCTCCTCCTCCTCCTCCTCCTCCTCCCCCTCCCCCACCCCATCCCCCCTCCTCCGACTCCTCCTCCTCCTCCTCCCCCTAATCGCCTCCATCATCGTCGTCACCATCATCATCGTCATTACCACGCCACCTCCCCCCCCCCTCACCACCACCGCAACCCCCCTCCATCGTCCGTCCGGAAACGCCGAAATTATTCTTGTTCGGCAGATCGGGCTTGGCGCGCCTTGATCGGCCGCGTGCCCCGCCGTCAACGCGCCGCGCCATGTTCATGCCCCCGCGGAAAGGGGCGCTTCTTCGCCCGCCCCGCTGGCGCGGCGTTGCTTCTCCAGCGCGCGGAGGCGGCCGCGTTCCCGTCCGCCTGTCGGCGGGCACTGCTGGAAGGCCTCGGGGCCCCTGCCATTGTCCTCGACGCCAGAACTGCGCCCGCCAACGCGCGTTGCCCTGTCTCTTCAGAACGCGGCCGAGTCGTCGTCGCAGCAGCAGCTGCCCAGCACCGTGCCAACGCCATTTAATCCGAACGAACAGTCGAGAACCCCAACGCACTTCCCCAAACGAACGTTCAAAGCAACGCGCAGCAGCGCGAGCGCCAGGGAAGAGCGCGCGCGGCGGGCGTGCGAAACCCCGCCAGCGACAACTCATATCCTGACGAGAACGGAAGGAGCATCGATGCGCCCCGAAGATGGCGCGGCCGCAAATTGAAGATCCCCCTCCAAGAAAACCAACAACAGAAACAACACCCACAAAATCCACAACGACGTTGCGACGTTGGTTGACGCACAATGGAACGACAACTTGACTAATCGAACGCGAGCGGCACGCGGACAACACATCAGAAGCAACCGCATTGAAGCAACGCCGACTGAGCGCATCGCCGACCGCAGACGCGCTGGACCAAAAACATCGCGGCGATTACATTTTTCGCTCAGACTTGCATCACCCCCACCACAAAAAAATCTAAAGCACCAACGCAAATTCTGCATTCTTATACGCTGGAAAAAAAAACGAAAATTCAACACGTGACATGAAATGCTCATAAAATGTTGGAAAAAAAACCAGCAGGAACACATTGTTTCAAAACAACACAAAAAAAAACACTAAAATCTTAAATTTTCATTAAAAAAAACATGACAAACACAAGGAAAACCAAAAAAAATATAATTTTTCATTGGAAATCTTGAAAAAACAAAAGAAAAACAAAAAAATCTTAATTTTTTATAGAAAAAACATAAAAAAAACAACAAAAAAACCAAAACGAGCGAGCAAAAACAAAAAAAAAACAAAAAACACATATAAATCGCTCAAAAAAAAATAAAAACCAATCAAAACCGCAGAATTTCCATGGAAAATCAAAAAATCGCAAGAAATCCATGAAAATTGCAAAAAAACCACACCGAGCGCGCTCTTCCGCGAAAAAAACCCAATTCCGCGGGGAGGCAGCTGACACCCCGCTTGGGTACTGCTGGGGTACTGCTGCGGTACTGCTGCGGTACTGCTGCGGTACTGCTGCGGTACTGCTGCGGTACTGCTGCGGTACTGCTGCGGTACTGCTGCGTGCGATTTTCGGGGTCGGGGGGGCGTCCGGCGCCGCCGCGACCGCCTCCGCGCAGGAAAATTTGAAAAAAATGCAAAACGCATGGAAAAAAATGAAACAATACGAAAATCAATGGAAAAAAAACAAAAAATTATAGAATTCACTCGAAAAATAAGAAAAACTATAAAAAATAGCAAAAAATATATATAAAAAAAAAAAAACAAAAAAATATTAGAAAAAAACCAAAAAAAAATGAAAATTCATGAAAATTAATGAAAAAATTCAGAAAAAAAACAGAAAAATATACAAAAACATTTTTTTTTTTTAAAAAAAGAAAAAAAATGAAAATACATCAAAAATAATGAAAAACTCTTAAAAAAAACATTTTTTTTTAAAAAAAAAAACATTTAAAATAAAAAGAAAAGGTAAACCACCTTCGAAAATAATATTTTCCATCAAAAACAAAAAGAACGATGGGATCAACAGAAAAACACGCTGGAAAATCACAAAAACCATAACGCACCCAGCACGCGCGAGCCAAAAAACAACCAAAAAACAAAAAGCTGAAACCAAAAAAAACACACACGACTTGCAAAACTAGAAAAAGCCAGAGAAAAAGAAAGCGCGCGAACGCGCGACGACAAAAAAACGGCACACAAAAAACAACACACGCACACCGAAACGCACGCCATGCCATATGAACCATAAAACAAAACAATCGAAACAACAAAACCACGTTTGAAACCTTTTCTCTTTTCCACAAAAATACAACAACAAAGCTTGCCCACGCGACTCATCAGCTCCACGCGTCGCCTCTGCTTTGCCGCGAAGGAAATGCGCACCCGCTGCGTCGTAACGAAAGCCAAGCAGGGTGTACGAAGGGAACCAACAGCGCCCGCAGTGCCAACTTGCCAGTTGGCCGCGCCTGCGCGCAAGCGCCCCGCACCTCGCGGGGCCTGCGCCTGCCGCCTGGGTGAGAAGCCACGGGGCACGGCCCGCAGGCGGGCGCGCATGCGCCTTGCCCAACCCTCCAACGCTCCCACGGGCGGGGCGCGCGCATAATTAAGATACCTGAAAGAATCAATGGGTAGGTAGGTATGTAGCAAAGATTACCTATGACATGGCAATACGAAATATTGCTAGAACACTGCAAAACGGGCTTGGTTGAAACGCGGGCGACGGTGGGTTTTGTTGTTGTTGGCCAGGGCGCGGCAGGAACCCGCGCGATACGAATTAGGCCGATCGGTTGAGTTCACTTGACCAGAGAGCTGACATGACCATGCCTTGTCAAGAACAGGGTGCGTTGACATGACGGGAGGGCGTTGGGGGCCTTTTTTCCCGATCGGGGCTGATCGGGGGGAGGGAGTGGGGCTCGGTCATAATTCAAAGGGGCTTGTCTAGTCAAGGGGCGGGGTGTGGGGCGACGTTGTCTTCCTAAAGATCGGCTGGCGCACTGCGTTGTGCGTCACTAATGGAGGGTGGTGGCACAGGAGAACAGTTTGCGAGATATGCGAGAAACGCATCAGGGCGCGGACGTAAAGCGAACAAAACAACGCTGCAACAATTTTCGGGGGAGGCGGGGAGTGGAGCAGGCGGGCGGAGGGCGCGGGCGGGCGGGAGGTGGTCCGCCCCACCTCCAGCACCTTCGCGGCGCAAAACATGCCTAGGAACACTCCAGACAATTCGCCTGGGCGCAGTTTCTAGATGGGGCAATGGGAATGCACTGGGGGTGCAGGGTTGCCGTGGAATGCGCATGTGTTCTGATTGCGGGGTCGGTGGATGGGCGTGCCTGGCGCGCAAAGCGGCGCCCAGGCAGACAGACAGACATGTAACTTATAGACACATGCGAATATATATATATATATATACATATATATATGTGTTATATATATATACATATGAGGCATATGTCACCGATGGCCCCATGCGGGGGGCGAGCGGGCCGACGCGAGGCCATCTGAAGCCGCCTTGGAATGCCCCGCCTTCGCTTCAGGGCCCCTTGGGGCCTTGGGGCCATCTCGCGCGCGCCCAACTCCGAACACTACGCGCGTGAACCGACTTGACACTGTTACATGATGTTACATGTGACGCGTATAAACATAGTGATGCGCGTATACATTATATTGTTATTGGGCGATGTCTGGTGTGCGACGCTGCACTGCGCTGGGACAGGGCGTCAGAACGCGGGGCTTCACGTAGAACGCGCGTCCAAGAACGCGTATGCGAATGCATGTGCGCGCGTGCGCCTATGAACCTGATGCGTACGTATACGACCCCAGTTTGCGATGCACATGTACACATGGTGGCCCCACTACTACTACTGCCTACACTACTGCTACTACTGCTGCTACTACTACTACTACGACGACTACTACTACTACTACTAGTACTACTACTACTACTACGACTACTACTACTACTACTACTACTACTACTACTCTTACTCTTACTACTACTACGACTACGACTACTACTACTACTACCACTACTACTATTACTACTACTACTACTACTACTACGACTACTACTACTACGACTACTACTACTACTACTACTACTACGACTACTACTACTACTACGACTACTACTACTACTACTACTACTACTACTACTACTACTGCTAGTACTACTACTACTACTACTACTACTACTACTACTACTACTACTACTACTGGGGCACCGAGAAGGAGTGCCCCCTGGGAGGCAGGGTGCAACTCCTCCTCCTCGTTCTTCTCCTCCTCCTCCTCCTCCTCCTCCTCCTCCTCCTCCTCCTCCTTCTCCCCCTCATCCTCTTCATCCTCATCCTCATCCCCGTCCTCCCCCATCCTCCTCTTCCTTCTCCTTCTCCTCCTCCTCGTTTTCCTGTTCCCCCTCCTCCTCCTCATCCCCCTCCCCCTCCTTCTCCCCCGACTCCTCCTGCTCCTGCCCATGCTCCTGCCCCTGCTCCTGCTCCTGCTCCTCCTCACCCCCTCCGCCTCCTCTTCTTGCTCCTCCCCCCCCTCCTCCTCCGCCTGCCCCGCGCCGCTGCCCTTGATCGCACCTCTCACGCGGCTCGTCGCACCGTGGGGAGCTCCACAGAAGGCACCAGTGGCACGGCCCGTATGGCGGCCTCGCATTTGGGCGCACCCCTCACACGGTTCGCGGCCCCATGGAGAGCTCCACCGAATGCCACAGTGGCAGGGTTCGCATGGTTACCCCGCATCTGGGCGCACCCCTCACACGGTTCGCGGCCCCATGGAGAGCTCCACCGAATGCCCCAGTGGCAGGGTTCGCATGGTTGCCCCACATCTGGGCGCACCCCTCACACGGTTCGTCGCATCATGTGGGGTTCTATTTGAGTCGAGCGGCAGGGTTCGCATGGTGGCCCCGCCCCATTTGAGCGCACCCCTCACACGGTTCGTGGCACATGGGGGGTTCTGTTTGCTTCGCCCCACCTGCCTTGCGGTGGTAGGATACTTTTAACATCTACCAAGGGTTATCTGAACAGTTCTAGGCGTTAGCTTCGCACACGCCATGCTATTTACATTGCAGCTGGCTCTGGCTCGGGCGCTAAGCGAGCTTGCCAGTACATCTGATCGTACGGGTCGCAGATGGTGACGATCTCGAGCCAGAGCTCCACCATCTTGCCAGGCGTGACATTGGACATCTCGTTCGGTAGCTTGATCATGTCCCCCCTGGGGATCATTGCGTCCTTGGGCCGCTCGTCCTTCACGATGCGAAGCTGCGCGATTCCGTTCTCCACGGCGGTGCCAATCGCTCGACAGCGCAGCTTAGGCAGGTCTGCCACCCACCGCTCTCCGAGCTGCCAGGCGGGCGGGGCTGCCAGGATGCGGTGGCGCGCGGCGCGGCATGGCAGCGTGATGCGCTGAGTCGCCTTCAAGGAAACTCAACGCATTCCAAGAACACCGTCGGTGTTCTTCAAGCCGCGACGCCCGTCGCCGCATCTAGGGGGCCTCGCGGGTGGCCGCCTCCAAGAGGCTCACCGAGTCCAAAGTTGCAGCAGCAGCGCCAGGGTCGCCAGCATCATCGATAGAAAGTACAACTGGCGCGGCTGTGCCAGAACCCTTCGCCTCGGCGACAAGGCGCCGCACTATGCGGGGACGGAGTTCCCGTGGCAACTTCGCGGCAACGCGCCCCACGAGCAAACGTTCCTCTTGAAAAGTCATCCTGGGAGCCACCTCGTCGACTGCGATGCTCTGAAGGCGCGCAGGAGTGAGAAGCCGATGGGCAAGGCACCGCGAGCGCCGACTAGGACCCCATTGCGCCGATGACGCCTGTCCTCTAAAAGGCTATGGGGTCCTACCGACGCCAACGTTGCCGCTGCTATCGGAATGTCACCATTGCGCCCCCTGATGGGGCCCTGCTGCTTGCGCAGTTCCTTGTTCACGTCCGCGTTGAGCACGTAGTAGCGCATCCGCTCGAGCCTCCTGTCGAGCTCCTTGTCGGCGTCGCGGCAGCGGCGACGACGCTTTTCGAGGTGGCGGATGTCCTCGTCGACCTCCTCGTACTGTCGGAGCATCCCCTGCAGCATTAGTACTGCAGCATCAGTACTGGACTCAAGCCGCTTGGCTTTGTCACGGCACAGTTCGAGTATGCAATCAGTATCGTATTTGCTAGCCAAGTCCAGGAGCCACTGCTCGTGACTGGACATCGGCGCGGGCCAAAAATGGCTACTGAGCGAAGGCCCAGAGTGTGCTCCCACGCGCAATCAAGCAGCGGCTTGCCTCTGGATCGGAAACTGCTAGCGGTGCTGCAACCGAGGTCTGCGACGAGTTGCACCCTGCCCTCCTGATGAAACACAGCGGGAGGCAACGGGCAGCAATGAGGCCTCTCGTCCGACGCCCCCTCACCGCCCTAACACCCCTCATCCTACAACTCCTAATCATCCTCGTCCTAACCATCATCCTCGATCTAACCATCCTAATCACAATCATCCTCGCCCTAAGCATCCGAATGTCGAATCCTCCTCTCGGGGGGGGGGGGGCGTTGGCAAGCATCCTGGAAGGCGCCCTCGCGGCGGATGGAGCCCTCGCGGTGGAAGGCGCCCTCGCGGTGGAAGGGGCCCTCGCGGTGGAAGGGGCCCTCGCGGTGGAAGGAGCCCTCGCTGTAGAAGGTGGAAGGCGCCCTCGCGGTGGAAGGAGCCCTCGCGGAGGAAGGCGCCCTCGCGGTGGAAGGAGCCCTCGCGGAGGAAGGGGCCCTCGCGGTGGAAGGCGCCCTCGCGGCGGAAGAAGCCCTCGCGGTGGAAGGCGAAGCCGTGGGCCTGGCCGCAGCGGGGAACGGGGGGCCGCGCGGGCAGGGAGTTGCGGTTTACGGTGTCGGTCCGCATGGTGGATGCGCCCCGCCTCGGGCGTTTGGAATTACAATCTGGCTCTCGACCCTCGCTCGTGGAGCTCTAGACACCGTGGACCATCGATCGTCGAGCTCTCGATCATCCCGATCCCATGGATCGGTCGTCGCCGTCGCCGCCACCAGCGCGTCATCGACACTCGAGTGGGTTAGGGAATCGAAGAGGCCCTCCATCTCGAACCCCACGACCCCTCGAACCTCGGCCCAATCATGGGGGTGCCTATCATCGACCCTCGCCCACCAGTTCCCACCTCCCAAAACGGCCCACACCCCCAGGAGATCTTATGCTGGGCTGCTGCACGTCCCCATCTCCTCTCGATTTCGCACGCCATGGTGTTCGAGCGTGGAGTTAGTGGCCCATGGCCGCCGCATGTCATTATCGCGCCTTGCGAGTGTCTGCTTGATCGAACGAATAACCGCCTGCGTCATTCACGCCACTACATGCTCGTCCCCCCCTATCCTCATCTCGTCTCATCTGCCGAACCTCTCCAACATCATACATCCCCTCCTCCGCTCTCAGTCTTGACCCCTCCTCCCCCCCCGCACCCCCTCCACCGCAGTGGCCGTGCCTCGCAGCGGCGGCGCCTCGCAGTAGCAGCACCCAGGGCGCGCGGGTCGAAATAGCAGCACCTCCAGGCGCGCGGGTCGAAATAGCAGCACCTCCAGGGTGATGGGGAGGGGTGGAGGCACGCGCCGAGCACGCACCCCAAGGGCGGCGCCGCCGTCGCCGCCGCTGTTCAACCAAGGCCGTGGTTTCTCTGCGCTGCGGGTGGCTGGCAAGAAGCGCCGTCGCCCTCTTGCCTGATCACCACAATCAGCGGTGGCTCTGGCAGACGTACCCTCGGATGGGGATGTGGCGGGGCAATTCCGAACTCGACAGCCGCGCCTCCGAGGTCAATCGGACGAGTCGGATGACGAGGACGAGCTGCTGGAATCCCCACTGCCACTGCTGGAGGCACTGCCGTCGCTGTCATCCCCCTTCTCCTCGAAAAGATGCATCACGGCCTCGTGCAACTGATCGCGAACGGCTGAATCAGGGCGGCCCGCAATCCACACGTCAGGGCCTATGTCGGCTGCGGGGCAGGCTGCATCGAGCTCAGCGTGCGTGAGGAGAGGTAGATCCTCTGGTTCGATTGGCTTGTGACTGCAGGCAGGCGCATCATTGCGGGCCCTGTGTTTTTTGCCCTCACCTGCCAACAGCCAAGCTTTTAAACGCCGTTTCACTTCATCAGCATTGGAAGGGTTGATTCTCCGAGACTTAGTGCACTGCGTCGTCTTGGCGTCGTCGGGATCTTTGTGAAACTTACAGGTTGCCTGCATCCTGACAAACCCATCCTTCTCGACGCACACCGTGAATCTGAACGGCCCCCACGCGCCGCTGGCAGGGTTGAATGCGCGTGCTCTCGGCGCGAGCGGCTGTGGCAGCGGTGGATGTGGCTCTGGCGAGTGAGGCTCAGGTGCCCCCAGGGGCGGCGGCGGTGGCGGCGGCGGCTGCTCTGGCGGTTGCGGCCCAGGTGCATTCGGGGGCGCCGACGGCGGCAACGGCTCGGGCCGCGGATGCGGCAGCGTCTCTGGTGGGGGCTCTGGCAGTTCAGGCGGCGAATTGCCACCCTCTGGCCGAGGGCCTGGCTGCTGCCCTGGCGGTGGCTCTGGCGGCTTAGGCGGCGGATCGCCGCTCTCTGGCCGAGGGTCAGCCTGCGGCCCTGTCGGGGGCTCTGACTGCCCGAGCGGCGCATCGCAACCCTCTGGCCGAAGGTGCGGCGGCGACTCGGGCGGAAGGCGTGGCGGCTCAGGTTGCAGGTCGCCGTCCACCTCGGCGGACGGGTCGCCGATGCCCTCGGACTCGGGCGCGGGGTGCCCCTGAAGGGCGCCCTCGCTGTCACCGTGTGCCGCAATGCCTGCGGGCTCGTAGGCGTGGTCATCGTCGTCGTTGAGCTCGGGCGTGGGGCACCCTTGAACGACGCTCTCACTGTCACCATGGTCAGGAATGCCTTCGAGCTCGTCGGCGTGGGCAGCGTCGGGATCGGCGTCGGCGTCGGGGCCATCGCTGGGGTCGGGCACGTCGCTGTCGGGGCCATCGTCGGCGTGGCCATGGCCCTCCTCGCGCCAAGGGCCCCCTGGAAGATCGTCTTCAAGTCTTGGAAGTGCGTCTTGCATGGCCTTGGCCTTCCCTATGCGCCTGCGCTTGGCTGGCGGCTGCCTGCGAAAACAAAAAAAACACGCACGATGCCACGCGATTCAGCAAGGCACTTGCGCCCCGCAGCCCGACGCCCGACACGCGCGGAGAGGCGAGCGGAGGAGGAAGGGAGGATGAGGAAGAAAGGCGCACTTGCCTTAGAAACGAAACACATCAGCGGGCAGTGTCCTCGATCACATGCACCACTGGGCACTCGTGCGCCCACCCACCCCGCCCCACCCCAAACTGGAGGCCGCGCTGCCCCGACAAGGGGGTCGATCCGTGGAGCTGGACGGGGGGCGGGCGGATATTGGAGAAGTGGGGGGGGGGGAGGAGGAAGGGGGGGAGGAAGACGAGGCATGCGATGATCAGGAATATGAGGAAGATGAGGCCATGAGGAGGATGAGTTGAAAGACTTGCCGTCGCCGTCGCCCTCCGCCCCCTGCCCTCTCCCGCCGCCGCCCTCATCTTCCTCCCTCTCCAACATCCCCCTTCCCATCCCCGCTTGTTCTGTTTGACTTCCCCCCCCCCCTCCCCCCCACGCCCTTGCGTGCGGCACGCGTGCCACAGGTACCCTGCCACGTGTGGTCCGCGCGTTTTTTTTGTCACCGTAGTTCCTGGCGACCGTCCCGATGTCATCGGTGATCTGGAGCGTGACCCCATCGTCATCACATAAGGCTCTGTACTGTTGTAGGGGCCCTGCGTGGTGCACCGTGGCGGCCCCTGCAAGCAAGGATTGGAGATACGTCGAAGCAATGGTCTTGCGAGCGCCAGAGAAATACCAAACTTTCTCTGCGTCCGCACTGAAGGGGTCATATGGTCTAGGTAGCATATGTTTATCAGTAGGTAAAGGTTTGGCTGACCATCCCTCTTGGCGCATTTTCAACACGAGCTCGTACGTGGAAAGGTCCTTGCTTTTCAAGCCTTCGCGAATGCGAAGGGCTGGCTGAGGTTTGCGAACCACGTCAAACGCTGCCACGTTATCCAGACCATATTCCGTGAGTTGCCAGCCGAGCACACTCCCGCCAAACTCAGGGGCCACGTGAACTGCAGCACTGGAAACGAACCCTTCGCGTTGCAACTCACCCAGGATAAACCCGTCCACGGCGGCGTACTCGCTCTCTTGATCAACGATAAAACTTACGTCAGCCCCTGGCAGCCCTCCGCAATTCACGAGGTCCGTGAGCACGAGTGCTGCCCTGCCGTTGTGCTCCACGCCCAACGCAGGAGGCCAATCTCCTTTGGGCAGATACAATATGCCACCTGTAGGTGTCCACTCCAAGAAAGACGCACTCAAGTCGGGAAGGCTCTCCAAGTGCCGCCTGCTGAGGAGACGGGTGCTCGAGAATACATCGTCCATTGGGGATTCTCGCACGCCCTGCAAAGCCACGCACATCTGAAGATCGCCAAAACCATCCCATACAGCTCGGACATCGTGGACTGATACAGCGACGTCTTCAGAATTAAGATTCGACGTCGGTGGCCGAACCAATTTCCTCGAGATCGGGGACGCGTGGACAACCCTGAACAAGGTGTGGTCCTTGAGCTCCAGAGTACGCGTGGACAGTGCAAGGGCAACGGCTTCATCGTGCGGAGGCGGATCTCCCACGCTGCACGTAAGTGCAGGAGGCGTGTACTCAGAGTCCGTCAGAGGTAAAAGACCAGGAACTCTGACGTCACGACTGCCACCCAAAGCTGACGCCATCGTAGGCACATCTGTTGGAGAGACGCCGATGCTGTATAATGTGCCCTTCGACAATACTTTTCGAAAATATTGCAAAGCGTGGGCTGACAACAGCCTGCATTGCAAACGCATCCGCACGCGCACCCATATGCTACCTCACACGCGCTCCCCCCCCCCCCCCCCCCCCACCCCCACACACACACTTTCCAACGTTGACCCGCCCCCCCCCCCCCTCGCCGTCGGGCGGGCAAGAAGGGCAGCGCCGCGCAACCGCAAACAAACCAATCTCCATCCCCCAAACCCAGCCTGGAGCAGGCCGGGTTGTTTTCAGCGACAAGGGGGGGGAGGGGGGAGAGGACCAGAACCCCCCAAAAAAAAAACGTACACCGATCTGAGGCCCCAGACAGGGGCAAGGCGGGCAATTTCGCGCAGTTCCGCCGAAGGGGGGCCACGCAATACAAACAAACATTGTCCTGGAGCCGTGGCCTGGGGTAGGACGCAACGCGCGAGTAGGCGCGCGAGGCCCCCGAAGGCCCCTGGCGGCCCCTGCAGGCCCCCGAAAGCCCCTGGCGCGCGAGGCCCCCGAAAGAAGATCGCGCGCGCAACCCTTCTGCCCCCCTGACTCCAGAGCCCAGGCGCCTAGAGACAGCGGTCTCTGTGCCAAAGCGGGCTCGGTGTCGCAGCCGCATCCTCCTGCCACGCGGCTGGGAAAACGATTCCTGCCAGGCCGTGGGATGGGGGAGGGGGGAAGGGCGAGCAGGGGGGGGAGACGTGGAGGGAGGATGGGGGGGTGAGGGATGGGGGAGCACTGGGATACTGAGGGGGGTGGAGGGAGGAGGGAAGGGGAGGGATGGGGGATTACTGAAGTACTGAAGGCTGAGGGGGGAGGGCACTGAGGTACATACTTACGATAAGGATACAAGGTCTTTGCAAGGATACAAGGGTTACCTTGGAATGTCGCGCGTAGCGTGCGCTGTAGACAAAAGTCGACATGCGCAGGGGGGCGACATTGGGGCAAATGAATGGCGCGCGGATGCGCTTACGAAGGTTCCCGCTTGCCCTCGCCAGCCTCAAGCCGTGGTTGGCGGACTCGTTGGTCGGCGGAACTGCGCCATGCTTATTTTGATCACTGCGAAAAGCTTCCTTCAAGACGGTATGCTTGGCGTGCTGCGTCTTCGGGTCCAGTCGGTAGAAGGCGCGCGTCAGCGTTGCCGTCCGAAAATCCCCCCGTGTCCCAATTTCTTCCATCAGTGTCGGGTGGCTCTGCAAATCGAAGCGGCTGGCGATTTTTTTAGCCGAGTGTCGCAGCTCGCTGATAGTATCGGCCAAGCGTGCGAGCAGCGGAGGATCAGCCTGGAGACGTCGGGCGAGGTCGGGCACCTTGAGCATGACATTCACGAACGCGCCGCCAGCTCGAGGCGCTCTGCAGGAGTTCAGTTTGTTGTACCTGTGCTTTGCCTCGATTGAGCGCTCCACGATAGGAATGCACTGCATGGACGCCGCCACGCGCTCCAAAGCTGGCAGCTCGCGCAAATCCTGCCCGTCGAGAAATGCGAGCACGTCGCCCCTCAGCGGCGACGCCGCGTCGCACAGGCGCGCGGCCGTAGGCCACGTGCCTGCGCGCTGCTCCTCCGTCATGCCAGAATACTCTGCGACGCAGGACCGAAGGCACTCCCTGGCGACGTCTTCAGAGGCCCCGTGAGAGGTCGTGGCGCCGAGCGCGCAGACGCTGTAGGGCAGGTGCATCCAGTGGGCGAGCTTCGACTCCATAACCTCCATGAGGGCGGCCTTGCACGCCTCGAACTCCCCGACCACCATGTCGCGATCCTCCCGAGTCAACATCGCGGTGCAGCCAAGAAGCTTACCGAGGGAAACCCGCACCAGAGTGCGCAGATAGTTCATGCCTTGGCCAGAAGCAAGCCCTGGGGCGCGGCGGCCTCGTAAAGGGCAGGTCGTGTGCTTGACTCCAGTCTCGGAGCCGAAAGCGCTGCGCCGCGCGAAATACGGCCGAGACGTCGACCACCCAGGCTTGTCACGGTAGTCCTGGCCGTGGCACGGGCACCCTTCGCACCAGTTCTGGAATTCGAAGAGGCTGCCGTGAGTCAGGAGGAGGATGCACTGGACGTACGCCCAGAAGGCAGGGTTCTGGATAGCTTCGTCCACGCGGGACAACTGCTCTGCTGTATCTGGCGCCTCCGACTCCGCCTTAGCTGGCGCTGGTTCGGCTCCGTCGGCTGTCGTTCCCGCGCCCCCCTCGGCCCTCGAACAATACTGCGCCTTGCTCCAGAATTGCCGAAGCCCCTGCTCGCAGTATTGCAGTTCAACTAGTGCTGGGATCAGGGAAGCAAAGCGCCACTCAGCTGGTTTTGTCGTCATGCGGTTGATGCTGTCGTGGTGCGGCCGCGCGGCCTCAGTGTTGAAACATCGTTCCAAGAGCCTCTGGCGTGTCCACCGCTCAGCGCACAGGGAAATCACGGCCTTCGCCCTGGGCAAGAACCATTCTTTGTGCTTCAGTGCGTTCACCATGTCCAAGAGGGCATTGTTGCAGATATGCAACGCCCCAGCTACCAACAAACTTCCATGAAAAAAACCAAACGAAGCTAAGTCCTCGGAGGCGTCTGGCTCCCTGGCAGCGCGGGGGAACTCGGGGGGCGGGGGCTGGTCGCGGGCGCTGGCGCCCACGTTGGCGACGCCGCTGTCGTCGACGACGTCGAAGGCAAATTCTGCTGGCTGCGGAGGAAGCGCGGCGGTGCCAGCGTCGGGCACCCCGTCGGGTTCAACGCCGAGGCGCGGCAAGTGGCCCGCGAACCCATCGTCGTCAGAAATTGGTAACATGTCCTCCCGAGTGCCTCCGTCGAACGAAAGATCTGCCATGCCCGTGTCGTCTTCGACGTCCAGGTCAACGTCCATGCCCGCGCTCGCGGCCGCCAGCTCCCCGCGGGCGGTCCCGTCGTCATCCTCCACGCCAATGTCGATCCAGTGCGGGAAAGCACTCGCTAGGTCGATTGGGCGGGCACTCGGCAAGAGCCGCTCGGTCCCGAGGTCGGACGTGAATGACAACACGCGCTGGCTGCGCCTCTGCGCGTCCGCCATCGAACGCGCCGACAGCCGAAATTGATGAACCAGGGCGTGGAGTTTGTCGGCGGCCGCCGTCGCCTTGGAACCCAGGCCCACTGCGGTAAAGGCGTGGTTCTGGTGAAGGCTGACCAGCTCTCTCGTGCTGGACTGGTACTGCCGCGCGGCGTCAGCCAATTCCAACGCGCGGTCGTCGTAGCCGTCCTCTGCGCAGGCGTCGTCGTTCGCCCCGCGGTTGGCGAAGTCGGCAACATCCTGCTTCAGCCCCTGGAGTTCACGACATAGCCGATATGACCGCACGACGTCGACGCACCTGATGCCTTCGGTCATCTGCCAGTCCGTGCCCAATAACGGGCTCGAATCGCTGAGAATGGTTTCAACGATGAGGGAATCGTCGGATAAGTACTCGCGGGTCCGCCTCTGCTCCTCAATGCACATGGCTGCGTCCAACGAAATATAATACTTTGAAATGGTCTGCTGGGCGGGCACACCGCCATATTCAATTGCATCCAAGAGCGGTTCGCCGAGCCGACCAGGCAATACGATCTTAACTGCGTCACGCAACACCCTCTTCAAGTGGACTGAACCGTGAAGGCTCGAGGTAAGCATGATGGCGTGGACAACCTGAATGGCAGACATCATGGCACGAGGGCGCAATGTAGAGACAGCTGTATTGCCCCGTAGCGTGTCGGCCAACTCTGATAAATACCCGATCGATTGAGCTACGCCCTGATGGTGGCGGCGCTGCAAATCAGAAGGCAACCCATTGAAACACTCTGCCAAACTCTTCGAAACTTGGTCAACCGACCGACCGTCCAAGCGGGCAGACCTAGTAGATAAGACAGGGTTCCCATCGCCAGTGCTGCCCATGCCACTGCCAATGCCGAATGCGGAATTGAACTCTTCATCGTGCTGACTACGTGACCCCGATCGGCGACTGGCAGCAGGCCACACGTAAACATGATGAAACGCAGCCTTCCGAAGCAAATCTGCAATCGGTACACGCGGGCTGAAAGCGTACCTCAACAATCCAATCCCGCCCCACTGGCCCAATGCTCGTCGCACCTGGGCCCCCGATGGAAACTTGCAGGGGCGGTCGGGCCAATGCATTTGCCGCGTCCGCCTCGCCAAGGCCATGGCTGTGCCAAGGGCGTTGGGCGGGCTCTGAATCCCTCCTCCCCCTCTCCTATCCTCCTTCAATCTCTCATGCCCCTCACCCTTCCACCCCCTCCTGCCCTCGCCATCTTCACCCCAGAGCCCTGGCGGAAACCGGCAAGCGACAAAGTCTGGCCGCCCCGCAGCTTCCTTCTAGGCCCCCCCCCCGAACCTCTGGAATACTGACCAGGTCGTCAAGGACGTCCCCACGGATCAATTTAAAAGCATTGCGCATCTTGAATTGCGAGTGGCCCAGAATATCCCATTTTCCATCCACGTCGGGAGAATTGCCAGGCCCGAGCTCAACCACTCCCAGAACCTTGCACGCGTACAGCCGCCCGCACTGGCCATAAGACCTAAGCCAACACCGAGCTTCTGGGGACGCCAGCCCGATGAGAGACAGGGGTACTCCAGGAGTGTCCACCAGTAGAAGGGCCACGACTCGATCGCGATGGCCCTCGTCGGCGCGAGGGGCCTCGAAACCTAGGGGCAGATCGAAACGAGCGGGGGCGTGGTTGGCCGTTGGCCTAAATGGGAGGGGGGTGGGGAGGGGCACGTTACGCGTTTGGGCTGATGTCCAACCCACCCCTGGGAACTGTTTTCCACGAGCCAGGACACGTCGGCGTCGTTCTGTAAAATAGAATCACGCAGCAGGTTCTTATAGCGCACGACTCGGTTGACCAGTGCTAGCACTGCTGGCATCCTGGCCGTTGGTGGCATCGACAGACCCTCAAACTTCAACAGCGTACCCTCACTCGGTGATCTTCCACCCTCACTCGGCGGCCTCACCCCCCTCCTCCGCCTCTACCTCCCGCCCTTCCCCCACCCTCGCCCATCCTTGTCAGTCAGTAAGTCAGAAGCCCTGTCAGTCAGTCAGCCAGTCAGTCAGAAGCCCCCCCCCCACTGGAGGAGTGAACAACGCGCGCCTACCCTGGGCTGCGAGTGCTTGGCACGCACACATCCTGTGAGTTCCCAGAGGCCAGAAATCCGCCAGAACGCCGCGCGATACGCAGGGTTTGCCGTCTTCTGGGGGCACAGCGCCGCCTAAACCAGAGTAGGGGCGTTTCTTGCGCCCTTGGCCTCCCTCCCCCGACTCCCGCCCCTGCGCTCGCACTCCTCCGTCGTGTCCCCTCCCCCGCCCTGCTCCACCCGTCATCCACACCCCTCCCCGCTGCAGCCCGCTGCGTCTTTCCCCAGTCCTCGGGGTTCGACGCGGCGAGGCCGAAGGGGCGCGCCCAGATAATGCCCTCCACGGTCATCGCCAGCCTCGACGCGGGCCGCGGTGGGGAAGGATGAAAAGGGGTGGTGGGCGAGCGCGAGGGCGGAGATGAGGACGCGCACGAGGAGGGCCAGGGGGCCATGGGCGACGAAGACGAGTACGGGGGTGAGCACGAGGCGGGGGCGGCGAGTCTGAGGGCGACGAGGGCGACGGCGACTGGGAAATGACGAGCACACGGGCGATGGTGACGATGAGGGGAGGACGAGCATGAGATGAGGACGAGGGCGACGAGGACGAACATGAGGAGGAGAATGATGGATCGGGCTGATGAAAAAAAAGTGAACCACGCGACAGGAGGGGGGATTAGAGGGCATCGATGATGAGAGCGCAGGGGGCGATGCTGAGGGAGATGAGCACGAGGAGGAGTGCGGGGGATGACTGAGGAAGAAGATGAGCATGAGGAGGACGTGGACGATGATGGGCATGAGGAAGATGCCGAGGAGGACGATGGCGATGAGGATAGGCATGGCGAGGGCGATCATGATGAGGCGGATGGGCGCCGTGGGGAATGAGCACAAGCGGCAGGGGCTCACGGCGCGGCCCCCAACACGAGGATCGGATAATGACGATGACGATAGGAAACTGAGGACGAGGAGGTGGATGCAAGGATGATGACCAAACATGGGGGCACATGAGTCGATGGCGAGGAGGACGAGCACGAGGAGACGGGCGGGGCAAGACTGGGGAAAAGGATGATCACGAGGAGGATGAGAACAAGGATGAGCACGAGGAAGGCGGTGGGGACGAGGAGGAGGATGGTGGTGCGGAGCACTAGCATGAGGATGGGCACGAGGAGGACGATCATGATGCGGGGGGCGAGCGCGAGGAGGACGAGCGCGGGCTGCATGGGCCCGCGGCCAGCAACGCGAGGGTAGAGGGATGGCGATAGGGCGAGGACAAGAGGATGCGAGGAGGTGGGTAGGAGGACGCTCTGGATACACGAGCGGGCGGCCGAGCGCTGGAAAGGCACGCGGCCACGCGCCACATGTGCGTCTAGCTCTCGCCCAGGCCAGGCCAGCCACGTCGAGCAACATGCTTTTCTGGTTTTGCGCGCTGCGCTGGCTCCTCTGGCCTCCTGGAGCCCCTGGGGCCTGGAGGGCCTCGGGCGGGGGCTCGCGCCGCGCGCGCCTCCTCGAAGCTCGAGGCCTAGTCGCTGTCGCTGTCGTGCGTGGCGTCCTCCTCGGCCGCGGCCTCCCGCTCCTCGTCCTCGGCCTCCGCGGCCTCGTGCTCCTCGGCCTCCTGCTCCTCGGCCGCGGCCTCCTGCTCCTGCTCGTCTTCGCCGCGGTCGTGGAGCGGGATGGCCCAGCGCCGCGCGCGGCGCGGTGGATCAGCATGAACTGGCTCTTCTTCGTCGTCGTCGCCCGCGGGAATGCGGGCCATGTCCATCCTGTCGTACATGTCGAGCGCCCTGCGCTGCAAGGCCAACGCGTTGTTCTGCTCCTCGATCGTGGTTAAGATCGAGTAGAGGATCGGCGACACAATCGATCTACCCCAAAATTGATTCCCCGTGGAATCCGCCTTGGGGGTTCACGAAACAAACGTGCATTGCTCAGTGGATCTACTGGCAACACTACGTATTTTTCCCATGGGTTCGACGAGAAATCAAGTTGGGGGTAAATCTGTTATGTCGTCTATCCCCTACTCGAGCGGAGCGACTCCACGACCGCCTCCGCGCGCGCCTCCAGGAGGAGCAGGCGGGGAGGGGGGGGAGACGAAAAGGAAGGAGGGCATGGGGGGATGAGTAGGCACGGACGCTGTCCTGGGGGGTGATGTTTAATCACTGGCACTACTGTCCCCAGCCCCCTAGGGCTGGGGCTCCTGGGCCTGGCCGGGCCTGGAGGGGGCCGCGCGGCCCATCCCTGAGGGGGAGGGTGAGGAAGGAGAGGAGGAGGGGGAGGAGTAGAGTAGGAGTAGGCATGAGCAGGAGGAGGAGTAGGAGCATGAGTAGGAGTAGGAGTAGAGTAGGAGTAGGAGTAGGAGTTAGAGTAGGAGTAGGGTAGGAGTAGGAGGAGGAGGAGGAGGAGGAGGAAGAGGAGGAAGAGGAGGATGGGGGGGAGGAGGAGGAGGAGGAGGAGGAGGAGGAGGAGGAGGAGGAGGAGGAGGGAGGGGGAGGAGGGGGGGAGGCGGCGGGGGCGGGCGTCGGGTGGCCTGAACCCGCCGCCACTCCTGGTGCTGCTGCTGCTGCTGCTCCTCCCACTGCTGCCTGTCGCCGCCTGGGGTCGACGGGACGTGCACCGCGCCCGCGCGCGGAGGCGAGCGAGAGCGGTCTCGGACCCCGGCGCCGGTGACCGTCGCCGTGACCCTGGCCCTGCCCGCCGCCGCCGCCTGGCCGCCGCCCACCCCGCCCGCCGCCGCCGCCTGGCCGCCGCCGCCCCCCGCCGCCACCGCCCACAACGTGAGGATCACGGTGCCGACGGCGGGGAGGTCGATGGTGAGCCGCCGCTCAGCCTGGAGCGGCGGCGTCCTCGGGATCATCGCCTGGGGCTGCGGCTGCGGGCTCGGGGGCAGCGGCGTCGGCGGCCTCGGCATGGGCACCATGGCAGGGCCTGAGCCTCAGCCCCAGGCCCCAGGCTCCAGGGGGGCCGCACCAGCCTCCGAGCCAAAACGGCTACTGACCACGACTCACGGCGACGGCGCAGCCCCTTGGAGAAGGGCAGTCCCCTAGTATAGGGGGCTGCCCTTCTCCATGGCCCAAGCCGCGACGCGCGACGCGCGAAGTGCGATTATCTTCCCGCCCGCGGGCGTCGTGCTCGGGCTGATGGCCCTTTCCTCCTCTTCCGCCTCCTCCTGGCCCCTCCTGGCCCCTCCTCCTCCTCCTCCTCCTCCTCCTCCTCCTCATCATCATCATCATCATCACCCCTCTCCTCGTCGTCATTGGCATCGCCACCGTCGCCATCGCCATCGTCGCCATCATAATCATCGACATCAGATGCGTCGACATGGGCTCCTCGAGCCTCCTCATCTTCCGCCCCCTCCTCCTCGTCCTCACCCACCTCCTCTCCTTGTATCTCCTTCTCCTCCTCCTCCGAGCCTCCTCCTCCCTCCCCTCTTCCCCCCCCTCCTCCCCCTACTCCTCCCCCGCCTCCACTCCTCCACCCTGCCCTACTCTACTCTGCTCTACCATGCCCTAGAGTAGGGTAGGTCGCCTACGCTACTCTACCACTCTACCCTACTCTACTCTACCCTGTTCTGGCCGACTCCACCATCTACCCTACTACTCTGCTCTACTCTACCTTATTCTACCATATCCTCTCCTCCGTCCTCCTCCGCCCTCCGCCCCGACGCGGTCGGCGGTCGGCCTGGCGGCCCCGCGGCGCCGCCGCGGCGGGGCGCGCGGGCCGCGGGCCCCTCGCGGCCCCGCGGCGGGGGCGGGCCGCGACGGCGATGGAGGAGGGGGGGGAGAAGGAGGGAAGGCTCGGAGGGGGGAAGGGCGAGGAGCGTCGGCGAGGGAGGAGTGAGGAGGGAGGGGGGTCGAGTCGGGGAGGGGGGAGGAACGGGCGACGGGTGGTCGCGGTGACGGGGGGAGGTAGGGTGAGGAGCGAGGAGGAGAGGAAGGGGGTGAGGACAGAGGACAGGGGGCGAGGACCGAGGAAATGGGGGGAAACATATATCCAACTGGACGAGGGCGCGGCTTGGAGGGGGGAGAGGGCGAGGGAGGAGGGGAAGGGGGGTGGAGGAGGTTTCCAGCCCAAATAAAGAAGATCTGGAGTTTTATCACGGAGCAACGGGTGGTGATTTTCAACATGAGACTCTCGCGTTGGCCCCGCGCGCACTCATCTGAACAAGTTCAAGCATTCACATGGGCCAAAATTCAAAGTGGTCCCGTTTCAAACTGAGGTTCCCGTCGGAGATTGCAAATTATATCGCCTGGCGTTCTTAATCGTGCAGTAAATAAACATACGGGTTGAGACCCGGTTCGTTGCAAAACGGGGCTCTTGCTTGACACCTCCCAGAACATAGCTACCACACGGTAACATGCGCGCAGAAATGACGCAGGGGACATGCCAACTCAAAATGGAGCTCTCGCGATGTCGCTTGAGACGACATTCTGACCACGAGTTGTCATCTGTGTAACCGCTAATTACGAATAACCCAGTCCCACGGATACAAATCCCACAGGGATAATAAAGTTCGGGGTCGCGGGGGGGTTCTACATGTTGCCTACCGGAGGCCAGCATGTGGGAGGAGAACAAAAGGATGTTAAGAGGAGGATCCAGGATCGAGAATCGAAGTCCGAGGATCGAGGATCGAGATCCCAGAGTCGAGGGTCGAAGTCCGAGGATCGACGCCTGCGAGGTCCGAGGATCGACGATCGTTTTGTTTCCCTTGATACATCCTTGCTCGTGTAAGGTCGTTCATGTGCCTCGGTTTCCGTGGATAGTAAGCCGCAGCGATAAAAAACAGTTCAGGGCGCCAAGGGGAGAAGGAGGAAGACAGAGAGAGACAGAGACATAACTATACATATAGTTAGAGAGAGGGGGGAAGAGAGAGAGAGAGAGAGAAACATATATACATATAGGCAGACAGAAGGAGAGAGGTGGAGGAGGAGGTAGAGGAGGAGGAGGAGAAAAAACGCCAAAGTTCCAAACCTATTGAATATAACGTGTAAACAAACAATGGAAATTAATATTGTCATCTGCTCGTGTAGGGTAGCTCACGTGCGTCGGTGTTCGTGGATAGTAAACCACAGGGATATATATATATATATATATATATATATATATATATATATCATATATATAAACACAGAAAAGGGGGGCAAGGGGGGAGGAAACGACCAGAGACATATAAGAACAGACAGATGAGAGGGGGAGAGAAACATAACGCTGTTGGCTTCGCTTGATACATCCTCGACAACGTCGTCGCTTCATTTGATGTTGCTATCTCAACATAGGAAGGAAGATAACATCAATGGTAAGCGTTTCACAATGATAAAAAAAAATCGGCCTCCGCGCCCCGCGCCCCTGACCAAACTCTTCTTGGCCGTGGATAGTCAACTCTAGCCTGGAAAGGAAGGTTTTTTTTTATCATCGGCACTGGGTTATGGAAGGCGGCGGTTCGCTTTCAAATTAAACTGTCGCTGCGCATTCCTTTGAAACTTTGCTCCCGGATAACTCTGTGTAGGCTAAAAGGAATTCATGTTAAAAACCAACGGCGCAAAGTGGGCAACCTTCCTCTCCTTGGCTCCCAATCGACCAGCGCTGCAGCGCCCTGCTTGAACCGGCACCAAATCCCGGGAACGTTTCCCCGACTCGTTCCCAATACGTGTGACGGAAGCCTTCCCGCAGTTCATTCGAAGTTCTCTGGAAACTTCTGCGACGCTCCTAAAACTCTTCCTGGGTTCCTGCGAAGCTCTTTTCTAAAACTTGCAAGCTAACCGGACTGCCATTCAAGCGTTCTCACAAGCGGTTCCACAGGCGTTTCCTGGGACCCCGTGCGCGTTAAACCCGCTGGATGCACGCAGATGAAGCGTAGACAGCCGCGCGAGCCGACCCACGGGTGAGACCCGGAGCGCGCGGCCCTGGGACGAAAACCTGGGGTCAGCGGCCCCGGGAAGACGGGAGTAGGAACAGAGAGAGAGAGAGAGAGAGAGAGAGAGAGAGCAGAAAAAAGAGAGAGGACGAAGCGGCCCCGTGACGAGGATCCGCGGCGGGAGGAGGAAGAGCAAGAGGAGGAGGGGGAGAGGACGATAGAAGAAAGAGAAACAAAACAGGCCGAAGAGAGGAAAGAGGAAACAAGGACAAGAGCAAAAAGGGATAAAGAGGGAGCGAAGCAAGTGAGAGAGAGGGCAGGGAGCAGAGGGAGAAAACTCTCTGCGAGCTAAGAAGGCTTCAGATTCGAAGCCGGCATCGCAATGTGGCCCAGGAGCTCTTTTCTGGCGCCGGGCAGGCATCCCAGCAGCAGGCTGCTTGAAGTCGCAGCATGTCCCGAAAACGATGTTCTCCTCGTTCCCAATAAGCGCGCCGCGAGCCTCTCCACAACTCCTTCGAGGCTTCTTGTGAGTTCCTGCGAAGTTCTCTCGCTTGCAAACTCCCCAAACATCCTTTTCCAAGCGTCCTTGCAAGCGACTCCTAAAGGCGCTTGACGCGCTTTTGCGCTGCTCCGCGATCGGGTTTCTGGACGCTACAGGCGACCTCGCCCCGCCGCACTCCATACAGCTCAATATGCCGGCCAGCGCATGTTCAAAACGGGGGGCCCGCCTGAATTGCGATCCCATGGCGCGTTCGCCTTTCAAGGAGGCGTTTCCCACAGAGAAAAAAATGCGTGCACGTATGGGGCTTGTGATGAGGAGACTTGGAATTCGAAGGTGCACTGCGACAGGTGGCCTAACGAGGGTCTCCTTCCTCTTCCGCAACCCCTCTTCCCTTCGGGGGGGGGAGCCCTCTCCCTCCCCTCCCTCCCCTCCCTGAGGTTTTTTAGGGGAGGTGGTCGCGACGAGGTACAGCGTCCTTTTCCAGCCCCTGGGAGGGCACTTTTTTCCACCCATCACGAGGATCGTGGCCCCCGAGGGGGGGGGGCGGAGATTTGAGAGAAAAAAAAAACCTCTGTTGATCGATCGTCTCCAAGATGGCCCCACGAGGGCCTCCAAGGTTCCCAAGAGCCCCAAAAGGGCCCAAAGAGCGCCCCAAGAAGCCCCAAGAGGCCTCCAAGAGGCACCCGAGAGGCCCACACGAGGCCCCCGAGCGGCCTCAGAGAGCCCAAGATGACCTCCAAGATGGCTCGAATAGCCCAAGCTGGCTCAAGATGGCTCCCTAGATGCTCCAACTGGCCCCGAGACCGCTCTAAGACGGCTCGAGATGGTCACGGAACCTCCCAGGCCTCCCTCGCTGTTTGACTATGCGTCCCTCTTCCTCTCCCCCCGTCAGCTCTCATGGGCATCGTTTCTGGATGGGCTGGCGGGGATGCTTGTTTGATCGCGACCGCGAGCGGACACCCGCGCGGCGTCGTAAGGTCGTGCGGGAAAAGAAAGAGGCCACTACGCCGAGCCAGCGCTACACGGCACCGCGGGCGAAGCAGGAGGGGGCGAAGCGACGCAGAGAGAGAGAGAGAGAAAGAGAGAGCGCGAAAGAGCGAGAGAGCAAGCCAAGACAGGAAGACAAAAGGCTAAGCCGCAACTCGATATCAGATCAAAAAGTAGTCGGCCGTTCCTTGACGAACTGCCTGTACTTGTAATAGGTCTCAACGTAACCGGACCAAAGCACCCAGATGGAAAACTGGTGGGGATACACGAAGTGTCAAGAATACATCTTAGCGTCACTCTGGTCCACCTCCAACTGCTCCTCCACCTCCTCGTCATCATCCTCCTCCTGCTCACCTCTCCAAATATGCCATGCTGCTCCACAACCTCCACCTCCACCTCAACCTCCCCTGGCTCCCCCTCCCCGGGTAGCTCGAAACCATGGGTAACCAGTAGTGGCGGCACTCACGCGGCCCCAAGAGCTGTCGACCACGTTCCAGATACCAGCTTTCCATCTAGACTCGCTTGTTTAACCCGAAGCAACACTCAGGCCTCCAAAAGGCCGAAGACTTGGAAGATCGACAGTTGCGTTTTTCCCTAAAAGCGAAGACTGATAGGTTTCTAATGGTCTCAAAAGAAAGCATTATGACTCCCCAGGGGGGTCCGGGCAGGATCCGGGGAGAATCCGCGGATCCGCCAGTGACTATGGGGAACGCACCACTGAGGCTGAGGCTGAGGCCCCCAGCGCCGCCAGTGACTATGGGGAATGCACCACCGAGGCTGAGGCTGAGGCCCCCAGCGCCGCCAGTGACTATGGGGAACGCACCACTGAGGCTGAGGCTGAGGCCCCCAGCGCCGCCAGTGACTATGGGGAATCCACCACTGAGGCTGATGCTGAGGCCCCCAGCGCCGCCAGTGACTATGGGGAATCCACCTCTGAGGCTGAGGCTGAGGCTGAGGCTGAGGCTGAGGCAGGCTGAGGCTGAGGCAGGCTGAGGCTGAGGCAGGCTGAGGCTGAGGCTGCGACTGCGACTGCGACTGCCGTTGCCACTGCAACTGCCATTGCGATTGCGACTGCGATTACACCAGAATTCTACAACAGGACTCCTACATGAATCTCAAGGGCAATGCCTCCAGATATGCTTTTACACATCGCTGTTAGGTTGCTTTGCCGGGATAATTTTAACGATCGAGGTCAGGGAGGAGGGGAGGAGGAAAAAACGGAGGACGTCGACGTCGACGACGACACCAAGGCGCAACACCCCTCCTAGGGTGCGTCCTGATCAAAACTTCGAGAGAGTCCGTCCGTGGCGGCGAGGGCGCCCTCGGCGGCTCTCGGCGACGACGACGACGACGATAACGTGCCTGAGGGGCAACGTTAGGGGGGACGACCGGCTCAGGGAGGGACACATTGGGCTGGAAAAGGCGCTACATCGCTGATGGATCGGCAATGGGCCCCCGATGCCGAATCCGCACGCTTCCGGGCGTGGTGGGTCATCGGCACCTGTCGGAGATGAGTGGGCGCGTGGGGGTCGACGTGGCCCCTCCTGGGCCTGTCCTCCCCCCAACGCTGCCTCTCAACGTGGCGGCAACCGCGGCGCCCGGGCCTCCGGCGGCAGGGCTGGTCCGCCGGCCTGTCGTGGATGTCCCCCAGCGAGTAGGAGCGCGTCGAGCACAGGGA
Organism: Prorocentrum cordatum; assembly: GCA_963575745.1. Taxonomy (NCBI): domain Eukaryota; class Dinophyceae; order Prorocentrales; family Prorocentraceae; genus Prorocentrum; species Prorocentrum cordatum. Next base: position 684,635 of record CAUYUJ010014949.1, on the reverse strand, counting down.
GTCGGGAGAGCCGCGGACGCTCTGCCTGAACGATGGGGCGCACATCGACATACAGCTATGGTGACGCCGATGCCAAGAATCGTTATGCACCGGGCGAGCGGCTGCGCCCGGCATGGGCCAGAGAGCTTTCCAGCGCGCTCTGGTCATGAGAAGGGCAGATTCGTGTCGTGACGACCTGCGCGTTGGTTCCTGACGCCACAAGGATCGTTGAAACTTGAACGATCTTGGCTCACCGAAGACGCAGATCGTTAATTGTTGAAAGGCCGACAGTTGGCAGCATCATTCCACTTTTAACGCCCGTAGTGCGGTCAACGACGAATTGACACGACATGAACCTTCCGTAGTCAAAAGAGGGATTGCCAAGAAATAGTGGAATTTCAGGGATCCCAGCAAACGAGTCCAACCTGATATCTTGAGGGACTGTGCTCGGGAGTGAAGCCGATCGCCGCAGCATTCCATATTTGCTGAATGTGGGCGCACAACTCGTGATATAAAAAGTACGCACGCAGCACCCGTATCAAGAAGTGAACAAATAGTGCGGTGGGTCTACTACTCCTACCCCTCCTCCTTCTCCTCCTCCTCCTCCTCCTCGTTGCTCTGCCACCTCATCCTCCTACTCCTCATCCTCGTTCATCGTTTTCCTAGTCGTTCTCATCATCCCCAACCAGTCCTGACTGGAGGCTGTGGGAAGTGCGATGGAGTGCGATGGAGTGAAGATTCGGGAGAAATTGGGAAGTGTGCTGAGGAAAGCGATGGACGGAAGAATAGTGGCGAGAAGAGCCGAGTGTGGTTACGGAGTTGGGGGAGTTGGGAGGTAAGGTGGGGGAGGTGAGGAATGCCGATGCGTGGAGAGGGTGTTCTAGATGAATTGGGATGAGCGCCGAAGCGAGCGAGAAAAGGAAGAGGAAGAGTCTGGAGGAAATGAGGGGTGGGATCCTTCGCCATCGTTGTCGTCGTCGGCGGCGCGTGCCCGGCGTCCAACATTGTTGCCTTCGGCGCCATGGGGCGCGTTCGATTGCCTGCCTGCTGTCTGGTAGGGCACATAAACAGACGTGCGCGCAACCACTCACAACGCAAAGCATGCCGTGCTGGCTCTGGCACCTCGGCATGCGTTGTGGCGTTTTCATAAGAGGTGGATTCAGCGCTGCCTGTGCAACTCAGGGCTGAGCCCTTGCGCCCAGCTGCTCATGAACATGCCAACACGACGACGTCCCACCCAGCCTGTTCTCCTCCTCCTCCTCCTGGTCCTGCTCCTCCTCCTCCATCTCCTCCTCCTGGGAGGTGCGCGCACTAAGCTGAGCGTTCAAAAGTGGGCGAAGATTGGCGGCCTAAACTTGGGAGATTGGCGGCCTGACAGGTGTATCTGTCGCCGAAGGTAGACTAAAGCTGTATGGGCCAATGTTACGATGCCCTGCCACCGCCATAAGCTGGGGAGATCGGAGGCCCGATTCCCTTCCAGCGTGCCCTCACAGAGTGTCCTAGACAACTCGAGCTCATGCTTCTGCCGCTGGCGGTTTACACGGTCTTTATTATTAGAGTGAGGGGGGCGCCGGACGGTCATTCATTGTCCCTGGGTGCGTGGCTGAAGTGAGAATCCGTGGTGAGGATTATGCTTGTTGCGTTGTTGTTGTTGAACATTATTTATTCTAAAGAATAATTATTGTTGGGCCCCCTGGTGCGCGCCCCCCCTGCGCCGCCTAGGCCGCAGCTACATTTTCATCATTTTCGTGAGGACGCCTCAGAAAAGAGGGTGTGTACAGGATCCGGTTGTTTTGTTGTAATCCGCTTTCCCTTGCAAAAAACAATAGAAAATGACATTTCTTGTTCTAATATAATCAAATTTCAAGAATCCCTTGCAAAAAATAAGGTAAAGTGGACATTCGCGCGCGCAAGACGAAATCCTTCCAAAACCTTAGTGTTCGCAGCGATTTTAACATAAAAACATCAAAAAACCAATGGTTTTTCAACAAAAAATGTCAAAATCTCATCCCGCGCGCTCTTGCGGATTCGTAGGAAACCCAACACTTTTTAAACATTTCTGTCAAACGGGCTTTTGCGAGCAACTTTTTCGAACTTCTGCGACAACGGTTGCGCACCTGCCAGGGCCATCATCCCTGTCAAATAATACCATGCGGGACACATTCGTTTTTTCTTCGCGCGCGCACGCCGTCGTCGTCGGCCGCGGGGCCCTGAATAGTAGCCACGGTCGTCCGCATGCCACGAAGTGAAGTGTCCGAACGTCATAGGGCGGGAAGCTGGGTGTGGGTGGTGGCGAAGAGTCGTTTGGAAATTTGGTAGAGCTTGAACCGGCCCCCCCACAAAGTGGGGGTATTGCCCGCCTCCTATGAAAACCCTGGCACTGGTGAGAACGGAGTGTCCCCACGTGCTAGTAATTGTTGTTGTTGTTGTTGTTGCTGTTGCTGCTGTTATTGTTGAATTCGAACTACTGAAGAATGACTACTATTGATCCCCCTTTCCGGTGCACATTGTATTTTTTCGATTGAAGTGCCCCTCCCGGTGCTCGCACCCTGTTCTTTAGCAGGGAAGGTCTGTCTCATCAAACTGCGTGGTTGGCCCCAGGGTTACAACAACAACAGCTCCCGCTTGATTTAACTCAGGCATCGCGCTCTCGCTGGGGACTCCCTTACAATTGATTCAGAGATCATTTTCTCGGCGCTCTGGGGTCGCGCTCTCGCTGGATACTGGCATGTGATCTACGCCCTAGCGTTGGAAGTACGCCCTAGCGCGGAATTTCCCTTTCGGGATTTCCCGCAATTTCTCGGCGCCCAGGAGTCGCTCTCACGCCGAGGACCCCCAACAAATTACTTAGGAATCGGGATCGCGCTGCCCTTCGTGGCCCCATTGCAGCCCTTCGTGGCCCCGTTGCAGCCCTTCGTGGACCCGTTGCAGCCCTTCGTGGCCCCCTCGCTGCCCTTCGTGGCCCCGTTGCAGCTCTTCGTGGTCCCCCCGCTGCCCTTCGTGGACCCGTTGCAGCCATTCGTGGTCCCCGTCGCTGCCCTCCGTGGTTCCGTTCTACCCCTTTGTAGCCCCCTCGCTGCCCTTCGTGGCCCCGTTGCAGCCCTTCGTGGCCCCGTCCCCTCGCTGCCCTTCGTGGCCCCTGCAGTCCTTCGTGGTCCCCGTCGCTGCCATTCGCGGCCCCGTTGCAGCCCTTCGTGGCCCCCTCGCTGCCCTTCGTGGTCCCATATATGTATGCCCTTCGTGGCCCTCGCTCGTCCGCGCCCGTGCAAATGCATGCCCTTCGCGGCCCCGCTGTCGCCGTCTGTGGCCCCCTCACTGTCCTACGTGGCCCAGTTGCTACCCTCCGTGGTTCCGTCCTTGCCCTCCGCGGCCCAGTATACGCATGCCCTTCGTGGCCCCCGCTCGTTCGCGCCCGTCGCTGCCCCATGTGCATGCCCTTCGTGGCCCCGCCGTCGCCCTTTGTGGCCCCCTCGCTGTCCTACGTGGCCCAGTTGTTACCCTCTGTGGCCCCGTCGTTGCCTTCTGTGGCCCCCTCACTGTCGGCCCTTCGTGGCCCCCGCTCGTTCGCGCTCTTCGTGGCCCCATACGCATTCCCTTCGTGTCCCCGCTGTCGCCCTTCGTGGCCTACTTCGTGCCCTTCGTGGCCCTGCTGTCGTTCTCTCTCTCGCTTTCGTTTTCGCTGGTCGTCGTCGTCGTCGCCGTCGTCGTCGTCGGCGTCGTCGTCGTCGTCGACGTCGTCGTCGTCGTCGTCGTCGTCGTCGTCGTCGTCGTCGTCGTCGTCGTCGTCGCTGTCGTCGGTCCACTGTCCGTCCCTCTTGAGGTCGGGTTGCCGCCGGTCAGCGGTGCCGCTGGCAAGGCCGACGGTCCGCAGCCGCCCCGCCGCTTGCCGAAGACGGAGAGGGCGTGTATCAAGGGTTTCGGAGATACGCGTTAACGGATATTCGAGCAGATAAGAATGGACAAACTTAGAATGAGTGTTGTTGATATTGCTGCTGCTGTTGTTGATCTTACTGTTGTTGAACTCTTATTTATGAAAAATGATTATTGTTGATCCCCCCCACCGGTGGATACGTTTTTTTCTCAATCAAAGTGTGCCCCTCGACGCTCGCACCCGGTTGTTTCTCGACAGGGAAAGTCTTGAGGTTCAAACTGGGCCCTCGGCCCCCGGGTTACAACAACAAAGGCTCCCGCCTGAGACTTCCTCGCATTGTATTCAGGAATCGCGCTCCCGCTGGGGACTTCCTTACAATTTATTGAATCGCTTCGCTCATTCCGCCGGCCCGTATTGTGCCCTCGCTGGCGTTTGGGCTTTAGGGCGCCTTTGGGGATCCTCTTTGGGGGTTTCTTGGGGGACTCTTGGGTTTCTGTTGGAGCCTCTTTGGGGTTTCTTGGAGCTCCTTTGGGAGCATGTGGGAGCATCCTGGGGCTTCTGGGCGCCGCTTGGGGCCGAGGGCTCGATATGTCCGTTCCGGTTCCCACTTTGGGCCTCTTCTTTGGGCTGTCCTGGTGCCATCTTGGGCCGTGTCGGAGGCCTCTTGGGCCGTCTTGGAGGTCTCTTGGGCTGCCTGGGGACGATATTGGAGGCTTCTTGGGCCGTCGTGGGGCGTCGGGGAGCTGAACAGGTGGGAACACTAAAATCTTTCAAAAACCAAAAAGAACTCGACCATTTTTGCTTCCTGGGGCTCTCTTGAGACGCTTCTTGGAGGCATCTTCGGGCGTCTTGCAGGCGTCTGCGGGCGTCTGGAGGCCATTTTGAGCGGTTTGGTCCGATCGGTCGGCGACTCGGGGCTTTCTTGGACCATCTTGGGGTCAGTTACCGGAGATCTTCGCACGCCTCTGGCCCGTTGGGCCGCCGAATTTGGCCTCGCACCGAATCGGGTGTCGCGTCTGACCTTCCTGTCTCGGAGGGGAACTGAGAAGGAGGTGGAGGAGGAGGAGGAGGAGGATGAGGAGGACTCAACTCCCTCCTGCTGCTCTCTCCTCCTCCTCGTGCTCCCTCCTCCCTCCTGATCCCCCTTCTCCCTCGTTTTGCGTCGACGTCGACGACGACGACGAGGACGACGACGACGACGGCGACTACGACGACTACGACGATTACGACGACTACGACGACTACGACGACGACGACGACGACGACGACGACGACGGCTGGGCTTCTCTCGGAGCTGCCGCGGCCCGCCGCGACCTCCGCCGCGCAGCCTCCAGCCCGAGTCCCCAGCACCCTGCGTCGTCTCGTGGGGCGTCTGGGGGCTATCTCGAGGGCCTTTTGGGGGCCTCCTGTGGCTTCAGAGGGGCCTCTTGGCGCCTCCTGGGGGCTTCTTATGGCCGAGGGCTCGAAATGTTGTTTCGTGCTCCCCCTCTGGGGTTTCTCTTAGAGCGTTCTTGGAGCCCTCTGGGGCCGTCTTGGAGGCCTCTTGGGCCGTTTTGGAACCCTCTTGAGCGATTTTGGATCCCTGTCGGAGGCCTCTCGGGCCTCTTAGGGCGATTTTGGGGGCCTCTTGGGCCTCTTGGCGAAAAGGTGGAGACGCCAACATCTCCCCAAAACCTGAGGAATACCTATGAAATGTGCCTCTTGGGGCCCTCTTGGAAGTGCGCTTGAAAACATCGTGGGGCGTCTGGGGGCTATCTCGAGGGCATTTTGGGGGCCTCCTGGGGACCTCTTGGCGCCTCCTGGGGGCTTCTTAGGGCCGAGGGCTCGAAATGTTGTTTCGTGTTCCCCCTCTGGGGCTTCTCTTATAGCCTTCTTGGAGCCCCCCTGGGCCGTCTTGGAGGCCTCTTGGGCCGTCTTGGAACCCTCTTGGGCCGTCTTGGGTCCCTGTCGGAGGCCTCTCGGGCCTCTGAGGGCGATCTTGGGGGCCTCTTGGGCCGTCTTGGGGCGTCGCGATGCCGAAAACGTGGAGACGCCAACATCCCCCCAAAACTAAAGGAATCCATATGAAATGTGCCTTTGGGGGCCCTCTTGGGAGTGCTCTTGAAACTCTCGTGGGGCGTCTGGGGGCTATCTCGAGGGCTTTTTTGGGGCCTCCTGGGGGCCTCTTGGCGCCTCCTGGGGGCTTCTTAGGGCCGAGGGCTCGAAATGTTGTTTCGTGTTCCCCCTCTGGGGTTTCTTTTAGAGCCTTCTTGGAGCCCCCTTGGGCCGTTTTGGAAGCCTCTTGGGCCGTTTTGGAACCCTTTTGGGCCGTCTTGGGTCCCTGTCGGGAGCCTCTCGGGCCTCTTAGGGCGATCTTGGGGGCCTCTTGGGCCGTCTTGGGGCGTCGCGATGCCGAAAACGTGGAAACGCCAAAATATCCCCCAAACCATGGGGAAAACAATGAATGTTGCCTCTTGGGGCCGTCTTGGGAGTCTCTTGGGGCTCCTTGGCGGCGTCTTGGAGGCCCGCAGGGCCTCTTAGGGAGCTCTTGGAGGCCTCTTTCAAACGGGAAGGGGGGTAATCGATTGCAGCTCCACCCTCGGAGGCCACGATCCTCGTGAAGGCTATCGAAAAATGGCCCTCCCCTGGAGTGCTCTGGTGGCTCTTCCCGGGACCGTGCCGGGGTACTTTTCGTCCGGGGACCCCAAGGGGCCGCCCCGCGCGCGCGAACTAGAAATACTGTCAGTGAGGGAGGCCCCGCACATCGGAATGCGTGCCCCTTAAGGCTGACCTTTTTGAAAAAGGATGTTCAAATTTCAGTTTGGGCCACAGCGCCCCCGCGCGCATTCAGAGAAGCGCGGTGGCTTGACGGCCGTTCAGGTAAGGCACGGCGGTCTTCCGCGCGGGGCGAGCCCGCCTGACTGCTGCCCAATGCAGCGCCCGCTTACACTAATCAGCACAAACAAAACGCATCGATATATACACATTGCGTCGCGCATTCCAGTCGCGCGCCGGCGGAACAACGCATATCCGCCACTATCGCTCTTGCGGTCTCAGCGCCCATCGGCGCGCGTCCGACGGCGACCATTGGAACAATCACCTGGACAACCGTCGGGACTATCACCGAACGAACCGCGGGCGCCCGAGACGCACGCAGACCAACCAAAAGACAACCGCGAAGCAACCACGAGGCAAGCTTGGGGCGCGCGCAAAACAACCTCGGCGCGACCGCCAATGAGCCCACCCAAGGGGACAATCGTCGGGGCACACATCGGGGCCTGGGCGCGGCGGCGGGACGAACCGAAGGCGACAACCCAAGCAGTCGGGGCGATGTGCGGGGGGGGGGGGACGCGCGGGGGGGGGGGGCGAGCAAGAGAGGGTGAGGGAGAGGGGGAGAGAGGGATTGAGGAAGCGGCGGAGGGGGGAGCGACAAAGAGGAGCGGAAAGAGGAGGAGGACAACGCGAACCCGCTCAGGGATCCTCGGCAACCAATTTTCCGAGCGGCGTCCAGCGGCGGCGAACGCGCTGCCCCAGCCGAACGCGGACGGCCCCCCAAGGAGCCGTCGGCCGCTGGCGCCGGCCATCTTGGAGAACGCGTCAAACTGGGCTACCGCGCCTCCTCGCCCCCTCTGCTCGCCTACCTCGCCCTCCTGCTCTTCGGCCTCCTCCGCCTGACTCCCCCCCCAGGCCGTCGGGGAACCTCCAGGAGCGACCCGCGGCGGGCCGAACGAAGCGGGGACGAGGAGGGAGAGACAGGGAGCATGATGCAGAGACGAGTGCGGTCAGAGAGACTGGTGCCCACTAGTGTGCCCACTAATTTTTGGAGCACGAATCCCTGTTAAAAACAATGCAAACTGCGTGAGGCCACCTCGGAGTGACAAACCGATCTCCCCAAACCCAGACCAAGCAGGACTGCCGAAAATTGTGGACACAAAAAACAGTGGTCACACCAAAATAGTGGTCACACAAAATAGTGGCCACACCAAAATAGCGGTCACACATAATAGTGGTCACACCAAAATAGTGGTCACACAAAATAGTGGTCACACCGGAATAGCGGTCACACAACATAGTGGTCACAACCAAATAATAGTCGAACACCCATAGCGTGCACGCCACAAGACGCTCACGCCAACATAGCGGCGACGCCCAGCTAGGCTAGCCACGCCCAACGCCTTCTTGCACAGCACGGCACGGCGCAACGCCGCAACGGCGCGACGGCACGGCGCGGCACCGCAGGGCACGGCACGGAAGCTTGCATCGACGGCGGTCATCTCTCTCCCTTCTCTCCCTTCTGTCCTCTTGCCCGTTGCCAAGCAGGCGCGCGACGCTGCACGAACGTGCGGTTGCTCTGCTCCGCACGCCCCCTCCAGCAGACCCCGTGATCAGCGCGCGCGCGCGACTGTCCCGAGCCTCGAATCGAAGCGCTGACCACGTATCGTCACTACACGATCGCTCGAGACGTCAGCCAGCGACGACTACGGCCTCACGACGTGGCATCTTGCACTGGCGCGACGCCACCGGTAACGAGGACGGCGACGATGGCGACGATAAATTGATTTTCACGGCGACAAGCCCGACGAAATTCCAACAGCGAACCACCCGCGCGAATCAAACAACGCGCGGCGCAAAGTCGCCGCGAGAAGCGAGACACTTACATTACGCCCACACTTGCAAACTCACCTTCCGTGCTGTATAAGAGCGCAACCTCCAGCGTAGCGTGATTCTGCGTCTGCTCGCGCAAGCAAAAACGCACCAAAAACGCGAAAACAATCGCGATGCAACCGTCGGAAAGCGACGCTGGCAAAACCTGTGCGGCCATTGTCGGTTCATCTGCACGGCCGCGGCGCCGACGCGGCATCCATTTAAAATCTGTTGTTTTGAAAGAAAAATAGTGGACACAGGGTTTTGTGGATGTGCGGAAACAGTCGCTATGAATACTGTGAACCAGTTGCCGGAGATCTTAGCACGCCTCTGGCCCGTTGGGCCGGCGAATTCAGGAATCGCTCTCCCGGCGCTCTGGAGTCGCGCTCTCGCTGGAGACTCGCTTGCAATTTATTGACGAATAGCGCCCTTGCGTGGGAATTTCTTGCAATTTACTCAAGCACCGCGCTCCCGACACCCAGGCACCCAGGAATCGCGCTCACGCTCAGGACTCCCTGGCAAATTACCTAGGGATCGGTATCTCGCTGCCTTTCGTGGCCCCGTTGCAGCCCCTCGTGGCCCCCTCGCTTTGTTTCGTGGCCCCGTTGCAGCCCGTCGTGGCCCCCTCGCTTTGTGTCGTGGCCCCGTTGCAGCCCTTCGTGGCCTCCTCGCTGCCCTTCGGGGCCCCGTTGCAACCCTTCGTGGCCTCCTCGCTGCCCTTCGTAGGCCCGTTGCAGCCCTTCGTGGCCCCCTCGCTGCCCTGCGTCGCCCCATTGCAGCCCTTCGTGGTCCCCTCGCTGCCCTTCGCGGTCCCTATGCAGCCATTCGTAGCCCCCTCGCTGCCCTCCGTGGTTCCGTTGCGCCCCTTCGTGGCCCCCATCGCTGCCGTCGGGCCCCGTTGCAGCCTTTCGTGGCCCCCACACTTTCTTTCGTGGCCCCGTTGCACTTCTTCGTGGCCTCCTCGCTGCCCTTCGTGACCCCGTCGCAGCCGTTCGTTGCCTCCTCGCTGCCCTTCGTGGCCCCGTTGCAGCCCTTCGTGGCCCCCTCGCTTTGTTTCGTGGCCCCGTTGCAGCTCTTTGTGGCCCCCTCGCTTTGCGTCGTGGCCCCGTTGCAGCCCTTCGTGGCCTCCTCGCTGCCCTTCGGGGCCCCGTTGCAACCCTTCGTGGCCTCCTCGCTGCCCTTCGTAGGCCCGTTGCAGCCCTTCGTGGCCCCCTCGCTGCCCTGCGTCGCCCCATTGCAGCCCTTCGTGGTCCCCTCGCTGCCCTTCGCGGTCCCGTCGCAGCCATTCGTAGCCCCCTCGCTGCCCTCCGTGGTTCCGTTGCGCCCCTTCGTGGCCCCCATCGCTGCCGTCGGGCCCCGTTGCAGCCCTTCGTGGCCCCCACACTTTCTTTCGTGGCCCCGTTGCACTTCTTCGTGGCCTCCTCGCTGCCCTTCGTGACCCCGTCGCAGCCGTTCGTTGCCTCCTCGCTGCCCTTCGTGGCCCCGTTGCAGCCCTTCGTGGCCCCCTCGCTCTGTTTCGTGGCCCCGTTGCAGCTCTTCGTGGCCCCCTCGCTGCCCTTCGTGGCCCCGTTGCATCCCTTCGTGGCCCCCTCGCTCCCCTTTCGTGGCCCCGTTGCAACCCTTCGTGGCCCCCGTTCGTTCGCGCCCGTGGTGGCCCCATACGCATGCCCTTATTGGCCGCGCTGCTGCCCTCAGTGGCCCCGTCCTTGCCCTCCGCGGCCCAACATACGTATGCCCTTCGTGGCCCCCGCTCGTTCGCGCCCGTTGTGGCCCCATGTGCATGCCTTTCGTGGCCCCGTTGTCACCGTTTGCGGCCCCCTCACTGTCCTACGTGGCCCAGTTGCTACCCTCAGTGGCCCCATCGTTGCATTCTGTGGCCCCGCATGATCTGCCCTTCGTGGCCCCCGCTCGTTCGCGCTCTTCGTGGCCCCATACGCATTCCCTTCGTGTCCCCGCTGTCGCCCTTCGTGGCCTACTTCGTGTCCTTCGTGGCCCTGCTGTCGCTCTCTCTCGCTCTCGCTTTCGCTCGTCGTGGTCGTCGTCGCCGTCGACGTCGCCGTCGTCGTCGTCGTCGTCGTCGTCCTCGTCGTCGTGGTCGGTCCCCTGTCCGTCCCTCTTGGGGTCGGGTCGACGGTCCGCGGCCGCCCCGCCGATCAGCGCTCCGCCGCTTGCCGGACCGGCCAGCACTGAAGAAAGGTATACCCCCCCAAAGGAGTTCGATCGAAGACGAAGAGTGCGGGTGTCGAGGGTTTGGGAAACACGCGTTATTGGACACTCGAGCAGATAAGGGCGAACAATGTTAAATGATTGTTGTTGTTGTTGCTGCTGCGGCTGTTCTTGTTGTTGTTGTTGATGTTGTTGTTGTTGCTGCTGCTGCTGTTGTTGTTGTTGTTGTTGAACTCTCATGTCTGAAAAATTCGCCAGCCCAACGGGCCAGAGGCGTGCTAAGATCTCCGGTAACTGGTTCAAAGTATTTCTAATTCGCGCGCGCGGGGCGGCCCCTGGGGGTCCCCGGACGAAAAGTACCCCGGCAAGGTCCCAGGAGAAGCCCCCGGACCGCTCCAGGAGCGCACCAATAGGGCCCCGAGACGTCCCCGAGAGCCCCAAGAAGGGCCAAGAGAGTACCAAGAAGAGCCAAGAGCGCCCAAGAGGCCCCCAAGATGGTACACCCAGGGTCCGAGATGCCACAAGATCGCTCCAAGACGCCCAAGATGGCCCCCTGACAAGAGCACTCTCAAGAGGACCCGAAGATGCAAAAATCACTGTTTCCCCTTAGGTGTTGGACAGATTTGCGTGTTTCCACCTTTTCGGCTTCCCGACGCCCCAAGACGGCCCAAGAGGCCCCCAAGATCGCCCAAAGAGGACCCAAGAGGCCCCCAAGAGGGCCCCAAGAGGCCCCCAAGAGGGCCCCCAGACGGCCCAAGAGGCCTCCAAGACGGCCCCTGAGGGCCCCTAGAGCGCCCCAAGAGGCGCCCCAGATGGAGAGCACGAAACAACATTTCGAGTCCTCGGTCCTGAGAGACCCCCACGAAGGCCCAAGAGACCTTTTAGAGGCCCGAAGAGGCCCCCAAAAGCCCACAGGAGGCCCCCAAGACGCCCCCAAGAGGCTGCAAGAGGCCCCCAAGAAGCTTCTTGGAGGCCCCAAGAGGCCCCCAAGAGGCCCCCACGGGCCGGCGGAAGGAGCGAAGCGATTCAGTGATTATTGTTGATCCCCCCACCGGTGCATACCGTTAACCAAGGTGTGCCCCTCGACGCTCGCACCCTGTTTCTTGTCAGGGAAAATCTTGAGGCTCAAACTGGGCACCTGGCCCCCGGGCGACAACAACAAAGGCTCCCGCCTGAGACATCCTCACGGTTTAACCAAGACCCCCGCTCCCTCCCGACACCTCCTCGCATATAATTCAGGAGTCGCGTTTTCGCCGGGGACTTCCTTACCATTGATTCAAAAATAGTTTTCTCGGCGCTCTGGAGTCGCGCTCCCGCTGGAAACTCGCTTGCAATTTATTGACGAATAGCGCCCTTGCGTGGGAAACTTTGGCCATTTAACTCAAGCACCGCGCTCCCGACACCCAGGCACCCAGGAGTCGCGCTCACGCTTAGGACTCCCTCACAGATTACCTAAGAATCAGGATCTCGCTGCCCTTCGTGGCCCCGTTGCACCCCTGCGTGGCACCCTCGCTTTGTTTCGTGGCCCCGTTGCAGCCCTTAGTGGCCCCATCGTTTCCCTTCGTGGCCCCGTTGCACCCCTTCCTGGCCTACCTCGCTGCCCTTCGTGGCCCCGTTCCAGCCCTTCGTGGCCCCCTCGCTCCATCTCGTGGCCCCGTTGCACCCCGTTGCAACCCTTCGTGGCCCCCTCGCTGCCCCTCGTGGCCCTCTCGCTGCCCTTCGTGGCCCCCTCGCTCCCCCTCGTGGCCCCGTTGCAGCCCTTCGTGGCCCCTGCTCGTTCGCGCCCGTGGTGGTCCCATATGCATGCCCTTCGTGGCCCCGCCGTCGCCCTTCGTGGCCCCCATCGCTGCCCTTCGTGGCCGCGTTGCTGCCCTCAGCGGCCCCGTTCTTGCCCTCCGCGGCCCAACATACGTATGCCCTTCGTGGCCCCCGCTCGTTCGCGCTCTTCGTGGCCCCATACGCATTCCCTTCGTGTCCCCGCTGTCGCCCTTCGTGGCCTCCTTCGTGTCCTTCGTGGCCCTGCTGTCGTTCTCTCTCGCTTTCGCTTTCGCTCGTCGTCGCCGTCGTCGTCGTCGTCGTCGTCGCCGTCGTCGTCGTCGTCGTCGCCGTCGTCGTCGTCGCCGTCGTCGTCGTCGTCGCGGTGGTCGGTCCCCTGTCCGTCCCTCTTGGGGTCGGGTCGACGGTCCGCGGCCGCCCCGCCGATCAGCGCTGCCGCTGGCCAGGCCGACGGTCCGCGGCCGCCCCGCCGTTTGCCGGGGCCCGGCCTGTACTGAAAAAAGGTATACCCCCCCATGGGGGTTCGATCGAAGACGAAGAGGGCGGGTATCGCGGGTTTGGGAAATACGCGTTATTTGACACTCGAGCAGATAAGGGCGAACAGTTTTCAAATGATTGTTGTTGTCGTTGAACTCTCAGCTTTGAAGAATAATTATTGTTGATCCCCCCGTCCGGTGCAGTGTTTTTTCGATTGAAGTGCCCTTCCCGGGGCTCGCACCCTGAACTTTTATGAAAAAAATCTTGAGGGTCAAACTGTGTCGTTGGCTCCCGGTTTAAAACAAAAGCGGGTCCCGCCTGATACTTCCTCACAGTTTAGCCTGACCCCGCTCCCGCCCGAGAAATCCTCGCAATTGATTTAGGAATCGCGCTCACGCTTGGGACTTCCTTACTTTTTATTATGGAAAAGCTCTCCCGGTGCTGTGGAGTCGCGCTCTCGCTGGAGACTTGCTTGCAAACTACTGAAGAACAGCGCCCTTGCTTTGGAATTTCTCTTGCAAAATAAACACCAGCGCCGCGCCCCGACACCCAGGCACCCAGGAGGCGCGCTCACGCTTAGGAGTCCTCGCAGATTACCTCGGAAAAGGGATCTCGCTGCCCTTCGTGGCCCCGCTGCAGCCCTTCGTTGCCCCCTGTCTGCCCTTCGTGGCCCCGTTGCAGCCCTTCGTGGCCCCCTCACTTTCTTTCGTGGCCCCGTTGCAGCCCCTCGTGCCCCCCTCGCTGCCCTTTGTGGCCCCGTTGCAGCCCTTCGTGGCCCCCTCGCTTCCCTTCGTGGCCCCGGTTGCAGCCCTTCGTGGCGCCCTCGCTGCCCTTCGTGGCCCCGTTGCAGCCCTTCGCGGCCCGGTTGCAGCCCTTCGTTGCCCCCTCGCTGCCCTTCGTGGCCCCGTTGCAGTCATTCGTGGCCCCCATTGCAGCCCTTCGTGGCCCCATATATGTATGCCCTTCGTGGCCCCCGCTCGTTCGCGCCCGTGGTGGCCCCATGTGCATGCCCTTCGTGGTCCCGCTGTCGCCCTTCGTGGCCCCCCCGCTGCCCTTGTGGACGCGCTGCTGCCCTTCAGTGGCCCCGTCTTTGCACTCCGCGGTCCAATATGCGTATGCCCTTCGTGGCCCCTGCTCGTTCGCGCCCGCTGTGGCCCCATATGCGTGCCCTTCGTGGCCCCGCTGTCGCCGTCTGTGGCCCCCTCACTGTCCTACGTGGCCCAGTTGCTACCTTCAGTGGCCCCATCGTTGCCTCCTGTGGCCCCGCATTATCTGGCCTGCGTGGTCCCCGTTCGTTCGCGCTCTTTCTTCGTGGCCCCATACGCATTCCCTTCGTGTCCCCGCTGTCGCCCTTCGTGGCCTCCTTCGTGTCCTTCGTGGCCCTGCTGTCGTTCTCTCTCGCTTTCGCTTTCGCTCGTCGTCGCCGTCGTCGTCGTCGTCGTCGTCGTCGTCGTCGCCGTCGTCGTCGTCGTCGTCGTGGTCGGTCCCCTGTCTGTCCCTCTTGGGGTCGGGTCGACGGTCCGCGGCCGCCCCGCCGATCAACGCTGCCGCTGGCCAGGCCGACGGTCCGCGGCCGCCCAGCCGCTTGCCGGGGCCCGGCCTGCACTGAAGAAAGGTATACCCCCCAAGCGGAGTTCGATCGAAGACGAAGAGGGCGGGTATCGCGGGTTTGGGAAATACGCGTTATTGGACACTCGAGCAGATACGGGCGAGCAATTTTAAAATTATCCCCGTGCGACCCTACCTAGGAGTTGGAGCCCCTAGGAAAACAGCATTAGTAAAAACGGTAAAGCTAAGCTAAAGCTGAGCTAAAGCTAAAGCTAAGCTAAAGCTAAGCTAAAGCTAAGCTACAGCTAAGCTACAGCTAAGCTAAAGCTGAGCTAAAGCTAAGCTACAACTAAGCTAAAGCTAAGCTAAAGCTAAGCTAGCGCTAAACTAAAGCTAAGCTAAATTTAAGCAACCTCCAAGCAACAGCTAAGCAACAGCTAAGCTAAAGCTAAGCTAAAGCTAAGCTAAAGCTAAGCTAGAGGTAAAGCTAAAGCTAAAGCGAAAGCGAAAGCTAAAGCGAAAGCTAAAGCTAATACTAAAGATAAAGCTAAAGCTAATGCTACAGCTAAAGCTCAAGCTAAAGCTAAATCTAAGGGGCGCAACTGGGGGAACCGCTCCCAGGGGACCGGGGGAACCGCCCGGGGCGCTTTGCACTGCCTGGCCCTTTTGAGCCAAACGAGTAAGAACCCTTCTAGGCAGAGCCTAGGTAGGGAATGATGATGTTGTTGTTGTTATTGTTGAACATTATTACTTCTAAAGAATAATTATTGTTGGGGCCCCTGGTGCATGGCCCCCTCGCCGCGCCTAGGCCGCAGCCTCATTTTCATAATTTTCGTGAGGAAGTCTCAGGCAAAACGATGTGTACCAGATCCGGTTGTGTTGTTACGATCGGTTTTCCCTTGCAAAAAATAAGCTAAAGTGGACATTTCTTGTTCTAACATAACCAAACTTCAAGAATCCCTTGCAAAAAATAAGGTAAAGTGGACATTCGCGCGCGCAAGACGAAATCCTTCCAAAACCTTAGTGTTCGTAGCGATTTTAACATAAAAACATCAAAAAACCAATGGTTTTTCAAAAAAAAAAAAAAAAAGTGTCAAAATTTCATCCCGCGCGCTCTTGCGGATTTGTAGGAAACCCAACACTTTTTAAACATTTCTGTCAAACGGGCTTTTGCGAGCAACTTTTTCACGTGCTTCGAACTTCTCCAACAACGGTTGCGCACCTGCCAGGGCCATCATCCCTGTCAAATAATACCATGCGGGACACATTCGTTTTTTCTTCGCGCGCGCACGCCGTCGTCGTCGGCCGCGGGGCCCTGAATAGTAGCCACGGTCGTCCGCAGGCCACGAAGTGAAGTGTCCGAACGTCATAGGGCGGGAAGCTGGGTGTGGGTGGTGGCGAAGAGTCGTTTGGAAATGTGGTAGAGCTTGAACCGGCCCCCCCACAAAGTGGGGGTATTGGCGGGCGTCGTATGAAAACCCTGGCACTGGTGAGAACGGAGTGTCCCCACGTGCTAGTAATTGTTGCTGTTGTTGTTGTTGTTGTTGTTGTTGTTGTTGTCGTCGCCCCCCCTGCGACCCACCCGCGACCCACCCCGCGACCCACCCAGCGACCCACCCCGCAACCCAACCCGCGACCCAGCCCGCGACCCACCCCGCGACCCAACCCGCGATCCACCCGCGACCCACCCCGCGACCCACCCTCGACCCACCCGCGAACCACCCGCGACCCACCCCGCGACCCACCCGCGACCCACCCCGCGACCCACATTGGTTTTAAGAAAAAATCGGCGCCTGCGGCGGGCTTCTCCCGAGTCTCGCACGCTCTGCTCCGCATCTTCGGGGTGCTACGTAATGTTGGCGGTCGACACGCTCCCTACCTACTGGGCCTCCCCATCTTGCTGCTCCTCCTCCTCCACCTCCTCCACCTCCACCTCGTCCTCCTTTTCCTCCTCCTCCTGCTCCTCCCTGCTCCTGTTCCCCCTCCTCCACCTCCTCCCCCTCCTCAGGGAGGGGGGGGACCGGCTCAGGGAGTGAAACATTGACCTGGAATACGCGACACGTCGCCGATAGATCGGTGATAGGCCCCTGATAGCGGGCGGGGCGTGCTATCGGGCCCATCGGCGATCAGTGGGTGATTGCGGGCCGATGCATTCCCCCTGAGCCTATTCCCCCCCTAGCATTGCCCCCTGGTTTTCAAGTCATACCTCGGCTCTGCGGCGGCTGTTCGGGACGATCCGGGCACCCCAGGAACGCTCTCGGCGAGGCGGAGCTCCTGGAAAGCATACCGAGGGCAGAAAGCCGCCGAGAACCGACGAAAACGATCGAAGACCTCGAACCTCCGACTTTGATATTGTTCTGGTTGGGGCGATAATCGCCTTCCCGCGTGGATCCGAGGGGGTGTGTGGGGGGGGGGCACGTGCTGTGCTGTCCGAAGGGGTACAAGGGGGAGTTGGAGGAGGAGGAGGAGGAGGGGGAGGAGGAGGAAGAGCAGGAAGAGGGGGAGGCGGAGGAGGAGGAGGAGGAAGAGAGGAGGGGGAATGACCTAGCCCCGTCGAAAGGTTAATCACCCCCCCTGGTTGAGCAACGTTAATCCGACCCCTATCCTCACCTGCGTGGCCTGGACCCCACTGGCTGATTTACCCCCCTACAAGGGGGGGACGCGCCCTTTCCAATGGGTGTGGAAAGGCATAGCCCCAACTGGAATGCTGAAATGGTGGGGTCTAGACGGGGATGGGGATGGGGATGGGGATGCGGGTCGGTTAAACGACACTGATTCCTACGTGCCCCATCCAGGAGACGCCCCTCCCCGACGTTGACCCCGAGTGAAGGGGGCGGGGCGCCTCCAGACCTCGTCCCCCAGCGGCGCGGGGAGGGGCCCCTTGCGGCACGCCTCGCGGTTCACGGACTCCCTGCCCGCCCGTCTCGATGGGCGCAGATCGGCGGCGAGTCCGGGGGGGAAGCGTGAAACGGTGGGCCTTTTCAGAAGGCTCGGAAGGCCTCGGGCCTTCTAACAAGTTCTCCAAGCCTCGGCCCCAGGCCCCAGAGGCAGTAACAACTTTTCAAGAGGCGCGAGGGTTCCTGAGAAGCCCCACCGCCTTATGAGAAGGCCTGTTCCCTGTCGCTTCCCCCCGGCGCGCTGCCGAGCTGGAGATCGAAAGGCGAAGGAGAGAAACAGCGAATGTCGTCCCGATGGTCCGCGGAAAGCGTGTCGGCGCCAGCGCGTGCTTGTCCAACGAGGCCTTTCCATACGACGCAATCGGCGCAACAGTGGCCGACACAGGCAGCGCGCTACCGGCGGAGCCGAACGGGGCAAACGCAAGCTTGGACTGACACGCGTCCTGAAGACCATCGATCAAAAACATCGGTACGACCGAAATGGATACGGAAAATATGGGTACGAAACCCGAACACACCTCTGAAACATTTGGAGAAGGGCTCGCTGTCGGCGTCGCCGCAACGCTGCGCTACGCTACGTCCAGTCGGGACGAATGTCGTTCCAATCTAGAACTCGTTGGGGGAATGTGGGCCCGTGCATCTGGCACCCAGACAATTATGCGATCGTCTGACATCGACTGCTTCAAAGACTGGCAAGAAGGGCAGCAAAAAGGGGGAGGGGAGGAGGGGAGAGGGGGCAACGGGGGAGAACTGCACGGAACTCTCACATCTCGCGCGTGGGGACATTCGCGAAGAACGCCTCATAGACCGGAGCTGGCTCAGCCGGTCCACCTCTGCAGAAGTGGACCCGCGGTGGCGCGCCCGACATGGTCGCCAAGCGCACGATGAAGAGCACAATCGTGAGATAAGTCCATATTTATACGCGGTACTAACGAGAGGTTTTTTTCCGCTGCGCCTAACAAACCGCTCCTCGATGGGATGTTGTGCCGCTGCCAGCTCTATCGGACATGTCACGCGATGGCCATTAATCTGCCGCGCTGCGTCGTCAAGCACACCCAACGAGGAGCCGCAACATTTTCTCTTGCATCGCGTCGGAGCCTGCCGAGGTCTTTCAGAATGAACAGTGTTGTGGACAGACTCTAGAAGGACTGGCGCTGACACCACAAGGTCGAAAAAATGCAACCACAATTTGATCGGAGGATCGGAACGCAATCTTGCTGAAAAGCCAACGCAAATTGATGATGTTTTCAGCCGCGCATGCTTCATCCGATGTTCCATGTCAACCTTGCCTCGCATCCCCAGTCGCCGCGCAGTAGCCGGGCAAAACAATACCGACCATCCCACCACCGGCATCGAGAAATATCGGGGGCTCGTCTGCTGCAGTGATGGAACATGTTGTCAATATTTTCCTTCCGCGGACCGACAGACAAACCAGCTCTGTCCAACTCTTCCACGCGGCAACTCACCATGAAAACTGCGCCCTCAAGAGACCGAGCGAAAAACCGCAGGTCGTCTGCATGCCTGATGTTGGTCAATCGCTCGCGACCACGATTGCCGAGCCGAGCCTTCCACAGACGCGGTACCACCTCCAGCGCAGCGTTGAAGACTATCGGGCTGGTAACATCACCGAGTCTGACACCACGTTCTATGTCGAACTGACAGTTATCCACAAAACCGCGCTGAGCCGTGTGCAGGCTTTGCAGCAGCAGCTCTGACACGACAGCCTCAATACGATTGAAAACGTTATGGTCAAGCCGATGTTCGCGATCCAAACCCGGCGAGCCAAATTCAATTCATTGCCGAAGGACAATTTCAAGTATCAAGAGCGCGCGGTTTGTCTCAACGGCGGATCTAAATGCCAACTAGTCCGGCGGTGGCAAGGCTCCAAGATGACCCCAGGGCAGTCGCGCAAGATACTGGCCGGGACCTTGTATGCAAAATCCAAGGTGGCAGGGGGTCTCAAGTTGTTGGACGGCACCTGCGCGCACGACATGGCTCAAACACGCAACCAGGAAATACTGGGCAACGGGGTCAGCATGGCGAAGAAAAATCAAGCATACCACAGCGCTTACCAGCACATCGTCTGATGGCCAGTGTCTGGGAAGCTGTCTGCAATGCTGTCAACGCGATGTCTGGTACATGCTGTAATTGCCAACTGTCTTGGAGGAGCGGCGCATCGGCCTCCGAAAAATAGACGTCGTTGAATTCAACGTGGTCACGGAAACCTGCGGGGCAGGTCGCAGCGCAGCTTCGCCCTTCGCGGGTTCCTTGGACATCGCGGGCAACTTCTGCATATCGGAAGAGCGTTGAAGTTGTACGCGGGTTCCCTGTCTGCCATTCCAGAAACGTTTGGAGCGCGCCGCCCGCAACGAACTTGGACAGCTGGCGTTTCCCGGCAACGTCCAAACAGTTACGGTGTTGGCGCAGTGGCTCTTGAAGGCCGACTGCCACTGCTGTTTGCAGCTTCAGGGAGGTTCCAAAACCACGGACACACGTGACGCATCCACCACCACTTCCTGTGGATCTTGAGCTGTCTGGCCAGGTCGGGCGCCCAGCATGTTCTCGTCAGTCTCGTGGAACTGTCGCAATTGTGCGCGTTCGTTCGAACGGACCTGTCCGCAAGTGGCCCAAGGGAATCAGGACACAAAATAACACTGCGATGATCCGATCCAAAATGTGGGTGTTTTTTTGGTTCCCGCTGCCATGAAACCAAAAGTGCTGTCCACGAGAATGGAACGAAATGTCGTCGCTGCCCGAAGCTGTTCCTAATCAGTTTTCCCGGGGAATGTGTTCATCGCCTGTTGTGATGGTTAAGTGTTGCCCTGAAGAGAACCAGCTGAACACATATCAATGCGTAGGCTGAATGTTGACATTCCCATCAATCAGAAACGCCCTCCCAGAATGTGCGCCTTCAACCACCAGATTGTGCAGTTCCGCATGAAGCGCGACCAGGCGCACGCTGTCGTAACCAATGGGCGGGGGCGGAAACAGGAAGCAGGAGCGACCCGAAAGTTGCACCCCTCACAATCATCAGTGTAAGCTGCGCGGACTATTCCAAACTGTAATCGAACCCTGCTGATTTCGCCAACGAGATCTGCACGCCAAACGGCAACAATACGTGCACGACGCGTCTCGCCCAATCTGCAACTTAGGTGGCGGCCTCCGCGAAATATGGCATCATGTTCTGCGGCACGTATTTCGCAAAAAAAAACACTAAACTGCACTTCAGCACGTCAAAATCCGCAAATCCGCCGATCCGGCGTGTGAGTTCAAGAAAACTACAACGTGAGTTTCAGCTCTGCGGGGGGGGGGCTGGGGGGGGCTCTGCCGGTGTAGGGAGGGGATGGGGGAGGGGGGTCATGGGGTCCACCCTTTCCCCCCCCCCGGGAATCCCAAACAACCTCAAGACGAGGCGCCCGAAACGGCCCAAGAGCGCTCCTGGACGCCCAAGATGGCCTGAAAACGGCCCAGGAGGCCTCCAAAACGCCTCAAGGAGATCCCAAGAGGACCCCAAGAGGGCCACAAGAGGGTACAATAATAAAGTGGCTAACAGGTTTTGAAGCAATTTAGCATTGTCGCCTTTTCCTTCTTAGTGTGATTCCCGCTCACTCCCCGTGCACTTCCTGCATCCCCGCTCTATCCCTCACGCCCGCTCGTGCCGCTGCCGTTTTGTTTCGAACTAGGGCCCTTGGCCTTAGAGCTACGCAGATAGATTGAGCAGCGCTCTCTTTCGCCTAAAGATCGTCGCGCCGCGCGCGCCATCCATATCACAGTGGTAGCGGAGCGAGGCTCGCTATCCCGGCCCGCGGGGCCTCATACCCAAGACGACGTCTGCGACGTCGCACTCCATACTGGAATCGAGGCCCAGCGGCCTCCTCGCGCTGTTGCTCAGCGCCAGCATCTACGCCAGCGTCAGCGACGCCAGCATCAACGCCAGCGTCAGCGACGCCAGCATCACGCCAGCGTCAGCGACGCCAGCATCAACGCCAGCGTCAGCGACGCCAGCACCAACGCCAGCGTCAGCGACGCCAGCGACTACGCCTACTACGCCTACAACCCTGCCAGCTCCAACGCCAGCGTCAGCGACGCCAGCGACTCCATCTTCCTTCCCACCCTCAGCAGCGATGACAGCTACTTCTCCTACGCCTGTGTCAGCGACGCGGCATATTTCTCCTACGACGGTGTCAGCGACGCCACATACTTCTCCTACTACGACGGTGTCAGCGACGCCATATACTTCTCCTACGACGGTGTCAGCGACGCCATATACTTCTCCTACGACGGTGTCAGCGACGCCACATACTTCACCTACGACGGTGTCAAGATGACGGAGTTCACACACAACCAGTCAGTGATACCAAGCTGGAATGGAGATCCAGCGAAATGGCGAGATTACAAACAGGAGGTAAAATTGTGGAAGCTCAGTGAGAATTTGGAAGTGACACAAAGCTTGGCATCGAAGTTAGTCCTGCGTCTGACGGGTACAGCCAGGTCGGCCGCTCTCAACATGACGGAGCAGGAGCTCCACCCGCCGCCGGACGACGGCATCGAGGATGCGAACGAGAAGAAGCGCGATCGCAACCAGAAGGGCATCGAGAACGTACTGATGCACCTCGAAGCAAACCTAGGCCAGCAGAAGCCGGTGCAGAAGGGAGAGACGCTAGAAAAGTTCTTCGAGTCGACTCAGCACCATCGCCGCCGTGGAGAACGCATGACGGATTGGCTCGTGCGATTCGAGGCGGGACTACAGCAATTACGTGAGAACGAGGTTGACCTCACTACGCTTGACGACGTGGCCGGTTGGTTCCTGCTACGCAAGGCTGGGCTCACGGCCGAGCGCCGTGAGCGCGTCGTGGGCAACTTGCCGGACGAGCACTACTCATTTCAGCGCATCAGGGGCCTGCTGGTGCGCATGTTCCCCGATATCCACGCATCTGAACGACACACGAGCTTGCCGTCACGATCGTGGCCGCAGCGATCAAACAGTAGTTGGCAGCGCCCACCGCCAAGCCGAACACGATCAGCCAACATCGCTGACGAGCCAGAAGACGAGCATGAGGACTCGGAGGACGGCGACGACAACGATACGGAGGCAGACGTCCAGGACATCGTGCGCCAGGAGCTCGAGGCCTTCAGCGCCGAGCTGGAGCAGTCAAATTACGACCTCGGCGAGGTGTTCGATCGGGACGACTCTGCGAAGGTGGAGGCTGCCGCGGCGGAGCTCGCCGCGATTCCCGAGGCCATGGCGACCATACGGTCGGCCCGGGAAGCTATCAAGGGCCGCGGGAAGGCTTCGGCCAAGCGCCGACCCGCGGGCAAGCTACAAGGCCGCGTGGACCAGCGCAAGAAGAACTCCAAGTGCTGGGACTGCGGCGAGGCGGGGCACTGGACCGGTGACAAGGAGTGCCCGACACCAGGGGCTCGAAAGTTCGCCCCAAATTCCAAGCAAAAGGGCGGAGGACGAGGCGGCGGAGGTCGCTCGCACCGCCAGGCCAACATCGCCGAGCAGGTCCACGACCAGAATCACGTGGAGTTTGGTGACGAGGAAGTGATTCTTCATCCAGAAGGTCCGACTACCCCGCCCCCCGAGACTCTGGTCTCCGAGCGCGTGGTGCCAGACTTGCCCACCATAAACACCACCAACGCTGGCGAGAAGCCCAATGATGACGGCGTCGGCGTGATCGACACTGCCTGTCTCCTGCGTTGGCGGGCTCAGCTGGTACAAGCAGTACAAGGAGAAGCTCACCAAGATGGGTCTGGCCGACCAGATCCTGGAGGAGCCAGAGAACGAAGTCTACAGGTTCGGGAACGGTGGCACGCTCCCGAGCAAGATGCGCGTCACAGCCCCACTCGTCCTGTGTGGACGCGCTGGTCGCATAATATTCAGCGTCGTGGACAGCCCCACGCTCGGCCTGCTTATCGGCCGGGACTTCATCCAGCCGAGCAAGATCGACATCTCGCTCTGGCGGGAACAGATTCGCATCGGGAACCATTCCCAGAAGCTCATCACGAGCAGCGCAGGACATCCCGCGATCGACCTCCACCCGGAGGACTGGCTCGCCATCAAGGGCGCGGGCCATGATTTTGGGCCGAAGGCTGTTAGTACCAAGAGCATCGCCAAGCGGCCAGCCCCGAAGCCCAATGTCAACCTCACTACGAAGGCGAGCAACTTGCTCGAGAATATCACGAGACTCATTCCCAAGAAGGAGCTCAATGTACCGAGACGACTTCAACAGCGACGCGGCGGCAGCTCAAGGCTCATGGCCGCCGTAAGCTCTGCGTTGGTCTGCTGTTCGACGGCGGTCACGCCGCCGACGTTTGCTCCAACAATGATGTCGGCTACTACCTGCATCGCCGAGCCCCTCGACGATTGCGTGGCCTGCGGCGCCAAGTCCAATACAGACTGTTGCCACCTCGGGTTCCGCTCCGAGTGTGTTTTCGGCAACTCTGTCACGTTGGACATCGAGAAAGACAACGACCCGAAGGAGGTCAACATCGTGGAGGAGGAGCAGATGAAGGTACGGCGGCTCAAGAAAGGGACAAGGCTGCAGCTGACCGCCGGCAAGCGGTCGGCCATCGTTACCAACAAGAGCGGCGTTAAGCCACACACAGTCAGCCAGGCGCTCAAGGCTGACCTGGCCAAGCAAACTACGAACTCGAGCGGAATCTCGAGCAACATCACCATCCTCTACGAGTGGTGTTGCAACTCCGACAGCAAGCTCAGTGCGAAGTGGATTGAGAGTGGAGGAGCTGCTGTACGTTGCGGTCTTCCTGGATATGACCTCTCTCGAAAGCCCATCGTCGAGAAGCTCGAGGACAAGATTCGGAAGAACCTGCGGAAGGGCCAGAGTGCACGGGTCCATGCCGCATTTCCATGCACGCCATGGACCACGTTGCAGCGCATTATCTTGAAGATCGACCCCCGCAAGGCTGAGAAGCTGGAAAAGGACCGGAAGGATTCCGCCAGGATGATCGACCTCTTCCTGACGTCAATGAGCCGTCTGCGGAAGGAGTTTGGCAGCCAGCTCGCGGTCTCCTTCGAGTGGCCGCGCTACTGCGACGGCTGGGATCAGAGGAAGAACTACACCGCGAAGAAGCTGAAGGATCAGCTCCCGCGCATCATCGACTTCGATGGCTGCGCTTACGGCCTTCAGACCAGGAGCGGGGACGCGATCAAGAAGCCGTGGAGGATTATCACCGACCACTACGGGATCGACAACTCGCTGCACAAGCTTTGCAACGGCCTACACAAACACGTCGAGGCCCGTGGCAAGCTCGCCAAGGACAGCGAGAACTACACTGATAAGCTCGTCGCCATGCTGGTCAAGCAGCTTCGCAAGACGAACGCGACCGAGCACCGCGAGGCAAACCCCGCGGAACCAACGAGACGGAGAGCCGCGAGGAGGACAGCGCCTGCCCCGGCAGCCCCCGCAGAGCCAGCCTTGACGGCAGCGGAGGAGCGGACGCTCAAGTCCGCCATACTGCAGCTCCACGTCAACACGGGGCACCCCGCCAACGATGCGCTGGCCCGGGCCATCCGAGTGACGGGTGGATCCCAAAGAGCGGTCGAGATGGCGCTCAACCTGCACTGCGAAGTCTGCGCCGCCCATCGGCGACCCCTACCTCATCTACCTGGGAGAATCAAGCTAGATAGGGACTTCAATGATTCCATTGGAGTGGACTTGTTCACTCTCGCCGACTACGCCGGCAATCAGTTGGTTTTTCTCAATGTGGTCGACCTCGCTTCTGGATTTACATTATGTGGTACAGTTTCTTCAAGACACCCCTCGGTTGTATTCGCGAGGCTTTCGCAGATTTGGATTACACCGTTTGGGGCACCACAACGGGTACTTTTCGATGGAGGAGGCGAGTTTGAGAGGGAGTTCTCAAAAGAACTCGAGGACATGGGCTGTCGCCTTATGACTACTGCCGCGGCTACGCCGCAACAGAACGCCACCGTGGAAAGGCACGGCGGCATGTGGAAGGTCCACGCCAGGAAACTGATCGACCAGTTCAGCATCAGGTTCGATCAGCCCGCGAACGCCCACAAGATCCAGTGGCTGCTCGCCGCTGTCTGCTGGGCTATGAATAGCTCAATCAATGCCAGTGGGTATTCACCGGCACAGTGGGTACTCGGACGTGGACTTCAACTACCCTATTGCCTGCTGGATAGCGCTGGGAGACTATCGCTACACGAGAGAGTGGTCTCTGACAAGTCCTTCTCTGAGAGGATTGCCCTCATGAAGGCCGCCCAGACGTCAATCCAGCATCTGCGTTTCAACCAGTCCCTCTCCCGGGCCTTACTCGCACGATCGCGTGCGGATGGAGCTCAGCACGCGTCGGATATCTATCAAACAGGGGACCAAATATATTACTGGAGGGGGAACGGCAAGCCTAAGCGCGAATGGGCTTTGCAATGGCATGGACCCGGCATCATCATTGGCTTCGAGGGCACCTCGAACGTATGGGTCAGCCATCGTTCCACCACCGTCAAGGTCAACCGAGGACATTTACGTCACGCTACTGCCTCAGAGCTCGTGCCCTGGGGACAGGTATTCAACGCCATGAACGGCAATCAGCCACCACCACCGCCAGGACAACCACCAGCTGACCACCCCCCACCTCCTGACGGACCACAGCCACCAAGACCAAGAGGAGGGGACGAAGAATCACCACATGAAGGTGGAGACTGCGGTGGAGGCGGATTACCACCATCACATGAAGGTGGAGACTGCGGTGGAGGCGGATTACCACCATCAGATGAAGGAGGAGATGGAGATACATTCATCGACCTCACGGGCGAAACGCCGAAGAAACGCCCGCGAGTGGACAACGCTCCGCCATTACTACCACCTCCGCCACCGGCCATCAAGCAGCATAACTTCGGCAACATCGAAGATACTCCACACAATCGCCGCGCCCATGCTACTCTTGAGTGGATTCGCCGACGGCAAGGAGATGGAGAATATACGACCAGTGGGGGCGCCTCAGGAAGCGGTTCAGCACCAGCACCTTCGGGAGGAGATCTTCTGCCAGCGCCTCCAGCGCCTGTTGCTGACTCAGCTGCTGCCGCTGACCCTGCCCAAGAAGACCCAGCTGCTG
Organism: Prorocentrum cordatum; assembly: GCA_963575745.1. Taxonomy (NCBI): domain Eukaryota; class Dinophyceae; order Prorocentrales; family Prorocentraceae; genus Prorocentrum; species Prorocentrum cordatum. The sequence continues at coordinate 658,196 of CAUYUJ010014949.1, read as the reverse complement.
CCGCTGACCCTGCCCAAGAAGACCCAGATCACGCTGAAGATTCAGCTCCAGAACCTATCGTGCAATCAGAAGTACATGACGAACAGCCTGAAGAACGTGATGAAACACGACTCCCAACACCAGGAGCTCGACGCACAGAAGCTGATGGACATTCCTCGGATGCCGACAGCTCCGGATCCGAAGGTCTACGCGACTGGAGCAAGGCCGCGCAGGAGGAAGTTCGCAAGGAAGCCTTTGCCCGCAGACCACAACACCCTGAAGGACAACGCGGTAATAAGGCTCAGCGACAAGCTCAACAAGAGGACGCACCTCGCGCCCTCGAACGTGACAGACACGATCAAACAGACGACCGCAGCAAAGCCATTAAGCGCAAGGAATTCTTGGAGAGTCTCAAGGACGACCTACCCAAGTGCTTCAAGAGGCCGAAAGACACACTCAGGACCGACCTCTACTTGGACAACTGTTTTGAGATCAACGACGGGGATTCGCATTCGACCATCCGACTCCGGGAGGTGATGCTCACCGGAAAGGCCGCTGCCAAGGAGATCAGGTACGACAAGCTCTCCGCCAAGGACAAGAAGCTCATGGACATGGCCATGGAGGTTGAGTGGTCCAAGTGGACCGAGTTCGGGGCCTACAAGAAGCTACCGCCCAAGGAGTTGAAGGAGATCTTCCAGCGACGCCCTGGAATACGACCAGTTGGTACCCGCTGGGTGCTCACGCAGAAGGCCGCCAACCTCATGAAGGCCCGCCTTGTCGTCCAGGGCTGTCAGGAGGACAAGTCCCAAATCCGTACGGACGCGCCGACCGGGTCAAGGGACGCGCTTTACCTCACTCTTGCTGCCGCCGCCCAGCTTGGCTGGGACCTCACGTCGTACGACGCGATGACGGCTTACCTGCAGTCGGGCAACATCGAGAGGCTGCTATTGCTGCGCATGCCAGCCAAGAACCCGCCGCCACGTACATCGCCCGGCGAGATCGCGATGGCGACTGGCGCCATCTATGGCACCCGGGATGCCGGACGCCAGTGGTACCTCTACGCCCAAAAGGTGTTCCAAGAGCACGGCCTCATCGAGAGCAAGCTCGAGAAGGGCCTTTACTACTTCTACGACGACAAAGGGCTCGCTGCTATGATCCACTCCCACGTGGATGATTTCCTCATCGCCCAGCGCGGAAGCTCCAGCGAGTGGAAGCGAGTCATTAGCTCCTTGCAGAAAAGGCTGCACCTCAAGAAGGTAGAGGGCATCCTCAAGTACTGCGGCCGGACAATCAACAAGACCAACGAGGAGTTCCGCATTACCCAGGCGACGGCCGCCGCCCAAGTGGATTTCATCGAACTCAACGCCCAACGTGGACGATCACCAGAGGATCGTCTTACCACCTCGGAGGTCTCAGGATATCGCCACACACTCGGCCAACTGCTTTGGCTCGCAGTACAGACGCGAGTGGACATCGCCTGCCCGGTGAGCCTTGCGGCTCGCCGCACCAACACCGCCACCGTGGCCGACGCCAAGACGCTGAACAAGACCGTCGCTTACGTGCACGGGTCCGCCGATTTCGCCATAGTCATCAAGCGCAACATCATCGACCTGCGCACTTGCACCATCGTCTGTTTCAGCGACGCGGCCTTCGCCAATGTGGACGGGGTGAAGAGCCAGTGGGGCATGGCGATCGGGCTAACCCACAAGCCACGGGACGTCGTGGCTGGACGATATGATTTGTGCTTGCCTGTGGCCTGGCATTCGGGCACGGTCAAGCGATCCGTGAAGTCGACGCTGGCCGCCGAGGGCTACGCCACTCTGGAGGGCGCCGAATCGAGCACGTGGTTCGGCCAGCTACTTACGGAGGCCTACAACCCGAAGAAGACGCTCAAGCAGATCGATGACCTCAGCACCAAACGATCCGGGGAGATCTATAGCGACAGCAACGGCCTGGTGACGCACATCAAGTCTGACGTGGGTCAATCCACGGACAAGCGGTTCCGCATCGTGGCATCAATGATTAAGGAGACGGTGCACCCCAACAGCCAGCTGAAGCTCTCGTGGATACCTACGTGGAGTATGGTCGCCGACGCGCTCACCAAGACCATGGAGACCGGAGTGCTCCTCGCTTTCTTCGGGGCCAAGAAGTACAATTTCGGCACTAGGCAACCGCACGCCGCCATGCTTGCCTCAGTACTGATGACATGTCTCGGACGCGTGAAGGCACAGCATCCCCCACAGGAATGGCAAGTGCCGATGTCACATTGGATCTACTACATGACATTAATTGCGATGCTCAGTGGGATCATGATTGGATTTACATTATTCGCAGCGCTGTGGTTTGTGGTGCGAAAGGAGATATTTGGGCCAGGCGACCCCAATCCCATCCAGATCGGGACCATCAACAACACCAGCAATGGGTCCAAGGCTGATCACTCCGGGCACGCGGACACCCCCTTGCCCGGAATATATCCAGGATGGGATGGACGATACCTCGGACGTCGTAACAATGTACCGACTACCATTCCCGAAGACGTCGACGGAGATGTCTACATGGAGCCGCCGATGATTGCCGTCGCAGCCCAGAGTTCATCATCAGCAAGCGGATCGGCAGCGCCAGCCGCACCGCCCCCATCACCGGACAGCTTCGCGCAGGGAGCCAGCTCGTCGCCATCTTCCCCGATGACGGTTACCAGTTCCTCGTCAGCCAGCGTGGTTTCTTGGAACGGATCGACGCCAACGGTTCCGCCAGTAGAGATGAACGCATGTGTGGCCGCCGAGCACAACATACGCGTGGGACACAACGCACACAGTGTCTACATCACCTGCAGGACGTGCAGGAAGCACGCTTCATGGCTACGCAGGAATTATGTGACCCATGAGCCAGATTTCTCGAGGATGCACAATAGTCTGCGCTGGGATTTACAGAACAGATGGAGGCAGCTACAAGGACTGCCCGGCAAGGCGAAAGCTCAAAAGAAGATTTCGTGAGCACGCCATCGTTTTATTTTTGGCGCCACATCCTGTGGCAGATTATGTAAGTCCGCATTGCTCTGTTAGCTCGTTTTATATTTGGCGCCACATCCTGTGGCAGATTACGTCAGTCCGCACCGCTTTGTCAGCTTGCTTACTTTACACCTGGAGCCACATCGTGTGGCAGATTGCGCAAATCCGAATTGTCTTACCAGCTTGTTTTTCTTTACATTTGGCGCCACACCCTGTGGCATACTACGCTAGTCCGCATTGTTCGAAGCTTCATTCAGTGTGCACAGATTTCCTTTCATGTGGTGACGACCACACTATTGAGATTTCATCTTGATAAGACAGCGCTATTTGAGTTTTGTCGCATAGCGATCGGACTCGCGCCGCTGTTCGTTTTGAGAATTTATGTCTTTCTTGCCGGTGCGTGTAGCAGCACCCGTTAAATGCCCCGGGGCAGCCGGATAGCATGCCGACAGGGCCGTTTGCCTGTGTTTGTTTTGAGAGCGCTCTGATTAATGAAGTGAGCTGCGATCAATGATCGTCGCTCGACGGCGCCGCGAGCGTCAATCAGGAGGAGTGTGATTCCCGCTCACTCCCCGTGCCTTTCCTGCATCCCCGCTCTATCCCTCACGCCCGCTCGTGCCGCTGCCGTTTTGTTTCGAACTAGGGCCCTTGGCCTTAGAGCTACGCAGATAGATTGAGCAGCGCTCTCTTTCGCCTAAAGATCGTCGCGCCGCGCGCGCCATCCATATCACACTTAGAAGCGTCGAAGACGACGGTCCAAGAGGCCCCCAAGATCGCCCCAAGACAGCCCAAGAGGCCCCCCAGAGGAGCCAAGACGGCCCAAAAAGATCCAAATATAGCCCTGGAGGCCCCGCAGGACGACCCCCAAGAGGCCCCCAAGCTGGCCTCAAGAGGGTGAACCCGAACGGACCCTTCTAGTCCTCCGCCCCAAGATGACCCCAAGAGCCACCAAGATGCCCCCGAGGCGCCCCCAAGGGGCCCCCAGAGGCCCCCAAGAGGTCCCCAAGAGGCCCCCAAGAGGACCCAGAGAGGCCCCCAAGAGGCCCCAAAGGCCCCCAAAAAGCCCCAAGAACCAAGAGGCCCCAAGAGGCGCTCACTCGCATGCTGCCAGGCCAGAAGTGCACGGCCTGACTTGGCATTGCTCGGAAGCGAAAGCGATGAACGGAAAACCTTCCACCCGTTCGCCGTCAGTCGTCGTCGTCGTCGTCGTCGTCGTCGTCGTCGTCGTCGTCGTCGTCGGTTCGTCGTCGTTACCTCCTTCGTCGGTCGTCGTCGTAATTATCCCGCTCGTCGACCGTTGGTCGTCCGTTGTCGTCGTCATCGTCCATTTCAACAACAATAGCATCATGAGCGCCCCAGATCGGCGGCGCTGGCCGGAGGCCACTACAATAAATGAGCCAGCCTCGGGGGAGAGCTCCTTGCGCTTGTGCAGAACACTAGCAAGGGCTGCCGAAAAAAATCTACATTGGACGGGTTCGTGACCGATCGGGGCTGCCCCTGGGAGGAGGTCCTAGCTTGGAGCGGAATTTCGCTGCAACTTATCCATGGCCACGTCGATTCGGTTTGTTGCGATCTTGTTCGCACCGCTCGGCGCGAGGCAAGATTCCTAGTCCATCCCATACTGGCGCCCCGCTGGCCACTGCAACGCTGACTACGAAGTCGGCCCACCAAGCCAAACTCAAGAGTTGCCCAAAGGCTTTTCTTGTCAAGACCCCAAATCAACCAACAGCTTCTGAATTCCGAATGCGACCGTTGTCTTATTCGGCGTTTCGACATTTAGCGAAGAGGAGGGGAGGGGGGGGGGTCTGGCTCTGGACCTCGGCTTCGCGCGACTGTTTGCGACAGTCGTCCTGTGAGGGGAGACTCCACCTGCTCGAAACAAGCGCCAAAAACAGCCAAGATCCACTCCATAGGGAAGGGGGGAAGGGGGGTGCGAGGGCCCACGCCGATCGGCAAAACAATGAATAAACAAACGATCACAATGGGACGCTCTGCTTCGTCCTTGCCTCGAGAGGCTGCTCCGGCTTCGCACACACCTTCTGCCCGCTGTATGTTAGCGAAGCCTTGCGGACGCCCTCGATCGCAGCGTCCCGTTCGACGGATAAGAGAGCATTTACCAAATGCAACCCCATTGACAGAAGAAAACTTGCCTTTCATGCGAGCATGAACTGACGGAGTAGCTTTGGCAGTTGCCAGAACACGCCAGATCCGCTTGTCAAGCTTGTCCTGATTTGTGGCCAATTTGAGACAGAAGGCCGCCTACCCAACATCGGCCGCTGTCGGTTTGTGACAACAACATGCCCATTTGTTCCTTGCGAATTTCGGGCGAGACAGATAGAAGAATAACAAAACTGCGTAAACAACAACTTTCTGAGGTCCGCACGGATTTCTCGGATCGGCGCCGGGCCCTCCTCCCTGGCGCGCGAAGGGCGCCGGAGCCAGCGCCGGAGGCGCCGCCAGGGAGGCACAACGCCGATTCAAGAGATCTGCGCGGACCTCTGAGAAATCATGTCTATGCAGTTGTTTGTTCTTTGAGTGGAATTGCTCGCGCACTGGTAAGCCTGGGGCCCTTGGCCAGATTGCACCAGTGCAGTGACGGCTTCAGACGCGCTGCACGTGAGTAGCGTGCACCTTCGCACACGCCCTGCACGCCAGGGGAGGGGAGTGGGGGGAAGGAGGAGAGGGGAGGAGGAAGCAGAAGAGGGGTCCGACTGATACGGAGCCCGTCCTTCGAGGCCCTCCCCGAAGACCCCCCCGCGTCGCATCCAAAACACGACGGGAGGCATTTGACATTCCCGGGCCCAAAAAACCGCTCGGGATGAAGAGCTGCTCTGCGGGAAGGCGTCAAGGCCTTCGGAGGGTCCGCGCTGTGGAAGAAAGCACGGCGTCGGGGGCACAGGCGCCTCGACTGGTAAGTGTTTGGACGATCCATGCAACTGTCTTGTCCTGGGGCGTTTCCCATGGATCGACTGCGCCTCCCGGGGAGGCCAGACTCGTCTCCAGCGGCCGCCCGAGGCCGGCGTCGTGGTTCGAAAATATGCCGGAGGCAGGAGCACCCTGACATCATGGGCCTCGTGAAATATCACGGCGGTCGGTTTCTCCCAGGTTCCAGGCACCTGGACCCTCACGGATCGATCCAGCCCGGAAGATGCCGCGGAAAGATGGGGTCGAGGGCTCCAGTGGCATTTTTGCCGACTTCGCCATGCTGCACAACGTCCAGATTTGGAAGTCCAGGAAAGATGGTAGCGCGAGTGAAAAGCAAAAGGAGGACACGACGGAGGGCCAATGGCCTTCTCGGGAGGAGGGAGGAAGGGAATGAGGGGAAGGTGGGAGGGAGAAGGAAGAGGGAGGACAGAGGGGGTAGTGGGAAAGAAGGAGCGAGGAGGCAGAGCGAAAGGGAGAAGGAATCCAAGGTGGTTGTAAAGCTTTTCCAGGAGCTTTACGAAAGGAATCTGCGAAGATCCTGAGGGATGGGGGTACCAGGGTTTCAAGGGGTTCTAGGGCATTCTCGGAGGAAGAAGGGTGCAGCGGCCTTCTGAAAATCGAGGAGCCAAAAACATAAGAATTATAGACAACCCGAGGTTCGCGCGGATTTCTTGGATCTGCGCTGGACTCCGCTCCCTGGCGCGCGGAGCGCGCCAGGGGAAGAGTGTCTGAGGAAACACCCGTCGTGATTTGTGGACACGCTAGAAATCAAAGACCCCCCTCATGATCCTCTGCGTGAGCACGCGGGCGATGATAACCGCCAATAGGAGGGCGAGCGACACCACCTGGATAAGCTGCACGAATGGCCAACCTGCGAGGGGGTAGGGGCGGCGCTTCGAGCATGACCTCCACCACCTACTCATCCGTATCATCCTTGTATCCACCCCATCCTCGTCCTCCTCCCTCGCACTCTTCCTTCGCAAATTCACCAGACGAACCATAAAAGTCTTAAAGTATCGAAAAACAAACGCCTAGAATTCACAATACAGGTATCGGGATAAGTCCGAACACTTGTGACCCAGCAGAGAACCCATTTCCCAAGATAGGACTAAAGTACTGGTCACAAAGAAGGGCAACCATAGGATGTACACGTCAAGATATTCGTCAAACTCTACACCGTGTCAAGGTTCGGCGAGATTCCCGCGCCCGCCCGCTTGAGCCAGCACGGGCGCACATGCAAGTTATACGTGGCAGCCGCGTTCATCATCAAACTTTCCTGACATACATGGCAACAGCGCACATACAATTACACACGTGCGTACGCCATGCACTTCACTGCACAAGGATAGCATGTTCCGTACCAGCGCTGCGGGCGGTGAGCTCACTGGCAGCCGCCCCCACCACTCGTTCGGGGCTGGCACGGCGGGCAGGCCGCGTGTGCGGTTCTCACATGGCAGATGAATCACCATCCGCAGAGCATTCCGCCCGCGCGGCCAGATTCTCGTCCCACTCAAATCAGATACGTGGGACGGCCGTAGGAAGATGCGGCCCCTCGACCCCTCGTCCGAAATGATACGACCTGAATTGGTATCCGAATATCAAGCAACACGGACAAGACCTTGACACGAGCAATTCGCAACACCACTTGCACAGACAATGGCCCGTCATCATATGACCTGCCCTTTGCGAGGTGGGGCCTCGTCCTTATGCATCATGCTACACCAGAACCACCCGTCCTTCAGCTTCCACCTGCGACAGCTCCAAACGTCTATCTTCGTAATATCGGTCTTGGCGAAGGTCAATTCCCCCGTCATCAAACAAACACTCCAGATCAAGTCCTCATAGCAACGCCCACTCGGCAATTGCGCTTTCGCGGTAGCTGGGATGGTTCAGGAACTCCCGCGTCTCGGTTCTTCTCCCATGTATAATTATACTCAGCAGTCTCCAACAACTGCTCGACCTCGCACGCCACCGTCGTTTTAGTTTCCATTCTGGCGAGTTCACGGCCCAGCAATTGTTCGAAACTATGGGGCATGTGTATATAGCACCGTCGATGCGTTCGTCGAGGCGGGTCGCAATGGTGCAAAGTGTGCGACCCCCTATGTAGACCAGCGGCCTAGCACCTGTCGAAGCGCATAGAAACTCTGGCGCAAGGCAGGTACAGCCCAACCCGTCTGCACTCAGACCCAGAAACCCAGCAATACGTACCCCTGCGGCTATCATGGATGCAGGGTCGGGGTACCTCCTCCATGTTCGGCTGCCCGGACCTAAACCTGGGCCCCGTGGCAAATGTTCACGGGTGCTCCTGGCCGCTGGGACCCCATCGCTCCGCCGCCCGCGACCTCTCGCACCGCCGTCTGCTTCACTCGTGCTGGCTCGCACTCTCCCTGCTGACGCGCCTCCGGCGGGTGACGACCTGAGGGGGGAGCGTTCCTGGGAGACCAGCTCAGGGAGAAGCATCGACCTGGAATCGGCGATACATCGCCGATAGATCGGCGATAGGCCCCCGATAGCGAATCCGCACGTCCCTGGGCGGGATGGGCTATCGGGCCCGCATCGGCGATGAATGGGCGACTGGGGCGTCGATGCAACTCACCTCTGAGCCTATCCCCTCCCAACGTTGCCCCTGACAACCCAGCCGGCCCCACGGTCGCGGTCGGATACGCCAGCACCCTTCCAACACTCGCCATGACGCCATGTTAGGATGCAGCTCCTGGAAGATCTTCGTGGGAAGGGTCATTGTAGTTCGCCAGACAAGCCCGGATAAGCTCAGGGTTGAGCCCGAGAAAGAAGGATTAAGCGGGATCAGACGAGATTCAGCGGGATGAGACAAGGTTAGGCCAGTTATCGGCCACTGATCTACCAACGCCGATGCTGGATTTACGTAACCAGCACCACCGTCATACGTCCAGATGGAGGAGCCTGCCATATTTTATACTGACACCCTCACAACGGACGCGAGGACTCCTCTCCAGCTCCGAAGCGCTCGCTGCAGCTGCATCACTGCCGTGCATGTCGATGCGAATATGCTCGAAGCCCGTACACGGCCGGAGTCTCGTAGCCCGCGCCATCTATGGAAAAAATCTCCAGTCCCGGGGGCGGCGTCCACATTGCCTGACTGATATTCTCTCCTTCGTGGCAGTCGTGGCTTTCGCCGACTCGCCCCAATGGGTTGGTAAGGCTTCGGGTTGCATACAGACGACAGCACCCCCAGGCAGTCCCGGCAGACCTGAACAAGTTGCCCAAATAGAGTCTAAACTGATATTGAGGATGCGCGGTAAGGATGCAAGCCCTTGTACGCCCATGTCGAGGCTCTTCAAGCGGGGCTGGCCATCGAAGGAGGTTGAGGATGGACCGACGATGACCGAAGAGGCAAGGATTCACGGGTACCCTTGTGAAGACACTCATCCCTACTAATGTGAGCATATGATTAAAAAAATACCCCCCCCCCCCCTCCCCCGGGGGGCCCTATCCGTGAAGAGTTGGGCGTACTACTAGAATCTGGGGGCCGAAACTGATTTTTTAATCGTCCCCCCCCAGCAACTTTAATCGTCCCCCCCCCTTTCCCCCTGAAGATTCTCGATTTTTCCAAGGAGGAGGAAGGGAGGAAGGAGGGAGGAGGGACGGAGGAGGGAGGAGGGAGGGAGGAGGGAGGAGGGAGGAGGGAGGGAGGAGGGAGGAGGGAGGGAGGGAGGAGGGAGGAGGGAGGAGGGAGGAGGCCTCCCTCCTCTCCTCCCTCCTCCCTAGGGAGGAGGGAGGAGGGAGGGAGGGGGGAGGGGGGAGGGAGGCGAGGCAGGGCGGGAGGAGGGAGGTGGGAGGGAGGAGGGAGGAGGGAGGAGGGCTGGGGCCCGAAACTGATTTTTTAATCGTTCCCCCCTTTCTCCTTCCCTCCAGCGTTTGTTTGTTCGCTCGTCGCGTGGACACATACTGTGATGGCCACAAGAAACAATTCAAGTGATTCGCTCCCGCCCAAGTGGTGTCGCGCGTCCGTGCGGTCGCCTGCGGCGTCGTGTTATGTTGCTGCGTCGTGCCGCGTGGTGCAGTGCCGTGTCGTGCAGGATGCCCCGTGCTGTGCCGCGCCGTGTCATCATCATCATCATCATCATCATCATCATCATCATCATCATCATCATCATCATCATCATCATCATCATCAGCAGCAGCAGCAGCATCATCATCATCATCATCATCATCATCATCATCATCATCAGCAGCAGCAGCATCATCATCATCATCATCATCGGTGTTTGAGGCTGACGGATCGCACGTCCGCGCGCGGTCGCCCGGAGGAGGAGGAGGAGGGAGGAGGAAAGATGGAGGGAGGGAGGAGGGAGGGAGGGAGGAGGGGGGAGGGAGGGGAGGGGGAGGAGGAGGGAGGAGGAAGGAGGGAGGGGGGGAGGAGGGAGGGAGGGAGGAGGGAGGAGGGAGGAGGGAGGAGACAGGAGGGAGGGAGGAGGGAGGAGGAATTGAGGGAGGAGGGAGGCCGGAGGGAGGAGGGAGGAAGGAGGAGCGGAAGGAGGAGGGAGGAGGGAAGGGCCGACCCCCCCCGCTCCGAATTGCCTGCCCTCGCCCCCCCCCTGGCCCTCCAGACGGCCCGGGGGGCAACCATAATTGTCCCCCGGAGAATTTTTTTGTTCGCCCTGGGGGGGCCCTCCGTGGGCGGCGCCCCCTCCCCCCCTTATGTGGGCCCAACCAGGCCGGCGAAACTATTTTTTTAAACGTCCGCCCTCAAATGTTTTTTTAATCATATGCCTCCATTATCAGTGTTGACTGTACCTGCGGGGTGGGCTGTCTCTGGGCAACCCGGAACCGTACCAAACTGGTTAGTCCTCGCTGCATGATGTCGGGCGTTCCGATTCCGGGTCGGCATCGCTGGAGCCTTGGGCCGACTCCCCGATCTCCCTGCCGTCGCCTCGCCTCGACGACGACGACGACGAGGACGAGGGCGACGATGTGGACGGCGCTGACGACGAGGACGACGAAGACGACGACGGCGACATACAAGACGACGAGCTCCACGACGACCACGACACGACGACGGTCCAGAGGTCGGTCTCTGGTCTCCGGGCGTCTCTTGAGGTCCCTGGAAGCCTCCGGCCGCCCGGCCCCCGTGGAGGCAGGCAAAGGGTGGAACACTTTCAAAACATCAGCTATCAACCCTTGACGACGACGACGACGACTACGACGACGACGACGACGACTACGACGACGACGACGGCGACGACGGGAACAACGAAAATGAAGAAAACGACGACGACGACGACGATCTCCCTCCAGGCGCGGGCCATACCTCGCGCGGCCGCCAGCTCCTTGAGCTGGGGCTGGAGCGCCAGGGTCGCGACGCCGGCCATGGCCTTGCTATCGTCGTCGTTATCATCACCATCGTTATCGTGGTCGTCGGAGAAGGACAAGAGAGGGAGGAGGAGGAGAAAAGAGAGGAGGAGGATACTCGGGCGCCCATAGAAGGAGAGAGAAAAGGTGAGAGAGATCGCCGCATCCTTCCAACCACTGCGCCGTCTTTCCCAGAGGAGGAGGAGGAGGAGGAGGAGGAGGAGGAGGAGGAGGTGGAGAACAACGACGACGACGACGAGGGAGGAAGTCGGAGGGATAGGGAGAGGACGCGAAGGGAGGAGGAGGAAGAGGAGGAGGACGACGACGACGGCGACGGCGACGGCGACGACGACGCAGGAGGAGGGAGGAGAAGGTTGGAGAAGGGAGGAGACAGAAATAATGAAGAGGGAGAAAGGAGGGAGGAGAGAGGGAGGAAGACGACAGGAGGGGGAGAAGGAAAACAAAACCTTGGCGATGTCGCTGGGCTTCCACCTGGCTCCCGTACGCACTGCCGCGTCCAGGCATGGGCACTGTAGCTCTTAGCGTGACGCTTCCTGGCAGTTTGCAAAGACGCGACTGGCTGCCCCATGTCCAAGACCCTGTCGCCAAGGGAGTGCTGGCATAGTCATCCTCCTTGTCGAACGCGAGCGGGCATCTCAGCGGTCAGGGAGGCCGTGAGCGCTTGAGCATGCCTCCAGCAGCGCGCGAACGAGGGTGCGTGAGACTGGCGAGCTGGCAGCGTGGTTGCCGAAACCAGCTTGGCAGGAGGGAAAACAATTCCTCTCCCCAGCTACGCACCTTCCTCCTGATGCCTCGTTGTCCTCCCTCGCTCCTCTGAACGTTAAGATGAAGAAACACACATGTGTATGTACTATAATATACACACCTTTGGCGATCGCGGCCTCGCGTGCAACGACGAGCGGCGGAACAAGTCGAGCAAGCTGCACAGAACTAGCGCGCTCGGCAGGGCCCTCAGAAGCGGGATCCCATTGGATCGACCGCCCACAGGCCACCTGGGCGTGGGTGGCGAGTGAGAAAAATTGTGCCAACGCCTGATGACGACGGTGACGAGCAGCATGGCGACACGGCCAAACGACGGCGACCGATGCAAGACAGCGGAGCACGCACAAGCGCACTACACAGAGCGAGGAGGGTACCGACAGGACCAAACGTCGCAGCGAAACAGACCCAAGTGGAAGGCGGGGAAGCAGTGCCTGTGCTCCTCCAAGCCACCAGGTGGCTCGCCAGTCGGGGACGACACTCACACACAGACACAAACACATTCGAATGTGGAAAAAGGCACACGCGCGCGCACACACACAAAAGTTGGACGTGGGATCTGGAACAGGAGCTCATACACTGGCCGTGGGGATGCGGCATGAAGCAAGCACTTGACATAGGCACGGGAACGTGAGCTGCCTGCCAAGGCGCCCCGACCTTCGCCCGCGCAGAGGCGTGGCCAAAGGGGGCAGGCGCGCAAAGGAGCACGCTGCGTGCGCCGCCCTGGATTGGTGAGATGAGGGCTGGATGGTGCAGGGTGATGCGGTGTGGTGTGGTGCCGCGCGGTGGAGGTGGAGGTGGATGGGGAAGGGAAGAAGCAGGAGTAGGAAGAGCAGGAGGACGGGGAGCAGGAGGACAGCCGTTGCCCACTCGGGATGAGGCCCACACGGGGACCCACGGCGGGCGGCGGCAGCGAGGCCATAGGGGCTGCACAGGAGGGTAGGATTTCCCCTATCCCCTTTCTGCGGCAGCCCATGGTGGCGCCCGCGGCAGGCGGCGGCGGCAGAGATTCCTGAAGCGAGCCCTGCAACTGCGTCCAAACGGTCAACTGGGATGACTTCTACGAGACAGAGTACTTCCGGCCTGTAGCCGAGGCCCCTCCGCAGTGCGTGTCGGAGATTGGGTTATTCAGCGCGCGTCGGCGGACGCGCGCAGGCGAGGGGCGAGGCCAAGCTGTCCATCGCCCAGAACGTCGCGCTCGACGCCGCCGCCGCCCGCCCTTACTCAGGAGGGCTGGCAGGCGCCCCGCCACCCCCGCAGGAACCGTTTGGTCAGGCTCTGGAGCGACACGGTTTTTGTCTCAATGATGCGGAGTCTCCGCCTCCGGCCCACGAGATGGACCACTACAAGGACGAGGATAGGAACGAACACGCGGCCGAGAACGAGGGCATGTTCAAGGGTTTCGAAGGCACCGCGGTGGTCGTGACGGAGGAGCAGGAGTACGGCGTGGGTGTACTCACGGTTTGGAACAGCGCAAAGGAGGAGTCTGAGGGCATGGATGGCAAGGAGGAGTTCGAGGGCACGGAGAGCACGACGATCGTAAGGGAGGAGGCTGTGGACCTGAGGCAGCGGCAGACGTGGAGATCACGCACTCCGATGTGATCCTTCCTGAGGCTTGGCTACGCCTTCGCGACATGTGTGTTCGTGCCCGCTCGGACCAATTCGTTTGCCTCCGCCTACGCCTCGACCGTGCTGAGGCTGCGCACGGCCCGCCCAAGCGGGAACGTGGCTTTGACAAGTCAGAAGTGACAACCCAATTTTACGAGGCGGCCTTCAGATTCGGGTTCTCGGACGTTTGGGCCATTGGCTACGTGTGCAACGCGATGCTATCTGTTTTGCAAGAACAAGGTTTGAATGTGAAGGCACACATGAACGGTGTCAGCTCCGACGAGAACGGTTTCGACCAGGAGTTCGCAGCGGCGATGGCCGCTTCGTGCTTAGTGTGCGCCGTCCTGCTGCCTTTACACTTCTCTAGTTTAGAACTTGGAGTGTAGAATTCCCAACACGTTGTTTATTCGATACTTATTGCCCTCGATGCTCCCGTGTTGGTGGGATCTTACCCGAGGAACTCGCCAACGCAGGCTTAGGTATCGGGAGCAGTCAAGGGGGTTGGCCGATGTTGTGATCAATGTGGTCCTCACAGTCCGCCTCCGTCTTGCCCTCATAGCTGTTCTCCCATTTCCTCGGCGCTGCCTCCTCGCAGGGCGTGCAGTCGTCGAGCCGCCGCTGCTGCGGGTCCTACTGTAGGCGGAGGCTGTAGAGTCGGAGGTTGAGGCGGCTGCTCTCGCACGCGACCGTGGCCGTTAGGTCGGCCTCTCGCGAAGACTGACCTCTCGCGGTGCGATAAGCCATCTTGGCGCAGAGCCTCTTGCCGGCTCTCTTGCCGGCTCTCTTGCTGGCTCCTTTTTGCAGGGGACGTCCGAGGCGGGTGAGGAGGATAATTGGGAGGATGTGGATGCGTCGAGTAAACATGATGTTCTTCGCAACCTGTTTGTGCTGTGCCGGCTCTTTAGCCGCCGCGCCGTCGGAGAAGATGGCGCGCACAACCGCGACTTTGGCCCAGTCTGGCCTGATGTGGAGGAGTAAGTGGGGTCTGGTAACGGTGAAGGAGGAGAAGCGTTACGACGAAATCTATCTATTCTAACGCTCGCCGTCCTGGGTGTATTCGTCGACAGCAGCGGCGGAGTCGTAGCAGAGTGCCGCTGGCTGCTGATACCTCTGCTCTTTCTCGTCGTCACGACTGCTGTCCAAAACTGCACGTCGAAATGAGCGCCTGACTGTGACCGTGGCTGATCGTGTAGGGAAGGCAAGCCTCTCACGGTCGACATTGGTGTCTCTCGGACGGTGCCCGTGGCCCCCCACCCCGGTCTCTCTCGGACCCGAATTACAATAGCAGAGGTTGCTTGTGGCATGGGCTTGGCGCCGCTAGCTCAATGCAGCTTCGCGCCCCTTGGCTGGTCCTCCGAGAGTGCACTGATGATGGTGGAGTTTGGCGAGGGTCTGGAGGTGATGGAGGATTGAGGGTAGCACGTCGTCCTGGGCCAGTCGCCGCTGGCGATCATTGCCAGCGTGGCGCTCATCGCCTTGTAGCCTCGGACCTCCCGTTGGGAAGATGAGGTGGAAGATGATGTCGCATTGTCTGCCGAACTCCTCTGCTAGGCGCCAACCGTGGACCGCGTACGGCCATCTTCTGGAGGAGTGGAGTGTGGTGGGGGTGCTGATGATGCTGATGATGAGGAGGCGGAACTTCCCGTTGCTGTGCGTTCTGGTGCAGGCTCTAGTTTCTTAGAGGTCCTCCCTTCTGTGACGGCATCCCCCGATCCAACATACCTCGAGCTCCCGTTGATTCGGGCCGAGGGTGTAGGGTGGGACAACCTGACGCGGGACCTCTACTACTTGCAGATGTTGCCGTTCTGCCAATTTCTCCCCTTCGCTCCCGTCCGACACCTTTACATCTTTGCAACGATTGACGGTCTCTCGCCTCGCATTCGCTCTTGAACGAACTGTTGGTGGCGACTGTCCTGATGCCGCCGAGAGCTCCTGCTGTCCTGTGCAAGGCACGCCGTTCTTGCTCATGCGGCTGCTGCTGTTGTAACCCGATGTTGCTGACGCTTCTGGCCCATGAGACCCAACAACTTGCCCAAGAAAAGAAAGCAGGAGGAGAAACAGGAGGACGGGGAGCGGGAGGAGAAAGTGTGACCCTGAGATCTGGGCGTCGCCTTTTTTGTAACGCCAAGCGGTCTCGCTGGGATTCGGGCCCTAAGGCCACCACGGATCGTCCTGGGCCTCTGGTCGATATTCCTGACGATGCAGCACTTGTACTGCGACGTCGCTTCTCAGGGAGCCAAGAGGAAAAGGATGAGGACGAGGAGGAGGAGGAGGAGGAGAAGGAGGAGGGGTGGGGGGCCCGGGGCCAGAGAGAGGGAGAGAAAACGACTGACAAACCTGCGCGGGGCACGGGCGGATGGCACCGCAATGCCTCAGATGGACCCGTTCCCAGAAATTCTACACGCAGAAGCTCCCCTCGAGGCTTCCCCCACAGCTCTGCATTGCAAGCGTGAGTAATCCAGCCCCCCATCAGGGGTGAAGAACCCGAGTCGGAGAGCCGCCTCGAGAAGAGCAAGGCGCACGGCCCTAATGGTTCCAACCACGCCCCCGCCCGCTGGTCAATTGCAGCCGCCTCCCCTTCAGCTCCATGACGACCAGACGACACCCGAAAGCAGAACTCAGAAGACACACCGAGCACGGACCAGCGAAAGTACCCTGCATCCCTCACTGGCTCCTCCCTCCTTCCCGCTCCCGTCTCTCAAGCTCCAGCCGCGCCCGATTCGACTGGCGCCTGGATCACACCGGCCAGCAAGCCGTAGTAGTTGAAGCCAAACTCAAAGGCCAAGTAGGAGAACATGTAAGCAAAATTGCTGTTCGCGAAAATAGAAAACGCCACGACGGCCGGGGCGAACGCACCAAGCCTGCGGCAGATTGCAGAGGAGGAGGAAGAGGAGGAGGAGGAGGAGAAGGAGGACCAGTGTAAACCCAAGAGTCGTCAACGATGCTGGAAGATTCCCTCCCTCCAAGCTCACTCTGCACAGGCCCCTACCAGGGTTCATTTCCACTGAGGGAACTGCCTCGTCGGGAGGCAACCGTTTGAAAACTCTGACGCATGCCTCTGAATTCCAAAGCCACGGATGAACCTGACTGTTGCGTCTTGACGAGCCTGAATCGCAAAAGAAGGCAATTCCTGGTACTGCAACACCGCGAGCCAACGTAACTGATGCACCCTCATAATCCTGAATCCGTCCAAAACACCATTTCTGGTACGCTGATCATTCGAATCCGCGAAACTCTTGCGAATGTGTAAAAGCGAACGTGCGCGTCACTAAGGCGAGAACCACATTTTGAAAAGGAGCCGCCCTCAATCCGTGAAGCTCTTGCGAATGTTTAAAACGAATGTGCGCGGCGCTAAGGCGAGAGCCACATTTTGAAAAGGGACCGCCCTGAATCCATGAAATTCTGCTATTTGCAATTTACGAGAGCCACATTCTGAACACGATCCGCCTTCAATATGTAATGTTCGCGTCGCTAAAGCGAGAACCACATTTTGAAAAGGAACCGCCCTCAATCCGTAAAACTACTGCAACTGATTAACACGAATGTGCGCGGCGCTAAGGGGAGAACCACATTTTGAGAACGGCCCGCCCTCAATCCGCAAAACTCTTGCAATGGTTTACAACGAATGCGCGCGGCGCTAAGACGAGAGCCAAAGTTTGAGAACGACCCGCTGTCGTCAATTTCGAAGCTTCAGGGTCACAAATGGTGAGGAAGTCTCAGGCGAAACGCCCAGACCGCCCTAAAAACTGGCCTCGGGGTGCGACAGGGAGAGATTATCTATAAGGAAAAGGCATGGAGGAGGAGAAGGCAGAAGGAGGAGAGGAGCCATAGCGCCGTCGCGTGGCACACTCCCGAGGAGAACATCAGAGCCACGACCGGCGAGAAGCCATACCGGTCGATGCAGTAGCCGAGCACGGGGTTGAGGAAGACGCTCAGCGGGCTAAACCTCAGGTAGGTGGAGACCTCGCCCGCGGCCGCCCCGGCTGTCTCCTCTGGCGTGCCCGCGGAGAGGCCGGCGGGGCCGGCGAGCAGGGCGGCCTGCGCCTCGACCTGCATGTTGCCGAGGAACAGGTTGTAGAAGAGGCTATTGACGATGAAGACAACGGACAGCTCCTGAGGGCCGGAAATGAGTATCGTTGCAACGATCCCCTTTCCCACTGGCATGGCCTTGGCCCCACTGGCCGACTCACCCCCCCCCGGGTGGGGACCTCCCCCTTCACGGTCACGCCCGTTCTTGCCAGGGAGTAGTAGCACGGTCTCGAGGGGGGGGGAGGAGGAACGGCGGCCTCGAAGCGACGACGCATCGCCGATCGATCGGCGATGGGCCCCCAGCAACGACGCCGCACGCTCCCGGGCGGATGGTTGGGCGCCCCAGCCCTGATTCGGTGACGAGTAGGCGACCTCTGAGACCGATGCCCCGCCCCCACCCGCCCCTTGTCTCTCCCGACGTCTGGTCCCTGGAGGCCTGGTGTCTAGAGGCCGCGCGAACGGAGTCGGAGTAGATGGGGTCGGCGGATCGCGCCACATCGCCGATGCATCGCCGATGCATCGCCGATGCATCGCCGATGCATCGGCGACGTAGGCGCGGAGAAAATCATGCTCCACATCGAGCCGCATCGCCGATGCATCGGCGATGCGGCGCGATCCTCCAGCCCCACCCACTCGAACCCCCTCTGGGAGGCCTAGACTGTCTCCCCGACGTCTGCTCTCGGGAGGCCTCTGGAGCTCTCCAGGGCCCATGGAGGCCGGACGTCTCCCACAGCCTGGAGGCGCAGAGACCACTGGAGGCGCTTGAGGTCCCCATAGGACACCAAAATTCTAAGCGCTTCCAAGCGCATACCCGGGTGTCCCCATAAAACACAAGGATGTTTTTGATGTCCCGGGCATACGTAGGCTCGATGTCTGTTTTCGAAGCATGGGCCCTCGCACCTCGCCGGAGACCCCTCGCAAGGGACCAGCGTGTCACCCTAGATCGCTCTGTGACTGCCCCAGAGTGCCTGAAGACGGACCTCGTGGGGCCCAAGATGTGGCGAAGAACTGGCAGTCCCGATTTTCTCGCGATACCACCCAGATCTGGAGGCCCATAGCTTGCTCCTCCTCCGGAGGCAGCCCAGTGGGAGCTGAGAAGACAGGGTCGGAGGAAGATTGCGACGTATCGCACATGCATCAGAAGTGCAGCACGATCCTCCGATCGCCTGGTCCTGCCTCCGACGTCGCAATCTTTTCGTGACGCGGGATTCCAAGGAATCTCGACCTCTTCCCCGTGGCCGGCTTTTCATCCTTGCGCGTTCGTGTGACGGCCCCAGGACCAGGAAACGGCCTCAAAAGCCGAAAACACTGAGAAACAGAAAACCACACACTACTCTTTGCAATGCCCAAACCTGAAGGCTACCGCGTGCTGTGGCCCGGGTTGGGCCTATCTTCTCGGCTGGCCCACGACTGGGGGGGCAGAAAGGAAACCGGCACCGCTGTACTCCCTGGACCTCTCCCGGGGTGCGTTCCGACGTGAATTCACGACGGGAGCTCCGCGAAGGCGCCGGAGAGCAGCTGGTCCCGCAGCGACTCGCCCCCGCGGGCCGCCACGCCCGCGTCCGCGACCTCGCCGCCCGCGCCGCTGGAGCCACCCGGCGACGAGAAGTCCGCGGGGCTCCCGCCGCCCGTGCGCGAGCGCGGCGGCGTGCCCGCGGAGGGGCTGCCGTCGAGCAGCGGCTGCCGCGGCGTGCGCGGGGTGGCGCTGTGGCTCCTGTGGCCGATTGGAGCGGGCTGCTCCTCCTCCTCCTCCTCCTCCTCCTCCTCCTCCTCCTCCTCCTCCTCCTCGCCACGAGTACACCAGAATGTAGCCGCAGCGATGTAATCTGAGCTGGCGGAGTGAACGAAACGATTACACAAATTGCAACGCCAGGATCTCAAGGCTTGCCCTTCGAGCTCAGGCAGCACCCGCTGGGCGGCGGGGAGGGCGGGCTGGGCTGAGCTGGCACGGGGCCAATCAAGCTGCTACAGCCACGGAATGGCCTAAGGAACAGCGAGCCACTTCTCCAACCCAAAGCGGTCCTTACTTCAACGTCTTGGCTATAGCTAAAAACGGGTTTCGCCAGTGGCCCTCCGTAGAGGCCTTCTGGATGGGGTCCGAGTAGATGAGGCTGGACGATCGCGCCGCATCGCCGATGCATCGGCGAGGCGGCTCGATGTGGAGCCCGACTTCCTCCACGCCGACTTCGCCGATGCATCGCAAACGTCACCGATGCATCGGCGATGCATCGGCGATGTGGCGCGATCCTCCGACCCAATCGGACCCCATCCCCATCTGGGAGGCCTAGACTCGAGGGAGGAAGGGTACGCACCGATACCGCTGCTCGTTCTTGAAATCTCTCGTTGCCACGACTGGACTCGCTTCGAAATCCTAGCCAGGACTCACTCGGGGAGAGTTCCGGGGAGTCGCGGTATCAGTATCGCGGGTTCGTGTCCTGTCGACACCAGCGTTGGTTCCTGACACCGCGGGGATCTTTCAACCTTGAACGATCGGCGGTTCCCGAAACGTCAGATCGTTCAACATCAACCGACTCTGGATCAACGGCGGGGTCCAAGGGTGAACGACGGCATCGGGGTCGCCGTCAATCGACACGACGCGAAGCTGCCGTAATTTGCTGTTCACCCCCAGACCCTGACCAATTACGGCCAGCTCCCGCCGTGTAGGTCCCAAAAGTTGTGATCACATGTGTCCGCACCACCCAGTACAGCGCTTCGCGGCCCCATAGAAAGCTCCACCGAAGGCCCCAGCGGTTGTGATCTCAAGCGCCCGCGCCACCCAGTACAATGTTTCGTGGCCTGCCCCTGGGGAACCCCACCGAAGGGCCTTGGTGGCGGTGTCCACATGCGCCCCCCGCCAACGTTGGCATACCCTCACATGATTCGTGGCCTCTTCAAAGAGCTCTCCCTCCTTCGTCACACCTGCCTTGCGGCACTCACAATTGCATATGCTTGGGTCCTTCGCCAGGATCGGTATGTTGTGCAACACTCTGTGTGAACTCACAGATCATGTTTCTCCGTTCGATGCTAACGTTGCACCCTGCGTTTGCCAACGCGTCATGCTGGATAAGCGGCCGAGAGAGCGAGGGCCACTGCCCAATTAAAAAATAAGGACGGATCTAACTGCATGGCTCTGTGTCAAAACCGATCTAGCGACATGCGGCCTGCAATCGTCTCGTCGCGAAGTCCCCACGTGCCGCACCGCATACATCCTCCTCGTTCATCCTGCCGCGCAACACCACTTCCGTCGAGAAGGCCCAGCCATGAACCGCATGGACAACCACACCCTTGATGAAACAATAAGAGTACGGAAGCAATGCGCCGTATCGCCGCGTGGCACGGCAGCGATGGCACTGGTGTCCTTATTGCCAAGAGATTACTCAGGCTTCAGAACATTGACTTAGCAGGTAAAGGAGGCCGGCGGGCTCACCTGCACGGGCAGGCTCGCGCAAGCCATGGGCACCCGAAGGCTGCCTAGCCGCGCGGCGGCCGCGCAAGGGAAACAGAGAGGAGGACTGGCACCGAGACGTGGTGACAGGCGTGGTAAACTTTTTTTTTCCGCAGGTCGCAGCACCCCAGGCGCACGTACGGACCGAACGCGTAAACCCATGCCCAAGTCAGCTGTTCCACGACATTCCTCAGGCTGAAGCACGGAAGATCGCAACTGTCGGCCAGCTCCCAAGGGAGGGAAGGGAGGGCCAAGAGCACCAATTACAGAGAATGAAAGCAAAAGAAGGAGAATCCCAGAAATGGTAAGTTCACAGATGATCACAGAAGGCGCCACGTTGGCACGGTAGCAAAACTTGACGCCACTTGACGCCAAATCTCCTGCTCTGCGCACCGCCACGCCTTGGAGGCGTGAAGCTGGTGGCCCACTCAGGGAGCCATCCTCCGGGCAGAGGAGCCCACGGCCAACTGCGCCCCCTGGCTTCAGGCCCCTGGGGCAGGAGCACCTCGGAGAGACACCTCGAGGAGGACGCCCCCTTCGTGCCAGCGGGTCACGCGCCGCAGATCGAGTCTGGGACCTGGGGGCGCTCCTCCGTGCCGGGCAGGCGCGAGCCTGAGCTGGCGCAGCCTGCCGCGGCCGAGGTGCTGCCGCCGCGCTCGGCGGCGGCCGAGACGCCGGCGCGGAGCGCAAAAGGCCCCACGGTGGTGCTCCTCGAGGCGACCGTCTGCTGTGGGCCTGTCTGCCAGATGCGCCCGACGCTCTCAGCATCCGCCATGACAACGTAGGCGATGACCCCGGGCCGGGTCCGAGATCCGCCACACTTCGCCATCAGCTTAGAGGAACAAAGGAAGTGTAGACACAGGCAGTCAAAAACTGTTGCTTAGCGTGTCGCAGCGGCGGCCCTGGTGGTACGCTACGCACTGCATGCGGATACCGTGTCGCTCCGAATCGCGGGACGGATGGCCGGGAAAAGCTAGAGACGTTGACACTTGAGACGTGGAAGCGCCGATCCAAAAAATCCGCGCGGACCTCCGAAAGTGTATGTTTATGCAGTTCTCTGTTCTTCGAACCTACCTTCGCCTGCGTGGCCAACACCTTCCTGACCCGCCCGAAGGCGGAGAAGTGCATCGCCAGAGCCCTCGAGGTCTCAAAGCCCCGGGCGTTGACCCGTCGCACGACAACCACGTGCTGGGAGTCCTCGCGACACAACGACTGCAAGCAGTTCCCAGTGGTGCCAGACTGACAAGCTCTGCTCAGATCGCAGCCGAACTCGCTCGCGCACTCGAGCGGCCCCCTGCGCACTCGCTCCGCACAGTGCCCGCCCGCACGACACGCACACGCCTCGCAGCAGTCCGTCTGGGCTGCTGGGACGGTGGTGGCGACCAAGGCCCCCAAGGAGGCCCAAAGCGGCGAAAACTAGGCGAGGGCAGCGGTATCGGTACCCCTTCCTCCTCTGAGCCCCCTGGCCTCCTGGTGTGGCGGCGGCGGCCGCCGCAGCCGCCGGCCCTTCAGTCTGGCCCGGCGGCTCCGCGGTGGCACCTCGTCGGCGCGCCCGCGAGGCGGCCTGCCTGGCCCGCAGCCGCAGTTGCACTCGCGGGCGCCGGCACAGTGGCGGGGCGCCCTGGCACGGCGGCGGGGCAGCCAGGGAGACCTGCAAGCCGGCCGCAAGGCAGGGCCGGCAGCGGTACGCCGCCGCCGCCCGGAGGACCGAGCCCGCGGGCAAGTCGGGCATCTTGTAGCGCGGGCGGGGGCGGGAGCGATTCCAGCGCGGGCGGTGTGCCTGCAGGTCGGGCGCTGCCTCCAGAGGCCTGCCGACACGGCCTCGATCCTCGAGCGAGCGGAGAGGTCCGTCGGTTGGGGCGGGGAAAGGGAGATAGGTGCGACGGGGGGAAAGATGGCCCCCAATGGGAGGCCCCTTGCCGCAAGCGGGCTGTCTATAGACTGCTCGGGGATAGGGCGCAACCTGAAAGTGTGGTTATACCGTGCAGTCAGTCGAAGGATGGCAACAGGAACGTGTGTCACGAACGCGAACTCCTTCGGCGAATCAAGAATATTCCAAAATGGAGAATCCAAGGGTGCCCCTGAGAAGCTAAGATTGTTGCTAACCCTCGTGCCAGCTGTACGACAGACCGCATTTGACGATGGAGGTATGCGCACGAAGGCTTGAAGTGCCAGGCGCACCCCTTAGACGCAACCTACAGCCACAAGAAATCTCTGGGCACATGGGGGCAACCTATGCAGCAAGTAATGGCGCAACCGATGGCCGCAAAACGCCCACGGGCGCACGAGCGCAATCCATGGGCAAAACCTACGGCCGAGAAATGCAGGGAAACATGTGAATGAGCAAAACCTCTGATCACGAGAAATCTCCAGGCACATGAGCGCAACCTGTGCCGCAACTCAACGGAATTTCACCAACGCGCAAGCGCAACCTATAGGCGTAACCCATCGGAAACTCCGTGCGCACACGGGCGCAATGTACGACGCAATCCATTGGTGCAACCTCTGACCGAGAGGGAAATCCCCGGGCACATGGGCGCAACTCATGGGCACACCCTATAGGCGCAACCTGTGGCCGAGAGAAAGCTTCGGCACGCATGCCGCAACCCATGGGCTGCTGGCGACGCGGCCACTCGCACAGCAGCGCGGCGCAGTAAAGGTCAGGCGGATCGAGACGCGCGCGGGCCAGCCGAAATCAAACAGCGTGGAGCTGCACACACACACACACACACACACACACACACACACACACACGCACGCACGCACACACACACAGACACACACAAACACACACACATACACACAAACACACACACACACAAACACACACACACACACACACATCATCCACAACACGCCGATCCTGGGCCCAGGATGGGCGGGGCCTGGCCAGGATCGAGGATCGGTGCAGGTGCACAGCTGGCGCCCCACGAAGCGGTCAAAGGTGGGGGGCCGGCGGGCTCCAGAGGCTGAGGCTGCGCACCTGCCGCCCGTTCCGCTTGCGCCTGGGCACGGGAGAGGTGGCAGTCTCGCGGGGAGCGGCGTGGGGCGGAGGCCAGGCCTGGACAAAGGCGGGCTGAGGGGGGGGCGGCCGGGGAAAGGGGAAGGCCCGGCCCCAACATATTGCCATCGATGCCCCGCTCAGGCGCGGGGCCTGGCATGATGTGATGTGGAGAAGAGAGGAGGAGGAGGACGAGGACGAGGAGGAGGAGGAGGAGGAGGAAAATGCTCCCCACCCGATCTATTTTCCTGTCCAGGGCTGAAGCGTTTCTTGATGACGGCGCAGGCTGAGGCCGCCCGCCGGCTCCACATTCAGAGACACTACCGCCGGCGAGTCTCCACCATATGATACACACGCAGACTAGAGGAAGAAGAGGGCGGTGGAGGGGACAGAAGATGGAAGCTTGAGCAAGAGCGATGGCAACGGCATCACGTCGGCAAGACGAGCGAGCAGAAACAATCACGTTTCGAAGACAGGGCATGCTCCCCACCCGATCTATTTTCCTGTCCAGGGCTGAAGCGATTCTTGAAAATAGCGCAGGCTGAGGCCGCCAGCTGGCTCCACACTCAGAGACACTAGCGCCGGCGAGTCTCCACCATTTCCCAAACTGGATGCCTGGCAGCCGGCAGAGACCTGTAGAATTCGAATCAAAAAAACACTTGCAGACACTTGTGAGGCGACACCTAATTAAGCAATTGCACACATCTGGCGTGCTCTATACTAGCGGCGCTGGACAGCAGCCGACGGGCAAGGGCACGAGAGACCGACCTGGGGCATGGCTCAGCAAGCTGCGTCCACTTCCTCCCGCCAGGTGCGTTGCCCTGCAGGGTGATGTGCCTCAGGCCGGTCTTCGAGCATAACCCGTGGCGGCCGCAGCACCGCTTCTCAAGAGCCCAGGGAGCTGGAAAACAGCTCCAGGAACAGAACCTTGTGGACTTCCTCCATCTGGTTCCGCGCTGGCAATACTCGGTATTCGCCTGTGCACATTTTGGCATGGACCCGAGGTGCATCTGAACGGGTTCTTTCCACATGAGAGAGGTGAAAGGATTCTCCATGCAGGCAGGCACGTGGTACTTCAAGCAATGCGTGATGATTTGCTGTGTGTGCTTTAGAATGATGTTGCCTACGTGCACGCGCTGCAGCGCCTGCTCGTTCAACCCGGCTTTGCCGTATATCGAGAGCTGATCACGATAGAAACCATGAGAGGCGTTGGACCATGTGGAGCATGGCGGCGCCAAAGAAAAACCTCGCACCACTCGACTCGACATCCAGCCCTTGATGACCCTGATGAGGGATGGGTTGGTCAAGTCGAAGGCTTCATTGTCGGCGAGGTCCAAAAGATGACGGCCCAGTCCCCTTGGCTCTCCAGCTCACGAGATCCCAGAGAAAAGATCGAGAAATACGTGTCAAGAACGACGTCCTCGACGACGGGCTTCACTCGGGTCGGGCGAAAGGCGGGGATAGCAAAGGGGGGGGTGAGAATCAGCTCGCGTAGCTGATTTTCCCGGCGCCTCCCAGCGCCGGGAGGCGCCCATGTATCGAGGAATGGGCCCCTCGGTCGGGCCGAAACCAGCTGCGTGCAGCAGATTTCGCACCCCCCCCTTTCCCAATCCCCCCCTCTCGCCTGACCCGATTCACGGAGAGCGCGCTGGCACTCGCGAAGGACAGCGGCATGGCCTAGGCGACGGGCCGCTTGACCGGCGTCGCCTGCTCGCCACGCCGCCCCAGTAGTCAAGGGGCCGCAGCCTGAAGACTTGCGGGCAATGCCGGCTGGCACTTCCCCGCGATCACCTCCGCCAGCCTGTCGGCCACCTGCTGCCCGTGCACGAGGATGGGCGTGGGGGCCGCGGCCAGCTCTGCCGGGCACCTGGCGTGCTTCCCACACCTCCTGCTGGACTGGTCGGTGGCGTGCCGGAGGCGGTGCTGGATGTCCACCAGCCCGCGGCGGCCCTCCGCCATGTCGCAGCTCGCCGCCCCGTGGCGCACCTGGTACGGGCGCGCGCTGTCGCGGCCCAGTGCCCGGAAGAGCGCGCGGAACTGCCTGCCGAACTCGTGCGACGACAGGTCCCACGCGCGCCCCTCGGGCCCGGCCCTGTCCTTGAGCTGCTGCAGGCGCTGGCCGATGACGGCCGACATCGCTGGGGTCAGCGCGGCGCTCTCGTCGAACGGCCGCGCCTTGCTCCGCAGGGGCTGCTCCTCGGGGTTAAGGAGAAGAGCCCAGGCCCCCGCGGCTGGGAGAGCCTGCCCCCCGACCCAGACTGGCGGCACGAGGGGTGCCCCCGCGAGCTTCAGCAGGTCGCTGGGGAGGCGCAAGTATAAGACGAAGCCGGGATCGGGGCAAAGTTTGACCGGGATAAAAATCATGCTCGGTTTTTAAAATCACCGGGGGCGCCGCCGAACGGGCCTGCCACGCCTTGGGCACCATCGGTTTCGCGAGGGAAGGAATGCGCCCCGGCGCGGATGAGGCCACGGCGCATATTTGGCCACGCGCGCGCCCGAGGGAATTCAGCGCCAAGCGCCTTTCACTCCAGAAGACCCGACGTCAACAAAACAAACTTGAGGCCCCAAGGGGGCCCCGAAGAGGCGGACCGCCAAAACAATCACGCAACCAACGCAACGAAAAACACGTGTAAATGTCAAAAAGCGCAGTACTCAGTGACCTCTTCGGCGACGCAACACCGCGAGAATGCCCAAGAAGGCATTGGAAAAAGAGCCCGCGCGCGGCCTGGCGACTTCCCCGCGCCGCCCCAAGGTTCCCGAAGCGCGCCGAAATAACCGTAGAGAAAACCTCGGAAAGTTTTTGGAAGGCCCCCGCACCATGCAATATCCGCCACCGAATAATCTCGCGGACACCTAGCGCGTACGCGCGGGCGTCCACCATGGATGCCCAACTCCGGTTTCGGAGACAATCGCGCGCAACCGCCCGGGGGCTTCGGCAACCTCGCGATTGGCCCAGGGGCCCGCGGGCCCCAAGGAATCGAGGACCGAGTTCGCGACTCCGGAAGCATCGGGCGCAGCGCCAGCCAGTCGCTCGTCTCTGGCTGACGGTGGGACGCCTGGACATCCGGTAAGACCTGAGGAACCGCTTTTCAGAGATTCACAGAACCAGAAAACTGGGCGCGCCAAATTCTCGCGTCCGAACTTCTCTGAGAATCTCTGAAAATCTTTGAACGAGACACCCCGCGTGAAACATTCCCATAAGCCCAAAACCTCGGAGCTGGCCGAAACTCTCTGAGAGTTTTTCGGCCCTCGAAATTTGGCGCGCCCGGATTTCCCGTTCCGAGATTCTCTGAAATCGGCCTGCGGCGGCGCCCAGCAGGTCCTCGCGCGTCGAAGGTGGGGGCCGTGGACATCGCAGGCCGCGATGGTCCCGACCACGAGGTCCTTCCTCCTGCCCCTCGACGAGTCCACGCTCATGGACACGCTCTCTGCGCTGAACGTGGACCGCGCCATCCGCAGGTACTTCTGCGCGACGACAGCCAACTGGCCGCCGACGGACAAGGCGATTCTTTTCAGAGCTGCGCGCGCCACCGAAAACGTACAATAGCCCCGGGCTCGGGGAGAAACACTTTCGAAGCACTTTCAGGCCGCCAGCGTCGTGGCTGCCGACCCGCCGCGCGCCGACCGCGAGACTGGCTGGGCCCACTGCGTCCACGGCGGCGGGCGGGCGCCCAAGAGCTGTCGCGACGGTGCGCGCGGCGGGGCGCCCGCCCCACTGCAACCGCACACGCGGCCTCCATGGCGCCACAGGCGTAATATGTGTGACGCACTCGGGCCCCGCATCAACGCATCGGCCAGCGCCCAAGCCCCTGAAACGCAAACCTACTGCGCCCCCCGTGCAAGCCGCGCACCCGCTCCCAATGCTCGTGCGCACCAGCTTTTCTGCCCGCCCTCAACAGTTTAATTGAGCGCCCATGCGTTACTTGGGCTCCTCAAGCCCTCGAAAAGTCCTTGGGGAACTTCTGCGAATGCGCGCGCTGCGCTCCACAATTCGGCGTTCTATTTTTCTTTGGAACTCTCCCAGAATCTCTGGTTCCGATTTGTCCCGATCTTCCGCTCAACTGAAAGTAGGCGCCCCAGCTCAAGCACAACGCGGCGTCCACGTCGCGCCAGCCCCACCTCTCCGCCAAGCCGATCGCGGCGAAGACCGGCGGCTTCGCAAGCGGGGCCCGGGCCTGCCCGCGCCCCAGGCGCGGGCACCCCTTCGCGGCGACCAGCGCGGCCGCCATCTTGCTGTGGTCGCCGAGGCCGGCCTTCGGAAGGACGTGCTTGACGGCGGCGTAGAGCTTGTCGGCGCGGTCGTGGTTGTGCCCCGCGAAGAACAGCGCATCTAGTTAGAGGGGCATCATGGCGTTCACCTGCTCTGCCGTGGTTGGGATAACTCCTCTTTCCTGGCACCACCGGCGGAACTCGTCCCACTCGCGCTGGAAGTTCCGCCTTGCATGATGACCAACCTTCTCGAACTGCAGCGCCGTGGGGCCCACCTGGCCCGCCGCGCCCGTCTTGAAACCGTGAACCTTCTTGCGGTGGGCCGCTCGCGCCCCCAGCTTCGCCGTCGCTGACGTCCGCGAGGTCGCTGGCGTCACTGCTGCTGCTCGACGAAGATGAGGAGGAAATCTCACTCGAACTTCGGGCCGACGTCGACCCTGGTGCGCCGCTGATGCAACGAGGCCCCCAATACACGGCGTAGGCCTCGCCGCCAGGAGCAGGATCGTCGACGAGGTAGTCGCCGAGCCCGCTGAGGCCGGCGGCCGCGCCGTTGGCCCGCGCCCGCAAGAGGACCTGGTCAACCTCGGACCGCAGGGCCAGGGCGGGGCCCCATCGCCGGCGGCGCGGAGAGCAGTGAGCACGGCGTGGATCGCCTCGAGGGTTTTTGACTTGAGCCAGAGCGATACGAGAAGGAGCGCCCCCAGGCTGCCACTCCGAAGGGATCCATCGCCCAGTGCAGGAGGACCCCGTAAAGATGGACAAGGCAGCAAGGTGTCGAAACTGACGATTGACACTGACCGACGAGGACCTTCCTTTTCCCATGGCGAGAACAAGGCCCAAGTTGTCCTCCAGCAAGAAGTGGCGCCGGTTGAAACGCCCAACAGCTCGCGAACGGTGGCGGGCCCCCATCAGCGCGGCCCGCGCCTCCAGGGTCACGACGTCCTCAATTCGCCTGAAGCGGCCACTGAAGAACGCCTTCCAAGCGCGCTTGTCCCCGATCATGTCGCGCGGGATGGCCGCGAAGTCGGTCGTGCCACGACGAGCTCGGACAGCTGGAGCACCGCGCCCTCCGCCTTCTTCCAGAGGGACATCCGCAGGCCCGACCGCCACCGCGCTGCCTGGTTTTCCGACGCTACCCCCACGGCCCGACTGAACGGGAGCTCGCACTTAGGATGGGATCGCGGCATGCCGTCTCCATGCGTGGCCTTCGATCGGCGGAGATCCAGGATGAAGGGTGGCGTCGGGCAGGTCGGCGCCCGCGAACTCCTCGAAAGCGTCGCCACTCCGAGCGACGCGGGGCAGCCGCGGGCCCTCCAAGCCCAGAGCGGCCGCGCGCCGCGATGGCGGAGCTCGCGCTGTACCTCCACCGTTCTCCCTGGGAGATCGCGAGCTCGACAGCCAACGGGCCCCTCTCCAGCTCGGTGACTCCCAAACCTCCGTGATCCACGAAGCCGGCCCCAGAGGCGTCAGTGGCTATGACCACTGGGTCGTCAAACCTCCGGCAGTTGGCGAAAGCGAAGGGGGGCAAGGGGGCCGCCTGGCGCAGCTCAGTCTCGACCTCAGCCCACAGGCGCCCCCTAGCTGGACCGGATTTCTTCATGCAGACGTAGGTCTGATGCAGGATGCTGAGCATGCAGCGGCGGAGCAAGGCACCACCAGGTGTAGTGTCCCACCAGGCGCGCAAGCTCATCGCCAGTAGCCCAGCCTCGATCTGCGATCCAAAGTAAGGCCAACCTAGTTTTCCAAAATCGAGATGCAGTCCTACGTATCTGAGCAGTCCTCCTGTTGAAAATCATTACAGTGAAAACCTGTTCGTCAGAGGGCTCGCTAACGCCCTCGCAAATGAGGCCGACACTACCCATCCGCAAGACAATCTGTTCGCAGGTCCGAACAACGACGGCGGGGTCCTGGCTGACCACAGCGACGTTATCCGCGTAGACGCCGATGCCGAGCGAGTGAGAGTCAAGGTTCGGCGCCTGGTGGCGGTCGCGGATCAGCAGGTCCTCGGCGCATCTGGCGTCGAGTACGCACTGTGCAAGGAGCCGTTGACAGAAATGAAGTGACCAAGCCCACCCCATTGGGATAACAGTCAGCAACGGAGATATCAACGCCCCCTCGGGCACGACGAATTCCGGGCCAAAGGCGGCGACGAGCTCGTTCCTGTGGACGGCAGGGAGGGCGGAGTGGTCGCGCATGCCGCCCCGCAAGCTGATCCAGTAAAAAAGGCGTTGTCCACGTCGGCCTGGGCCATGTTCCGCTCGAAGGTGGGGCCCTCCTTCATGGAACTCCAAGCTGAGGCCGCAGCAAATTGATAGTGCGCTGGCTCAACAAACTTCGAGTTCACCCGTCGGGCGTCAAGGATCACCCGGAGCCGCGCCGCGTCGGACTTCCAGACAAAAAAGATTCCCACAGTGTGTGGGCGTCTCTTGCCAAGGCAAACCAGACCGCGATGAATCAAGTCGGCAATGAACACGGCGTAGCCGACGAGGTCTCGAATCGAGGTCTGGTCGCTGACGGGCCTGATGTCTCCATCGGCGGGGTCTTGACGCAGGATGCGCTGCTGCCAATGTACCCGCTGGTCCAGCGCGTCACCTCGAAGGACCTGATCTGGCTGGCAGCGTGGCCCAGGTGGCGGAAGGGGAACTCTATCTCGCTGATGCGCAGCGCGTTGCACTGGTTCGGCGGCGCAACCAGGCGCACCCCCGCAAAGCTCACGATGGGCTTCCGCGGCGCTGCGTGGGGCAGACCCCGCGCTGCTGATGACTTCGCGCAGGTGACGCAACCCCTCTGACTGCGCCCTGGAGACACCGGACTCGAGCTTTGGAGATGGCGCCCCTGCCAGAAGGTTGATACTCTCGGAGGCCTCGCGCACCCAATTGTCGACGAAGCCGCGCCGGCGGACACGAGAACGCACCGCGCGGTAAGGGGCCGAGCCTGAAGGCGCGGCCGGCGAGCCTCGGGAACCATCCACAGGGAACAGCGAAGCAGGGGCATCTCGAAGCTAACTGCCGCCCCCGGCCCCCTCTGAACCAGAACCTCTGCCGCCGCCTCTGCCGCCTCCCTTGCGGCCAGCCGCCGCCGCCAAACGCTTCAGCTCCGCCGCCTGCTGCTGCGCCTTCTGCTGCAGCTCGGACCCGCTGGAACCGCCGCCCCCGCCGCCGCCCCCACCGCCGCCGCCGCGGGCCAAGGCCCGCTCCTCTCGGACTTTCCTCTTCTCCTTGAGGATGGCCGCCTCGCAGTGGAGCTCACTGTTGATGTGCCGCTGCAGCTCGGGGGAGACCATCGGCAAGCCTCTGGTCTCCCCCGTGCCCATGTACAAAAACTGGTCGTCAAAGAGCTAGTCCGTGGAGCGGCCGATGACCCTGTCGCAGTGTCGCCGCTCCGCCATCTGAGCCAGCCCGGCCAACAACTCGCACGCTGCGCGCTCAGAGATGTTGACCTGATCGAACGCGACACCGATTTCAAACATACGCATAGCAAGATCATGATCTGGCACCCCTCCGCCCCAAGGCTCGAGACCGGCCTTGTGGACCCACTTTGTGTCTCGCACGAGGATGCTGATCCTGAAAGGCAAAGAACTCCACGCACCATTTCACCGTTCTTGGCCCCATGATGGGTCACCCGGCCCAGGTGGACTCCGTCAGCTGGAGGACGCCACGCGAAAAACTGAGGTGCCGCACGCCCTTGCTGTCGAGCACGAGCGGCAGCAAACGGGCGTCGAGCTCGAAGTCAAAGCCCGGGGCTGCTGGGTCCACGGCGACGGCGAGGAGGAGCCCGCCGCCGCGCCGCGCCAGGACGCAGCCACCCATCCTCACGTACGAGTCGACCTTGGTGGAGGTCAGCTGCCGCTTGTCCGTGCTCCCGTCAGTGGGGGCGAGGCCAAACCACTCCAGGGGCGAGACGTCCGACAACTCCTGACCCCCAGCGTCGAAATCAGCCGCTGGAGCTGCTGTCGTTTGGGCGTCGGCCCCAGGAGTGGCCTGCTTGCCTATCAGGCGCCGCCGAGACCCCATGTCGGTCGCGGTGCCCTCGGGCTGGACTAACTCCAGAGCCTCCATCACCTCCAGGGGAGTGGGCACCCAGTCGGCGCCGTATGCCGCACTCCGAGCTGACCACTTCTTCCCCTCGCTCGAATTCGGGGATGATGGATTCGTCGTTCTTGAAAGCCACGAGGCCCGTGATCCCGCCATTCCTCACCTCCAGGACGTGCGGATAGATATCGAGGTCCGGGGTGAAGGCGTACCAGATCCGCCCCGCTGCTTCCTGTGCTGGAGTCGCCGCGACCCCGCCTTCGGCCTCGGCCTCGGCGGCGGTGCACTTCATGATCAGGATACGGTGCTCCCACGAGCCCCGAATGCGCCACTGCACCGCGATGCGACGCCCAGGACGGAAGACACCAGCCATAGCAGCAGGCCGCCAAGCCCAGGCCGACGAGGATGCCGACCAAGAAACTCAGGAGGAGCCCCAGCCGAACGTAGTCTACGACCTGGCTCTGAAAGGAGCAGTTCTTGGCGGCTTCCAGCGCCGGCAATATCTGAGCCCTCACGGAGCTGAAGGCGAAACATGGTGAGAGGTTGCTGATCACAGTCAGCGCTGGTTCGGGAAGCGTACAGGTCTGTGGAGGTGGCCGCCTTTGAAAGCTTGAGCAAGAACGATGGTAACGGCATCGCGTCGGCCAGACGAGCGAGCAGGAGCAATCACGTTTCGAAAACAGGGCAGGGGCTTGGGGGGGAAGAATATGCCAGGCTCATGACGCGATCCTCGCTTGGTTGCGCCGTCGGCAAGGCAATGCCTCCCAAGTGAAGCCTATGGCCAACGAGGGTCTGGCTGTTCCCTTTGGGGGAGTAACGTGCGGTGCTGAGGTGCAGAGGGGGAAGGTCTCTACTTTTTCAACCATACTTTTCAACCCTATATCTCCTGCCTTTTCCCTCCTCGGAATGCCCGTCCACTTTACCTGATGGTACCCCGTGCCCGTCCACTTCCAGAGCGGGCCTGCGCCTCTGGCGCGCGAGGCGGTGGTGTCCACCCGGCCGCTGCTGCCTCTGCCCTGCGTTGCTCTTCACCGCGTTGTCTTCTCGCCCTCATCTCGCCATCATGCGCTTCGACTTTTCCTGCACTGCGACCGACCGACCGACCGCAGAAGGAGGAGGACGAGGAGGCGGAAACAGAAGAAGAATAAGAGAAAAGGCGGAGCAGCAGCAGCAGCGGGAGCACAAGGAGGAGGACGACAGTGGCGATGGGCGATGGAACTCTCAACGGAATCCCCTTGCGCGCCCACGACCTCGGATGCCTGCCCAGCGGTGTGACGCCACCACTCCGCCGGGTCCGCCGCGCACCGTCAGGGCTCGCTCGCCCGCCCAGTTCAATGCCCACCACCCCAGGACTCGCCGGAGAGCAGCCCGCCAGCGAGGCGGCCACTAGCCTCCCTGGCTCCGTGCCCAATGTTTGAGCCTTCTGCGGCCCGAAGCGCTCGCTCCCGAAAGTTTGCACCGCGCGAGCGACTGCGCGCGGAGCAACCAGACGTGAACAAGGCTAAAGGCCCTAAAGGCCAAGGGTTACCCGCGAATTGGGATCCCCCTAAGCGATGACATTCCACGCGCCTCTGGGTAGCCTCGTTTTCCAACTTTAGCCGTGGCTTGCTCGTTTTCTCAGCGGAGTCATTGGAGTCGCTGGTCTCGGGTTCTCGTCCTCCTGGACCCTCTACCACCTTGTCCTCCTACTCATCGTCCACCTTCTACCAACTCGTCCTTCTACTCATCTCCCCCTCCTCATTGGCATCCGCCTCCTCCTCCTCGTCCTCCTCCTCCTCCTCCCTCCTCCCTCCTGCCCCCTCATACTCACACTTCCCCAGAGACTTACAAATCTCGACGACCCCACTGGTCCCCCCGTTGGGAGGACGCTGCAGCGCCGTCTGCCCCCTGATGTCCTCTGCATATTTCTCTGAGGCCGCTGACCGAGGCGCATCAGACTCCCGCCTGCCGCCCAGCAACACGAAGGCATGGCCATTCCCGATGCAGCCCAAGGCTGCGCCAGGCCGAACAAAAACTGCGGGGGGCGTTTGCGGCCATCTGCCCCCCCCCCCCAAGTCCAGGCCAGGCACGCGCTCGCCTCCTCGTCGCCACCGCCGTCGCCATCCCCGCTGCTGTGGCCGTCGTGGAGGTCGCCGTCGTCGTCGCCTTCGCCAGATTTGCCGTCGCCGTCGGCGTCGCCGACACCGTCGACTAGTCGCTATCGACATAGTCGCCGAGCTTCGAGGTGGCAGTCTCCAGACGCAAGAAAAGATAGCGCTGAGACCAGTTTCGCCTGCGGGGCTCTTCAGTCATTGGGCAGCAGACGGCAACAGTCCGCGAGGGATCCACGATCCAAATGCTGGGGGGACAACATCAAGGTAACAATACCGCTACTCCTCAGACCTTTCACGGGTTGCGTTCTGAACAGACTTCCGAGGAGAACCCAGTCGTATTGACAAGAGCTCTCCAGGACAAGCAGCGGCAGCGGTACGTTTTCGTCCTCTGAGATTCATGAGCAAAAAGAGCCAACACCACCAGAACTGAAAGATAATCAGATAATTCCGTTCTCAAAAGCCACCCCCCCGGGGTTGCGCGCCTGGAACGGGGCGCGACCAGCTCGGCCCCCCTGGCTGGTGGTGTTTTTTGCTTCTCTGGTGAGAGGTGCTGGGGGCGCCGGGGCGCCGCTCTGACTGACAATGACTGGCGGTGAAACAGAAGCACAAGCGAACGAGAGAAGAAAAAGAGAGAGAGAACAACAAAAGCAAACAACAAACTAACAAAGCAGAACAGCAGTGCCTCAGGAACACCATCGGCCGCGCGGCGCCCAGCGAGATCTTGCGCGCGTGGCGGGTCCGATGCGTGGCGCAGTGGACGTGGTGCGGGCTGCAAGCCTCGACCTGCGCGCGGGGGGTGGCCGTCGTCGGAAGCCGACGCCAAGCCTCCATAACAGGCATCGACGTGCACACATTGAGTCGAACTGCAGGCGCTCCACACAAGGAATATTTTTGAATCGACCTGCAGGCGCTCAACATGAGGAATTGATGCCCAAACCCTTTAATCAAATAGTCTGTTTATGAACACTTTGCTAGAATGAGAGAGAGCGTCATCCACCGCCGCTTTGCTGTGGAAAATTCCCCCCCCTCTTCCTCTGGAACCCGGGGTCCCCCCCCTTCCCGAAAATCCCCCCCCGCCTGCTGGACCCCCCCCCCTTCCCCCTGGCAAAACCCTCCCCCCTCCCTACCCCCCCCCCCCCCCCCTCCGGAAAACTGGGGGTGGGGTCACTATACCGGTTCGAACCCCCCTCCCCCCCAGAAAACCAGAAAGGGGTCACTACCGGTTCGAACATCCCCCCCACCCGGACTACCGGTTCGAACCCAGGAGGGGGTCACTATACCGGTTCGACCCCCCCCCCCCCCGGAAAACCCGGGGATCACTGCCGGTTCGAACCCCACCCCCACCTCCGGGAAACCGAGAGGGGTCACTACCCGTTCGACCCCCCCCCCCCCCTCTCGAAAACCGGGGGGTGTCACTACCGGTTCGAACCACCCACCCCCCCTCGAAAACCAGGGGGGGGTCACTACCGGCCCTCGAAAACCGGGGAGGGATCACTACCGGTTCGAACCTCTACCCCCCCCCACGCTCACCGCCAGCAAACGACTCTGGGTCCCTACCACCGTCCGCACCACATCCCCCACTGCTGTCCCCAGCACCACTGTCCTCACCACCACCGTCCCCACTATTCCCACCACCGTCACCACTGTCCCACTGTTTCCATCACATCCCACTGTCCCCACACCACTGTCCCCACCACCACCGTCCCCAACACTGTCCGACCACTGTCCCACTTTCCCCACTGTTTCCACCATTGTCCCCGCTGTCCCCACCAGTTCTTCCACCAGTGTCTCACTGTCCCCACTCTCCTCGCCACTGTCCCACCACAATCCCACTCTCCCCACTTTCCCCACGGTCCCCACCACTGTCCCACTGTCCCCACTGTTCCCACCACTGTCCCACTGTCCCCGCCGCTGTCCCACTGTGCTGTCCCACCGTCCCCACTGTCCCCATCACTGTCCCACTGTCCCCACTGTCCCCACCACTGTCCCCCACTGTACTACTGTCCCACCACTGTCCGCACCACCGCCCTCACAACTGACCTCACCACTACCGTC
Source organism: Prorocentrum cordatum (assembly GCA_963575745.1). NCBI lineage: Eukaryota > Dinophyceae > Prorocentrales > Prorocentraceae > Prorocentrum > Prorocentrum cordatum. The sequence continues at coordinate 621,702 of CAUYUJ010014949.1, read as the reverse complement.
CCCACCACTGTCCCACTGTCCCCTCGCCACTGTCCCGTTGTCCCCTCGCCACTGTCCCCACCACCGCCGTCCCCACCACTGTCCGCACCACTGTCCCACTGTCCCCGCGCCACTGTCCCCACCACAACCGTTCCCACCAGTCCCAACACCCGCACCACTGTCCAAGTGTCCCGAGGAGCAGGCATCGTTTGCCAGAGGCGAAAGGAAAGGGGGTTCGAACCGGTAGTGACCCCCTCCTGGGTTCGAACCGGTAGTGACCCCCCCCGGTTTTCGAGGGGGGGGGTCGAACCAGTAGTGCCCCCCCCCTTTTCATGATGGACTGGAAGGGGGGTTCGAACCGGTAGTGACCCCCCTCGGTTTTCGAGGAGGGGGGGGGACGGGCTAGGAACCCCCAGTGACCCCCCCCGGGTTTTCCGCCAGCAGCGGTAGAACACGCTGTTATAGATATACCTATACGACCACCCTGCTGGTGATAAGGACGTTGTGGGGGGGGTGGGGGGAATGGGGTGGTTCATGACGACAACTGTGATGAACGTGGTGCTGATGGGCGGTGATGGACTGTGATCAGCAACCATAAGCAACAACCGGCGGGACAATGATGAGCAACCATGATGAGCAACCGGCGGGACAATGATGAGCAACCATGATGAGCAACCATGATGAGCAACCGGCGGGCAACCGACGGGACAACGTGGGCTACCGCTTGACAAGGACGGAGGGGGAAACATTTGTGTTGGCGGACCCCTAGCGACAGCAGAATGAATTCCTCTCGCTGGCCCACGCAGCTTCGCCTCGCCCACACGCACGGCACGAACACGAACTCGAAACTCGATTTCCCGGCGGGGGGACTCCGTTACACTGCGATCTCACCCCCCAACCTCCGACCTATACGACCATCCTTCGGGTGATAAGGAGGTTCGGGGGGGAAGAACCAACGGCTCATTCGATTGGTCTCACTATCGATATTACAATCGAAATCACGATCGGTCTCGCTCGAGCAATATCACTCGATCGATATCACAAACGATATCACTCGACCTATTTCATTCGGTCGATATCACCATACATATGACTACCGATCTCACAATCTATCTCACAATCGGTTTCACGATCGACATCGCTGTCGATGACACAATCGATCCCACACTCAACGTAATCATCGGTATCATCGACATCATCGTCATCATCAATATCATCACCCTCAGCATCATCATCATCGGGGCACCATCATCAGCATCGCCTCATCACCGTCACCATCAACATCATCATCACCACCATCATCATCGGGACACCATCATCGGCACAAACACCATCATCAACATCATCACCATCATCGGGACACCAGCATCATCACCATCATCAACATCATAACACCACCGCCATCACAATCATATCATCAACATCATGAACAACACCGCCAACACCATCATCATCATCGGGACACCATCATCATCATCGTCATCATCACCATCATTATCAACCGCACCATCATCAACATCATCATCATCATCGGGGCACCATCATCATCGTTACCATCAGCATCACCATCACCACCACCACCATCATCATCATCATCATCATCTTCATCATCATCATCATTTTTTATCATCATCGGGACATCATCGCCACCATCAACATCCGCATCATCAACATCATCGGGCCACCATCATCACCACCGAGAGAGCGTGATCCACCGCCGCTCTACTGTGGAAATTCCCCCCCCTCTTCCTCCGGAACCGGGGATCCCCCCCCCCCTCCGAAAATCCACCCTCCCTGCTGCTTCCCCCCCCGCCCCGCTCCCCCGGCAAACCCCCCCCCCCCCCTCCCCCAACCCCTCCCCCTCGAAGGGGGGGTCACTACCGGTTTGAAGCCCTCCCCACCCACCCCCCCTCACCGCCAGTAGACGACTCCCGGTCCCTACCACCGTCTTCGCCACATCCCCCACTGTTGTTCCAAACGCCGCTGTCCTAACCACCGCTGTCCCCACTGGTTCCACCGCCGCCCCGTCCCCACCAGTGCCACCACCACTGTCGCACTGTCCCCACTGTCACAACCACTGTTCCCACCACGGCTCCACTCTCCCCACTTTCTCCACGGCCCCAACCACTGCCCGACGATCCCCACTGTCCCCACTGTCCCACTGACTCCTCCGCTGTCCTACTGAGCTGTCACACTGTTCCCACCACTGTCCCCACCACTGTCCCCATTGTACCTCTGTCCCATTGTCCCACCGCCGTCCTCGCCACCGCCTTCACCACTGTCCCCACCACCACTGTACCCTCCACTGTCCTACTGTTTCCACCACATTCCCAATGTCCCCACACCACTGTCCCCACCACCGCCGTCCCCACCACTGGTCCCACTGTCCCCACTGTTCCCACCATTGTCCTCACCACTGTCCCCACCACTACCGTCCCCACCACTGTCCCACTGTCCCCACCACTGTCCCGCTGTCCCCTCGCCACTGTCCCCATCACCACCGTCCCCACCACTGTCCGCACCCACGCCCGGTTTTCGAGCGGGGGGGGGGTCGAACCGGAAAAGCCCCCCCTCCTTTACATGATGGACTGGGGAGGGGGGGGGGGAGGGGTTCGAACCGGTAGTGACCCCCCCCGGTTTTCCGAAGGGGTGGGGGGGACGGGTTCGAACCGGTAGTGACCCCCCCCCGGGCTTTCCGCAAACAGCCGTCGAACACGCTCTGTGTCACCTCATCATCATCCTCGTCACCATCATCATTATCATCGAACACCAACATCGTCATCATCATCAGCATCATCATAATCATCATCGTCATCAACCTCATCGTCAACATCATCGGGACACCACCATCATCATCATCATAACCATCATCATCATCATCATCATCATCATATTCATCATCATCAGCATCACCAGGATCATCAACATCACCGTCATCATCATCGGGTCACGATCATCGTCATCATGAACAACATCAGCATCATCAGCATTATCGTCATCGGGACACCACTATCATCACCACCTTTGCCATCATCATTACCATCACCATCATCACGGTCATCGGGACACCACCATCGTCATCACCATCATCAGCATCAACATGAGCATCATGGTGAGACCATCATCATCATCATCACGACCACCATCGGGCCACCACCACCATCATCATCATCATCATATCATCATCATCATCACCATTCACAGCATCAACATCTTCGGGACACCATCATCATCATCAACATCATCATCAACGTCATCATCGTCGGGACACCATCATCAACGTCATCATCAACATCGTCAGCATTACCGGAGCACCATCATCATCATCAACATCCGCATCATCATCATCACAGTCGGCCAAACCATCAAAACCAGCATCATCACCTCATCATCACCATCAGGACACCATCAGGGTCACCATCACCGTCAGAAGCACCATAATCATCATTGGGACACCATCATCATCGTCACCACCGTCATCATCAACAACATGATCATCAACCTGATCATCATCATCGGGACACCATCAGCATCATCATCATCATATCATCATCATCAACATCATCATAATCATCCACATCATCGCTAACATCATCAGGACACCATCAACATCAACAACATCAGCAACATCAACATCATCATCATCATCATCATCGGGACCCCATCATCATCACCACCATTGCCATCATCATAAACATCGTCAGCATCATCATCATCATCATCATCATCATCATCGGGACACCGACGGGACACCGGCGGGACACCGCGCGGCACCGGAGGCCGGAAGGGAGACTTTTGGTCCGGCCGCGACTCAGCCAGAGGCGGGACATTTCTCGCCCGCCCACGCAGCTTCGCCTCTCCCGCACGCACGGCACGCACGAGCACGAAACCGAAACCGATTTCCCGGTAATGGGGCGCTCCGTTCCACTTCGATCTCACCCCCTCACCTCCGATATATGTACTTAGATATGTATATGTATGTGTAAGAAAATGAAGACACCAAAAATATTCCAAACCGTGTGGCATGGATGGGGAGCGAGAGAAAGAGAGAGAGAGAGAGAGTGAGGGTGGTAATATACGGCTACTACTACTACTACTACTACTACTACTACTACCACTACTACTACTACTACTACTACTACGACGACTACTACTACTACTACTACTATTGCTACTACTACTACTACTACTACTACTACTACGAGTACAACGTCTACTACTAC